>LUCM01005599.1:8845-35015 GCA_008360955.1 Fasciolopsis buskii | reverse complement strand
TATATATATATATATATACATATATACATATATATATATATAGGCATATGTACATACATGTAATATCGCATACATATTAAGTATATCAAGGACTTATGAAAATGCATGGTGCTGACGCGGCAGGATTATGCGGAGGGCGAGTACAAGAGGGGGAAAACAACTTTATATAACGTGTTTTTGTTTTTTTGCTGCTCACATTATGTTGCTTTCGTTTTTTATAAAGCTCGGGTTTTGTAGACCAGCGATAGGTCATTTACGCTACTAAGTGCGATTCTGAGCTATCTTGGCCTCCCTGACCAGCGGCAATCCACGTCTATTGGGTACCAACCACAAAGGGGGGAAACCCCAACCGATGTCGAAATCGGACCCACCTTCATACCTTCTTGCCAAGTCCTAGTCTGGCTTCTTCCATTCCTTAGGAGGAACAAAATAAGGCACGGTATGGGAGTATCGGGCGTGTTATCAATGGAGATACTATGGGTAGGCAGAAGGGGCAAACAGATTGGGTTGGAGACAGAAGAGACAGGTTGAATATATATATGAGCGAAAATATCTGCAGCTCAGGTTGCATATTTTTAGAGTTGAGAAGGCGTACACTGAGTTAATACGTTTATCGTGACGTTTCGCTCCAAACTAGGACCCGTTTGACAATACGTATTAACTCAGTGTACGCCTTCTTAACTATATATATATATATGCAAACGTCATCGGTTATTCATTGAGATACATCTTTTCTGTTGAGCTGGATGCTACCCGACTGCTTCAATGGAAATAGGAGGTGAATACAGAGGACCCTACCCTTTGACCCAACAGTCTGACTCACAAGGCATCGGGACGACCTAAGGGTCACGTAACCAACTGCGCACCAGGACGTCTGACTGACTTCGTTTTTGGCCTCGGGCTTGTTGCCGGTCGCAATCCAAGCCCGTGTGTTATTCAACTGACGTTAAGCCTGTATAGTAGTCAGTCTTGTTTTTCTCGCCTTACCTATGTATGACTCATTGCAGTGAAGCAAAGTGGCCTTGCACCTTTGGCATCCGCACGTAGCAAACCCTTACAATACCCGCCTCCCAACCACTACCACTGGTCCGCGGACTAATTGAAAGTGGTCTTATTTGTGATACGCCCAGAGGAGAGCGGAAGCGGCATTCGTTATGAGCACCAAAGAATAGTGAACCCGTTATACGGAGGGAAATCAGCAAATGAGCTCCATCCTGTGTGAACTTATAAAAACCATTTGGTCATGAAAAATAAAGGAAAAACTGTCATGTCGAGCTTCCAGATGCCGTTTGGTCGTTCTCACTTGACAGGCGGGCTGTGATTGGACTAGAGTCAGGATGACCGAGTGAAGGCGCTAGAGCGATAAACAAGGTTTTAAAACAAGTTGTAGTGGTCAGTCGATGACATGACAAGTTGACAACCCTAGCCAGCGGACTGGCTCGAGATCTCTCCAAGCGATGGCTGGAGACAACAGATGATATGGCTCAATACCACAGACAGCAGCGCTATTGCGCTCGAAATCTTTACTATATATTTATTCAACTAGTTACCTTGGAACAAGTCGCTTACTATTTCTTGTCCTATTCTGAGTAGACGGTGCTGTGACGCGGAAACCAAAACCAGAGCACACTGGTCCAAGATCAACGGTTGCAGAAACTGAGCTCGGTGCTAAGTTACATTCTCACCTTCCAGCTCCAATCAACCCCAATCAGATTAATTTATCATGTTTCTACCCATTTACCCTCCAGGGACGACTGAACCTTCGGCTAGCTGATAAACCGTTCAGCAGAGCCTCCATATGCCTCAGCGTAGTTGAAGTGAGAGTCTCAGGTTCAAAATCCGCCAATCGCCATGAACGCATTTCGAAATACTCCAAAATGACCGGCGTCTCCAACAGTTGCTGCTCGAAAAATTCTATGCACTGCCTTCCTGTGGCGGAGATATTCTTAATAATGTGCTAAGACGAAGACGAATACCCGGCGCCCCCAATGGGTTGATTGGTCATTAATAATCAGTCCAGGGGGATGGCTAGCCCGATTCCAAGGCAACGGCAGATGACATACGAAACATACACCTGTGTGCTCATCGGTATCTGTGGTGAAAAAATGTACTGGTCATCTAGGATGTCTAGCCCCATGCAAGGGGTAAATGAACTGAGCAATCAGCCCCCGGTTCCCAGTGGGTTACGTGACCCTTAGATCGTCCTTGAGTTAGACCATTGGGCCAAAGGCTCGAGGTAGGTTACCATAATCCAACTCTACTTCGGTTTGGGGAACCGGGTAGTATCAGTCCTACAGAAACCTTATGGATCCCGAGGGACAGTCGATGACGTGGAAATGGGGAACCGAAGAACTACCATGCATTGTGAACTCTACACATTGTTCCTTCTTCTTCCTCTTTTTCATTCATTGTCTTCGTCTTTCGCTATGGTTCCGATGGCACACGACCTGGTTTCAGATTTGTGATTATGTATATACATATACATACATGTATATAACATATATATATATATGGAAGCAAGAAGTAGTATCTGGATGCGTAAACAAAATTTTCCCGGGAGCACACGACCGGCTTATATATATATATATATATATATATATATATATATATATCAAGCTCGTTGAGTCATTGAGGCATGCAATCCGTCACATCACCTCAAGATAGTCTCACTGCGAACGGAGAACCTAGTGAGCTTCCATCTTGCAAGGGTTTTCCTTACAAACTTTAATAAGAATTCGCTGATGGCACTATGATGTGGCGAATGCGGCTGATCACTAAGTAGGATCAGGACACACTGTCTGCTTGCAGGATCGTGTACTTTAACAGAAACTTTCTAACCATGTTTCTATATCAACTCTGAGGGAGTCCGATGAGTGTCAGACCTATGATTTGAAACGATAAAAATGCGTCTAAACTAGGATATTGACCATTGGTGCCCAACGGTTTACGAACGCCCCGTTTCGTCTTGCTGCCCTGGAGATCAGATCTTTTGTTATGTATTCCTTAAGAGAACCTCCTACTTAGGCTCAAGTAGCATAAAACCTGCAAGGAAGGAATAGAACATGAGGAATAATCCTTGACACAGTGGAGTTTGGAAGAAATAACGTGTGATGGAACTTTGTGTCTATTGCTTCTTTTCTTTCTATGTAAACAAATAAAATTTCAAGTACGTCGCCTCCACCATCCTATCCAATAGACAAGCGGATTGACACGCCCTGAACGGCACTGCTACAACTGCAAAATATCCCCTAGCGACACAATGATTACTTTTTATGGCATGCTTGACGCATGGATGCAGTGAAAAGTGTATGGCTCCTGACTGCTAGGGTCCACCATACGACAGATGGGGGACCCACAACCATAACTCTGAAACCTGTAGGAATAAAGAACCACTTCAAGTTCAAAATACGCACATCCTGACAAACCCGCCCATTGAGAGATGAGGATATCACACCAGTTTTCGATAACCAGTGATTTAAATCTATGCTGGAAGAATTTCGAATGAATCCATTGAAAAACACCTCTCCTCAACTCCTCCCCCAGCCAGTATCACACAAGTAAAAAAAATCGGGTGCTATAAGATTCATCAAGCCGCACCAACGCTTAACTCCTCACAACGAAACCGAGGAATCACTGTATGATCGCTTCATCTGCTGCTTCTGCAGCAGCGATGCCGCATTAAGAAACATTTCATGTGACATCCAAGCGCATAAGCGATTCGACGATAGACAGCTTTGCTGTCACCCAGCTCACTATCGACCCCGACCTACTGGGGCTTTATGGTTTTCCATTCTAATTATCATGCTTTCTGTTGCCAGCTCTGTCATATCAAACACGAATCTCCCAGATCAAATAAGTAGGCAGTTTCGTCCACCTATATACACTCATTCCCAGAACCAAGTTCACACTGTCCTCACTAAAATTTGTCGTTAGAATCGAAATATTGACTCCACACATCATTTATTCAGTTTGCACCCCCCGTTGCTCCATTTTTTCACGGAAACACAAATTTACCCATCATCAGACATAAGTCATCCTCGGTTCCCTAACCAATAGCTTAATTCCTGCTTGTTTACTGAGGCTAACGTCTATTTGTATGCCGACTCCACTCCATTTTCATACTTTGAATTCCCAACCGAGACTTCCAAACTGTGGTTGAAAATTCAATTCCCTACTTTTAATCAGTATTTGTTATACTTTCCGTAGCTCCTTTAACTTTTTGGTTATGTTCAAACATTGAAACACTGACTTCGATAGACCCCAACCATTAAATTGTCATTTTTGCTTAGCTCAAAGTCCATAAAGAGATTGTTTATTGTACCAATCGGGCATTTAGACTATCGGACGTGAAACCGAGGCTCCCGTTGTAATTAACATTTGGCATCGGGCTAACATCCCTACAAGCGTCTCCAACCGCCTTGGAAACCCCACACACAACTTTGACTTTACTCTTACATCCATTCCTTATTTATTCCTTAACATAAGTTCACTGTTTTCTCTAGGCCCAGTCGATCAGTCTCATTTCATTTTTCACTCTTTTCCCTCCATGTCCCAATACTCGACCTTAGATGCACCTTTTGATGTCACGATCTTGCTGACTTGAGTAGTTTCTAGCCTGTTGTCATTGGAACTACTGTCAAGTTGTCTAATTTTACTGTGCTTGCTTCTAACTTCACCAAGACTGTTCTTTGCATCCCATACTTCTTCAAACCCGGCAAACAACGACTTCCTGCGCGATACAGTCACGCTTGCAACCCTGCGGTCTGTTTGAAAAAGTGAGTGTACCGCCGGCGGCGCTGCTCACTCAGCCAAATATCCTGACACCATCTTATACATGCTGGTAACAAACGTTCGCTCAACATTCAGAGTACTATAGAAGGTCTTGCACACCATAAATCCGAATGATTAGCCCCAGCCGCCACCAGTAGCCAGTCATTTTGATCTTTTGCAAAAGCGGTATCCCGTAATTTCCGCCCTTTTGACTTTCCCTCCATCCTTAATTCCTCCAGCTCTCTGATCCGCGACTCGCTAGAGGTTTCACCTCTCAGTATATTTCAAACTTCACTGTCTGTCTGCCTGTCAGACCTACTTTTCCGCCTTTTCACTAGGTTCTCAGCCATGGTTTTCTTCCCGTCATAAGTACCAGAAAGATCCGTTAAGTTCTTTGCAGCTTAAATGTTCTTTAATCTTTCAATCCGGACGGCATTCCATCCATCGTCCCAAAACGCATACTCCAGAGTTAGCCCACACTATCCCGTCTTTTTCTTCCTTCGGTCAACTAAAGAACTTTACTCTCTCTCTCTAACGAAGAACCTAATTATGTTTACCACCCCGAAACATGGACTCTTCTGGTCTCAACAACTATCGTTCAACCCATTTACTTTTATGCTTCCGCACATTTTTGAAACCGTCATCTCCGATTAATCGCGCCCGTCTTTCGAACGTGAAGGTATGCCGAATGACCGCCAATGTGGGTTTCACCTTTGACACTCTACGAGTGACCTACTGGCCGTCAAATCACACTCCTGATCTTGTGCGCTTGATAATCATGGAGAAATCTACTTGGTATCGCTGACCATCTCTAAAGCATTCAACCGAGTTTGGGACGAAAGTCTGCCCTCGAAACTGTCTACCGTTGGATCCCATTTACTGTCTTAACGTGGATCTGATGTTTTCTGAACAACAGAACCACCTCCGTCCGAGTCCATGGGATTCTGTCTCAGCAGCTCCTTCTGAATACTGGTTCTAGACTTGAACACACCTTCCGTATTCACGTTACCGACGGTCATCTGACGCCAACCCCAGTCCATTATTGCTCTCAGACTATCGCTTGCCCCTGATCTGGGACAAATCTCCGCTTGAGACTTTACAATGTCTGTTTCACTTATTCCAAGACCTCTTCTTTTTATTTCAGTTAATCATCCCTCTGAATTTCCCAAATGGTTTTTCAGTCGACCTCTCCTCGCTCAATCGAACCACTTTCCTCATTGGGCTAACTCATAGATTCTTCCTTTTGCTGGTCTGCTTTTTGTGCTAACAGATGGTACTCATGCAGAGCGCAAAACTCACTTTCTTTTCCGCGACAAACGCTTTTCATGCGCCCACGTTCTTTTGTGCAAGGCTCAAGTTCGCCCAACACTTGAATATTGCAGTCGTGTGTGGGACAGAGCTTCGTCTACTACTCTCTTCATGATAGGACTCAACGAGGGATTAATGACCCCCTCTGGCCTGTAATTTCAATCGTTCGTCCACCCCCTTTACTGTCGCTTTCATTATTTTGGTTTCTGCTCTTCAGAACTCGTTCCAACAATTCCCCTTCCGGTGAATTACGTTTTTGTCGCATTCAGAAGGGCATTCATCCACCCCTAGATGCCAATCCTCCTTCATTTCCCGGACTGCAAAGCTCCGGAACACTGTTCTTCTTTCCATACATCCAGACTTCCGATTTTGTTTTAAAAATCGGAATCAACATAATGAATCTTACCTGGATGTTCAACGCAAGCATCCCTTTTACAGCGTCTTTTGATTATGGAGTTCACCCCTTCCAATTTAAATCCATTTGTGTAGGTAAAAAAAAGTTAGGCTCTGTGAATTGTGAACATAACCCTCGCAGTAATTAGATTATCTCCAAAGAAGTCATTGGTGGAGTTCATTACTGTTTCAGTGACCTTCGGCTGTGCAAAACCAGTGGGGGGATAGGAGCTATACCGAACTTATGAAGCCCAACAACCCGCTGAGAACCAGCCCGTGTAGCCTAGCGCCTATGGTGCTTGTTCGTCCGGTTCGTACCCCAATTTGGACCGACGGGTAAGCAAGTAAGCAGTTGCCGCCTCCGCCTCAGTGTCATTCTAGCGCGCTAGAAAACATCTCTGTAAACAGCATCGTCGAAAAACCTGATAAATGCGGAAAGCTTTGAAAGTCACATCATCGACTGTATAGTACAACGTCAACGCTTGGAGATTACAAAATCATTTAGCATCGTTTACATGGCTGTTACCAGTCGAAATATAAATACTAGGGGCCGCTAATATCAGACTTAAAAGCAATCCGTACAACTTCGGACATTTTGCATTTCCACATTTGCGTTCGAGTACAATAGAGTTGCAATTTTTCGAAACACCAAAGAAACACCTGAAATTCTCGATGGTGTCAAGCTGCCTTTTCCCAATTGTAGTTTGACTGCCTCATGCAGCGAGCCACCAGCCCGTTCCAAGAATTTACTGCTAACTTGTAAACCTATTTCAACTAAATCATGCATTCATACACCCAATGATGAACTAATCATTCAATCAGAAACTCAACTTCTTAAGCAAGGCCTCACTGAGAGAACAGTTTTGTCCTGACATGCACAAGTCCTTGCAACAACTAACGAACGGCATGGCCATTGACTCAAGTGAAACCATTAGTCGGTGTACGCTGCTGAACGCCCATCCCATCTGCGTGGTCTTTAAATAGTCCAGGGCCACATTTCTTGTAGTCCTCACGACTTGACAACTTAAAACGGTTCATCAACTGAATCTGGCTAAATCTTGTCCGGGCTATAGATACTACTTCAAAGAGGCGGAAAATTTCGCAATTACCTATTAGGATAGCGAATTTATTGGTGGGCTGCTTCAGTTAAGTAATAGAGCCTTGTGAGTTCAGTTTCTTTATTCAGACCGCAATGTTGGGTTACGTGAGCATCGTTAGTCAACCTTTACACTTGAAAGACCATGTTTTTAGAACTATGTTGTCCAGCGCTTTGGGTCAAGTGTGGAAGTAAGGTAAGCAATCCCGTACTTAAATGACGAAGACATTTAAAATCTTAGTCATAGGGCGCCAGAATTAAATGGAATGGAGGAGTCCAATTTTCACGACCATTAATCTTGCACGAATGTGCTCTGCTCTGACTAGAGGATCAAGTCATAAACGGACTAAGGACCAGTGCCTGCCTCGAAGAATTGCGTGTCCCATATGGCTTTACTTTCACGTAATCAGTTCCCGCCAATCAAACCAAGTCAAGTGAATGCTTTATATACTCCTTGGGGACGAATATTCCGCTTTCACGTAACCAAATAAAATTATTGATAGGAAAAGCGAGGCAATTAGAGATAAACTCGATCCCATCGATATCAACGGTCGATGCCGATCACACATGGCATTTGGGAGCGAGTATATAGCAGACCATAAACGAATCTTTCTTTTTATTCCACCTTGATCGGTTGTTGTATGTCGCGCCGATGCCACATGTGCCTCAGAAAGGTGAACGTATATCAGGCCTTCTTTATGGGCCGCGAAACTACGTACTTCTGCTTGGGAAGATGAAAATGCCCAAGCAACTAAACCCGTTCTTTGATCAACACCTCCCCTGCAAGAGCAAGGTTTGGAGTCAAACCAATTCAAAGCTTCAATGGCATTTTACGTCTAAAAAATACATCCCAGACATAACTACAGTCATTCAAACTGCCCAAAAATACCCGCAATTGTGAGGGAATGGTATTGCAATTGGTATTGCGCCCGAGTCTAACAGCCGTTTCATTGATTATCGGTGCTTGCACGACGCTGGACCGCGGCAGACAAGTTGTGGTCAATACACAGGCGCGACGCCAGTCGAAGGCAAGAGTGCGAATGTGCAAAAAGAAGGCCATATCGTGAGCTGGACCAAAGAATCAGGATGAGAGGCCCGAATTAAACAAAAAACGCCATTAGCTGAATTGCATGAAACGCATCGAATAAGATGGGCCCATCAAAGCGCGACCCAGACAACCGGTGAAATGATGACAGTCGCAAGGGTGCAGTAACGCAAGCAAAGCAAGCTATAAATATATGATGAATTTATTTAATAAGTAAGGATTTGTTTGCCGGTGGACTCTGATTGTTTTCACTTGAGATAGCGATAACGATCTAGATAGGATCGGCACTCTGAAGAGGAGGTTTCGAGACAGAGAAATGACGATACTTGACAACAATTTACTTGGATCTTCGCTCGGAAGCATAACATTGTCGAAGTAAGACAATTGATTGCTTGAACAAATGTCGATACCGCTATAATCGTATCATAAGGATATCCCCTCACAATCATCTAGATCGTAAATTCGAAAAGAATGAGTGAGAATGCAAGGTCGCCCCAAGGGAACAAATCAGTTTTGGCTGTTAGTATACAATGGCTGGACAAGATAAATAAATTTTCCCCACGCAACCTCCAATGTACACCATTGACAGAGAACTACATGAAGGACTGGAATGGACCCTTACTTAGGATCAAGGAAGATAAAATTCGTGGTTCCAGGAAAACCGTGCATGTATTCTTAAGTTTCCAGCAGGATAAAGAGACGGTTAATAAAATCCTGACAGGCTTGATTCCCTTCCGTAACTCCCTCAAACACACCGGAAAATCAGAAAACAATGCACCCAAATGGTTCAGATGTGATACTTATCAAGCTAATTTGTACCGGATTTTCACAGGAGAATTTCCCATTTCTTCTAAATCAGTACGATTACAGATTCACACCCGTTCTTCGGAAACGGGTTCTTTAGTACGATCGACCCTAGGAGCTGCGCTAACTGCGGTGCTAATACTTCGCTACCATCACTGAAAAAGAACAGCGGCAACTCATCTGAGCCAGCAGCCTTATGCCCTTATTTTGAATTTAGGACTGAGATGAGCGTTTATTTTTTCGCTTGGTGGTGTTACTGGGGAACTTACTGGGGAAGTGGGTCAACCGAACTGTTCCTTGAGGTGCTCTACCCAACGCTCCCGAGGACGCTTCTGAAAATGGACTCGTTCCTTGATCACTTCACTTGCACCTGACTTTCGTGCGCTAGTACTACTTTCGTTAACATACTTGACCCCGTGAGATCTGCTGTGATTCTTTGCCAGTCCTAGTTTTAGGATCAAGGTTATCGGCGTAGTGGGCTCTAGCAGCTACGGGACATGTTCAACCCACTACTCATGATTCAAGCATATCATAAAAAGCTGCATGTGCATGGCTTTTTTGATCTGCATATGTTCGACTGGATCCTGGACATTTGAACATTTCGCGAACCACTTACGAATCCCCAACTGAAGCTCAATTCGGCGATTGGCATTCAGTGGTTATGCGAAACAATCCTGTGTACTTTTCTAGGTACGATCTAGGTCTACTGGCATGAAGTGCTTAACGACCTATGACTGACCCACATCACTGGTGACCAATGGCTTACTTTTAGTCTCACTTTCACATGACTATCTTTCACTAGAGAATAAGTAGGCTTCATGGACATCGCGAATCACTGCAGACCAAGCGCTGTGGTTGCAGGCCAATCCCGTATAGGTTGCCACCCAATTTTGTCTCCAGTAGCGGAGACGGTAGGCTGATTCAAAGCCTAAACGCTCTACATCCTTTTCAACGGCAATCATACATATTTTCAGCTGATTTCCAAGACGACAACGTTATTCTCTGAGGGGTGCGGGACACAACGTTTATCGGCATTTCTGTGTCTGAGCGCCGAAAACATGAACAGACCCCTGCAACCCGGGGCGTTCAAGGGAGATGAACAGCTGTTCAATATCACAGCACCGCCTTTCGATGTCAGAGGTTCGTTCTCAGATTTCTTGACGGATTCGTCGCAAGCACCAGTGATCGAATACTTTCGGCCTCCCGATATCCTCGACTCACAATGGCGAGGTTTCGCAACCATGAGTGAACACGGGGCGGACCAAAGCGCGAAAACCGCGCATCTATGTCTGTGGGATGATTTCGCTGAGTGCCCACAGTACTCCTTGAAATTGCGGAGATGCTCTACGCGCATCGTCGACCCTCGTAGTAACTTTGTCCTTTGCTTGTCCATTTGGTGGGAGAACCGGTCCTAAGTACTTGAATGATGGTACATAGTCAATTCGCTCGCTTGATGGAAAGTTGTTGAGCGCGTGGGATCTAGAGGGTCAAGAAGGCTTCCGTTTTGTTCGTGTTAATTTCGACGCCCACTTTCGCAGCACAGAGAGTGATCCTTCTGAGTACTGCCTGCATGGCGACGTTGTCCACAAACTCCAGCTGTGATATAGACCGATGGACTAAGATGGACCCCTGGGTAGCCCGTCACCGCGTTGTCCATAGTCCAATCGATGGTATATTCGAGCAGAACCGAGGAAGTGGACATCCCTACCTCACTCTAGAAGAGATAGCGAATCCTGAAGAACCCTCGTCGTACACTCGCACTCGTGTAGCAGTGGACGAATAGTAAGCCTTTACTGTTCTTGAGAGCCTGGCAGGTATGCTATCAGTTTTTATTACTTTCCACGGGGACTCACGGTCAGGTGAATCAAATAGCGTGGAAATCAAAAAAAAAACATTATGGTGGGCTGCTGGAACATGTAGCGGTGTTCCAGAACTCGGTGCAGGACAAAATATTTGACCAACCCAACCTCCGTCAGCTAAATCCTCCGTAGTTTGATCTAGTGTGACGATTTCTCGCAATTGCAAAGCGATTCAGAAGTAGTACATAGAAAATTTTTGCCACGACGTCAATTAGACTGATACCTTTATAGGTGTCGGAAACAACTGTCACTTTTCTTGGGAATGAGTACCAGGATGGACATACACCCCGGTTGCTTGGAAATATCTCGCGTTCACAGACCGAGCGGGACAAGGCATAGAGCCTGCTGATTAAGAGCATTAAACAGGTTTTGCAGACCGAGGGAATGCTATCTTCTACGGCAGCTTCCCTATTCTTCAGTTGACTGACGATGTCCGTAGTCTGCGACGTTTGGGAGCTTACAGCTGATGCCATATAGCTCCAAGTCGGACTAAAGATGGTGAGTTTAATTTTCGGTGATTTTTGATTAACTTAATTGGTCTAGTGGAAACTTGATACTTGTGCAGGCTTCACGACCAAATAAAACTGCTTGCCGTGAGAGAATTCAAATACTCTCCAACACCTGATTTGATGCAGTTTTCAGTGCTACATATTTCCTGACTTAGTTAAACGGTGGTTACTGGAAAGAGCAGGTTCCAAACAATTCGCACATCCGGTTAACGCCTGAACTAAACATTCTGTTTGGTTAGCTGCATTAGTTTGCGACGAACTACTTTACCGCAAGCATGAACACGAAGATCAGCTCGTCCGCTCTGACCATTTGAGGTCTTATCATTCAGCAGCTTTCGAGGGTAGTACAGTCGTTTTTTGTCGACCACGATTCATACGAAATCCGCAGGCTGATTCTTTCAACGATGATAGGGCGGTACCTTTATACCTTCGAAAGCTGGCTTTTTGATATTACAATGTTGGATGGATTTTCACCTTTTTGAAGATTACCGCTGAATGGTTGGCGAAAAGCTCCTGTCGAATGATTGTTGTGGATCCTGAGAATGTACCTGTCACCCATACATGTTTCTAATGACTGGGATGTGACTACAATGTCGTGTACTTTTCTATGCTACAAATGTCTCGCGAGCAGACTGTAGATCGACAAACGCTATCCGGAGTGGCTGTTGAGAAGTAAATCAAGAATGACGGGGCATATGTACGCCGAAGAGTTCAGCCATTGTCCTCCAGTTGTCGCTTTTCTGTGTCCGCAATGGCAACTGATTTTCCAGAAAAACTCGCACAATGCAGGACGAATAATTCCTTTACTTGGATTGCAAAGACGACTAAATATGCAGTATAACTGATGGTGGATGGTTCACCATTACCTGCAGGACGAATCCCAAAACGGTTAACACATCAGCTCGATTGATCTCCCATTAAATCGAACAGCATTCACATTTTCAAAACTAACAGCCTTGGTCTTAGTTTGATAGTGACAATAAACCCCCGCCCAGATGACGCCCCTGTTGGGCCCCAATGGTGACTGCTCTACGAGGAGTGTAGTTTAATAACCTGAAACCACTATGGTCATAAAAAACAACTGAAAGAATAAGGGAATGAGTCAGTCAAACGACTTGGTTCGACGTTCAGAGCAAAATAATTTTAAGAATCTTAAAAATGCTCACTTGGTACTTGTTTCGTCGCCGCATTGTTCTCCACTTTGGATTCAGCAGTAAGACTAGTGCGAACAGCCTTTGGTCCAGATGGACGGGGGATATTTTTCGTTATTGTTGGAGTCGTTGATTTAGGAACCGATAGTCGATCTGAAGTCAACCGGTCACTGAACGTGGTCCGTGGATTTGCTGCTGAGGATGTCCGGTTATGTGAAGTATATAAATCCGATTTTTGTGGACTAGCTGAAGGACGTCCTTGAGATTTCGTATCCGTTGGTGACACCAGGGACACCAAATTTTGACCACGAGCACCCACGGGTAAAGCATTAGCTGTGCTGTTGAAACTGCCACCAATGGATGACACACCATCTAAACGGGTGCGCTTTGCGGAGGATGAGAGCTGAGCGACAGAAGTTGTCGAAGACGTAGGTGTATTTGGAAGTCGATTATATTTTGATCTTGAATTCATCAATGAAGTAGGTTGTGTGGGCAGATTGAGACCGCTGAATGGGGACCCACTTAGCACAGAACTAGCCGCCGCGGCGAATTGGGCTAGATTGGGTTGACCCATAATTCCTTCTAATCCCAGTTGTTGCAATGATATCATAGGACTGTTAGCTAATGTGCTCAAAGCTTGGGCTTGAAGAGTCAAATCCGTAAGGCTCGGGCTAGAAAAATTTGTTAAAAAGAAGGTCAGTGTGAACAAGAATATAAGGACCAGTCCCAGTGCCTAAAGGCGCTGTGCCCTGGCGTCAAAACTGAAAATGAAGTTGACGGGACAATATGCTTGACTTGTTTCATGGTTTTAACAATAATGTAGCAGATAAATTGCAAAATTGTAGAGGGGAATGAGTCCAAAAATAAGAGGATTTATGCAACTTTAGAGGAAGGGATCAAAGATAGCTACTTCATCATTCCGATGCTTATTGTTGTTTTGTGAAGTGTTTAACAACGCAAAATCGAGTTGCAAAATAAGAATGCTATTCAGTATTGATAATCACCACTCTTGGTACGACAGAATATAAAAGAACGACAATTTAAAGGAAGCAAGATGAGTGCGAGTAACTCAAGCCAAAATAGAATAAATTCCTCGAGAACCGCTCCTTCAAATAACGGTCTTCTGAGGATTGAGTGTGTAAATCAAAATTCAATTTGCAGAAAAGAAAATTTTACGGTCTAGATTCGTTCCCGATTTAAGAGTCACTCTGGTTGCAAGGAGTGGCCGGAGACACGCCATCGTAGAATCTCAAAATAGACAGACAAAATTGTACTAGGAATACGGATAGTACATCAGATAAGGTAGTTGTGCAATCTCACTTCCCCCAGTAAAAATGCTCTCTCCAGAATAGTTTTGGGACGGGAAAAATTCGCCACATTCCATCTAAATACGAAAGACTCGGTAAACACTAATGTCTTTATGGGAAGATTCCAGTTCCGCCGTCTCCCGTTTGCTGAGCATCATGCGTAGGCACATGCACTGGACAAAGAAGACGAATGAAATATTAGGTTGAATTCAATTTGATGTAAAAAAACCGGTAAAACTGGACTGCAGTAAGCTCCTAAGTAAATCAATGATTTGTGAGTTCGGCCGGTGGAATTCAAATAGCTAAGTATCAGCAACGTTGACTAGGCGGTGATTCGTAGCAATAATGATTGCAAGCCAGCAAAATGTACTAACTGACTGACGTCAAAATGCATCGCCCAATTGCTGCGGTCTACGAGACTGCCGAATACCACTGGTAAGCTTACCATGCTGGGCTATTTGCTGTGATGTTGGAGCGTCCACGTTTACGATTCTTCGGTTCAGATGCGATGGTCACGTCTGCAGAATAGATTAACAAAATGCATAAAAATTACTGGGTTAAGGAAACAATCTCAAGCAACGTAAATTTTTGGGAATTTCGGAACTAGTGATATTTCAATAGTGTGCACATACTCGAAATAAAACCTACAAAAGCTTAGAACTTCGAAATTCAACTCACTGAGGGTCAGACGAGCGAGAGATAACCTAAGTGAAACGATGAACGATCTAAATGACCTGTCAACCACCACCGTTCCTCTCTTCACCGGTAACGAAAATCTGGTCCCCAACGACACAAGTTGAAACTAACCAGACTAATGATCAACAACATTATCTCGAGCCCAAATCTTTGCTTGGAGGGTTATTAAGCATTGGAAGATGCAGTGGGAATCAAGACAGGCGACATCTTCAAGCTGAACATCGCGTGGCCATGCGCCCTTCCGGATTGTTCGTAAGTCACTGAAGGGAGACTAGTTGTGATTCCTCAAAGAGTTTCTCAGCATCCACTCTCCAGGATTCGTGGTTTTTTCATAACTTAGCATCTCCCGAGAGATGAGGGCGGGTGGTCGAACTTTTGCATGGCTGGACCTACTGGCTGCGAAGCTGCATCCAAAAAAATCTTGTCTTCCGCTTCTCTCAGACGGCAACCGCGAAGTGTCGTGCTTCCTTTAGGATACAGAATATCAGAAAAGGGGGAATAAAACGTATGAGAGGAAAAAGGAAGAGGAATATCCCGAAAAGTCGAGGCACAACGAGAAACGGGAGCTCCCGAGCACAATAAACTGACTAAAATTGGCACTAGCCGCAAATCCTGTCCTCTGATCTGATCAACCAAAACAATGTGACGAGCTTGGCAAAACATGCTCCCACCAAAACCACGAAAATACTCCACAAGTCCGTATTGCTCTGAAGGGAAAGTGTAAATCAGAATCCGGATAAACCAGTGCCACTTTTGATGATATACACCGGACCACAGGACACGAGAAAGAGACTAGTTATTTGTATAGTTAACGGCCTAAATGTTCACCATGATGGCACAGTTCATTCCTAAAAGGGCTAATCATGTTTCATCTCGTTTGCCCATAACAGTCGTAATTGCTGAAAATTCACTGCCGAGTAACTTAAACTCACCCAGTAACATATTATAGTAGGTCTTTGAATCTTCACCTAGGACAGCAGCCCTAGCACTTGCTTCATTGGCATACTGGATGAAAGCGTAGCCTTTATGAACTGATATCCCGATGACGGCCCCATACTTGGCAAAAATACCCTCCAATTCAGTTTTTGACATTTGAACCGTGTTCAAATTCCCCACAAATACGCGAGACTTCATGCTGTTTGGATCTGTTCTGTTGGTGATGTTACTGACTCCTATCATCGTTAAGCGCACATCCGCCCTCTTGACTAGGACGCCGTCCGCTCAGTGGTTCGGTTCAGCTCAGACTCTTCAGTTAAGTTTGCATCGGACAGTAGTCACCTCCTCGATCAATCTAGTGTCCAGTGGCCCTTCGACTGTATGAGCAAAATTTGGCATTCATGACTGCCAGTCTTGTTTTCCACTTCCATTTCAGCTGCGGAATATCCGTGTTCTCAAAAGCTGACCACTTTACAATGCTCAGGAGAGTCATTAGGTATGGTCTCGTTTGCCAAGCACAAACCTTAGGCTAAAAGTTGGTGAAAAAGCTAGTTCCAAATACGAGGCAGCGCTAGCCACTCGCGGCAGGAATCACCCCAAGAAACCCTATCGTTATGCCCAGCCAGAGAGGGAGTCGGTCCCGTCACAGCGGACGGAAAATCTATTGCAGTACGTGACAGCAGCAAGGCAAAAGTACGAAGTCACTACGTTAGCGGTGTATACAGGATGGAAGGAGGCTTCCGTATAGAGTTGTATCTAGCTCCTCTGCCACGAGACATAGATGACTTTCAGGTAACAGAGAGTGCTGTATGTAAGACCAAATGTTATAAAGCGGATCTCGTATTACGTTTTCTTGCCCTTAGTCATTACGACCATTTTTGCGCCACCCTTACTCGGCTGTATACGGCTGCAATACTGGCAATCCAGACACTCGACTTGTACAAGATTGAATGTGGTAGGAGGTTGAGTACATTTGAACGGGGCGTGCATGAGCAAGGTGCAAATGGAAACTGGGCTGGACGGTCAAAGTTCCATTAAACAAGTGATCCGTAGGGACCTTTCCGTGTTTCGCTACATACTCCTCCAGATGAAGAGAAAATAAACGATAACAAATCAACTATCCCGGATAAGATCCACCAGGCTATTATAAACCCCTAAATGATTTATTGGCAGGGCCGATTTGTAAGCTGTAGAGTGCAATTTCGCATCCAGGATATTTGCCATCGGACTGAAAAGCGGCGAAGGTAGTGTTTATAACAACAGTGGCTCACATTCAGAGATAAGGAGCTGCAGACCAGCGAGCCTGACAGGCGTCCTCTGCAAAGAGTTACAATTTATTATCAGGGGGCATATGTCTAAACCTGGCGCGACTAGTCACGCTGCCCCCAACCACCATGAATTTCTAAAAGACACCTTTCTACGAATCTCTCGTGTTTATTAGACGAAGCTACTCCCAGACTAAACAAAGACTTGCTGATAGATGCATGCGATTTCGACCTCATCAAAGCGTTCAACGCGGTGAGTCATCTGCTTCTGTTACTGAAATCGCGAGCCTTTGACAAGAGTGGCAGGTTATTGAGGTGGTCGGACGTTTTACCTCTTAGTCCGGAGGGCTGTCAGACCACAGAGTGGCCACTAGTGAAATAATCCGTGGCTCTGTCATCAAGCTACTGCTGATTTACTATTAGTAAATGATTTAGCTACCATCTTACAACCTCCCAGCATTTTCTTTGCAGCTGAATCCCCTGGACGAGAGGCTTTAGGCACGGATATCGTCTAAGTATTAAACCGGACAAAAAACGGGGCCTACCACCGAACACAGGAAAACGTCGCCCGTCTTTAAAGAACACAGATAGGTTGTGATTGCACAAAAGGATGAACTTTCAGGATAAACGCAATAAACAAAGTAAATGACCTAGGGATCCTAGTTGCGCTTAGTTTCAAATAAGTTAACCAGAGTGCTGCAGGTGCAACGTAAGTCAGTAGAAAGCTTACTAAAGTGAGTTTGGTGCTATCCTGCCGAATTACGTCGATCTTCCTTCCTGCGTTTGAGGCTCTCGTTCGATTCTGCCTCAACCCAATTCTTTCAGAAGATAAGGACTGGTTGGAGAATGTGCAACGGCCAGCCACAAGCAAAACTAAAGGTCAAAGACAAAAGGCTTATGAAAAGTGATTGAGTGATTTGGGCTTGTCCTCATCGGCAAGCCCTTTCCAAGGATTTGGGCGAAGCGGAAGAAGGTCCTTTTCAAAAAATTCAAGATTTTTAAAAAGCGCTTGGTGGAACAGGATAATTCTTTCGCGAAGGCCTCGAACTCAGAACCAGGGAAAATGAAAATGAGCTGAAAAAACGACATTCCCGGCTGGCAGAAAGTAATTTTCTTTCGTAGCAGAGAGGCAAAACGGTGGAGTAATTGCAGAAAGTCCCATGGAGACACGTACTGTCAATATTTTCGAGGTAGAATTGTGTCGTATGTTGGATGAAGCGAGCTGGTATATTAGTTATAAGGAGGTACTTCCTAATTTGGGCATTAGAATCCCGTTTTGAACATTCAACCTTCCGTCCTTTTTTCTCCGCGGGAAGGGGATGATAATTTCCTTCTCTGCTGCTCCTTTGCGGCAGAAATGAAGGCGCTGGAATGCCAAAGGTAAAGCAAAAACAGAACTCGCAGAAAAGAGTGCTAACCTCTGCGCAAACTCTGGACATTCATCTGCCGATTGGGTTGCTTCCGCCCTGTGCCAAAGGAACTAAACTGGAAAGTATGAAATGACTGCAGGCCTTTTTTCAAGCTTGAAGGACAGAACATCCATTGTTCTTGTGCTCGACCATTTCACAATATCGAACTGCCAACTGCTCTCACCACTCTATCTGACTTGCAACGCCGGGCGGTCATCTTATCTAGCGGTTTTAAATTCATCTATGCTTCCGACAATTATTATGTTCAATGATAGTTGGTTTTAAGCCACAGACACACGATTGTAGAAAACGTTTGCATGCATGCTTAACCCAGAACTAAACTATCAGCTTTGCGCCAGCACTGCTCTTTCTATCCTCCGTAGCTTGTTAGAACGTGCCTACAGGGTCTGCCTCGTCAAACCCTTGCATATAATGAGCGTCTTGGTCATAGTGCCCCTTAATCTAGGCTCTTCCGTCGATCACCGTTTTAAGTCCTCCAGCCATTTAGTTTACTACTTGCCTCTATTTCTGTCAACCATTCTAATGGCTAACCGGTGAACGTTGTTAAGTGGGCACGTCCATTTGAGGGGATCGTAGCACTACATGTAGAATGCCGCTTTGAGAATCCCACTGTTGATTCGATGGCCAAGCATATTGAACGGAAACTGCTCAGACTTATCGATTTAAACGATCCATTCACGTACCGCTTTCGTCACTCAGTCTGTTTATTTCGCACCTCCTAGGGGTCGCCGCTTTTGCTTGGGTCGTGCGTCATGGCGTTCCTACTTGCTTGCGCTCGACAGTCTGTGAAGCTTTTTTCTCGCCTTACTTTTGCACTGGTCGCAAACTTGTGGTTCGTACTTTTGTACAGCTTGGTGATTGTTTCGTTTAGTACCGCAGAAACTTGTGGTTCGTTCCTGTTTTCACTTGGGACTCACATTGGTTTGTCTTCGAGCCGCCTGAAAACTCAGCACCGAAACCATACAGTACTCAAATTTGCCAGTTCGAACGGTAAGAATGCCAACAGGCGGATCGAAATCACTTAGATTTTGACAGGAAGTAATTCGGAAATCTTCGAATTCGGTTTCTTCTGATAACGATCCATTAAAAGAAAGATCTATCTGCACAGTGAATGTCATATCATTTGCTAGTTTTGAGCATACATATCTTACGGACATTGACATGTGCAGCCCAAGGAAAGCCAAATTACGATGAGAATTAGAGTTGACCAGATTCCAGGACAGTTGTGCGATTAGCCGGAAAAGAATCTGGCAAACAGGAAAATCAGTCCAAACCGGCCGATGCGGCCTTAAAAATGTCGCCGTGAGATTCACAAACACAGAGGTTGGAATGTTACTTGACCTCTCACAAGTAGAATCAAGGACAATCAATGGACAGCCGGAAAATGCTGACACTTTATTAGGTGGAACGACAATTTCTTTCGGCCAGTATTAAGCGATCCCGGATTGCAGTTTATTTACATGATGGACTAATGCAGCAGCCGAACCATGGAGGCAGTGGAAGAACGCACAGTGTTAAGGCTAAACTCTGGCTATAACAGACCTTGCGAGTACTGAAATATGTAAAAGGCAGCCGTCCGGAATAGTCGGAAGCACGATAGACGAAGTCCCCCCTTTAACTAAAAAGCTTTGGGGGTGATTTTCATTTTTTGGGTAAGTCGCTAGTGAAATTACAAAGCTGCAAAGAAACACTGAAGTGCGTGCAGTGCCAGCCCGATTTTAGAGCTTTCAGCACTCTCCAATCAACTGTCCGCTGTCTGCCAATAGGCCCCAAGAAGCCCTGGGCAGGAAAATTTGCCGTAATTGGCCTGGAGAAGAGAGATACTAACTTCAGGGGACCGGGTGACTTCACTGAGACGTAGGCACGTGTTTTCAATAATTTCTTTGACCAAATTATGTGCGATAGTAGCAGCCTTGGCGGAGTAAACAGGACTTCCCATGCTGGCGGACCAGATAATCGGGCCAGGGGACAGGCATTGGAAAGCACCCACATCACCTCTGAAGTTTAAAGACAGACCAGAAAACGGCAAGCTCCGAAAAGAAGCACATGGAGCGATCGAGTGCCAAAGACCCCAGATGACAGAAGTAGGAGGACCCTGGGGCGCGGCGAAAATGATGAGAACCTGATTTATGAGAAGAAAAGGTTACCTGAAAGGAATGCTGCCAAAGGACGGAACAATGAGAAGCCATATTAAGCCTGTTAGGCGGAATCTACAGCTCGGGTATATAGAACGAATCTATTCTTAATGAACCAACGACGAAAAAGTTCGATAAACAACAAATCATTTTGCTTCTAAAAAGGTTCTTAAATGGCTTGCTGATTGCGCCAATACATATTCCTCCTTCAAACTATTCCAGCTCTCAGCTGCCTTGTCGCTGAATAAATTGGCTCATACATCCAGTGGACATCGCTCCTTTCGGGGCCATTACCGTCGCTCTCGGTTATTACTCCTGTAGGCCGCGTTCACCACAGCGAGGCCCTTTAACACCTTAAGTGTTTCATTGGTGCTACTCTTTTTTCTGAAGGTAAGAGTTGTTTCATTCAACCTCATCTGGTAGCCCTTCTCTAACCGCCCCTCTATCATTCCATCGGCTGACCTATGAGCCTGCTAAAAGCGAATGACACCTGCCTTATGAATAGAGCTAAGGCCCGTATGCATTACCCAAAGTGAGGTGTAACTACCGCCCTATACAGTGGAACGAGGCTCCGGCTTCCTGCACGATCCAGTGGAATTCGCCTAATGACTGCCCTTGGGCCTCCTTACACTGTTCCTCCCTCCACCTACAGTCTGGATTCACCCTCAGTCTGAAGTCTCTAGGCAGTGATAGTTGCATGGAGCCAAAAACTGCACCAAGCTTCCTTGTAACTGTCAGTCTATTCGAGGCTCGAGTGAGCACGTGAATTGCTCCAGCTGAGCGTCCTGACCCAATTGATGACTCCGTGGATCACCTTCTGTAATCCTTCTCCAAATTTCCCACATCACCAATATCTACAAAATTCGAGTAGTTCGTAAAAATGGAGCGTGAAGGCGATAACACTGACCCCTAGTTTTCTAGTTGCGGGAAAACAGTTGCGGTTCGTGGACTAATCTTGAGGGATGCTGCTGGTTATGATTCTCTGCGGGGAATCCCTATTACTCAACCCGATACTAACCTATCGATACCCTGGGTATCTTTTTGCCCATTGATGAAATTATGGAGGTATCCTAAACGAACCCAAACTGAGCATCAACAATGGGTCAAAAGTCGAAGGCCTTGCTGAAATGGAAGTATCAAACTACAGCCAACCTTTCTTCACCAAACCTAGCAAGCACCTCATCCAGGTTCGAGAAGCACGGCATGCCTTTCAGGAGAACGTCTTGCATCTTGTGCAACAGACCATGATTCGTGAACTTCCTGTGCACATTTTCCCTAATCAGCCTCTGCAACCTCTTAACACGGCGCACGTCCAATCCACCAGTTGACAGTTATCAGCGATCGACCATTGGTCATCCTTTTGTACACGTATCACTTTTGCTAACCCACGGTTCACTGATATCTTCTGTTTCACTGCCGCCTGAAACTAGCCTCATATGTTTTGCCAAACAACACCCGCTAGTGGCCTTAAGGCAGTAGAATGCATACAGCCGGGTTGGCAGATTTGTTTATTTGCACTCCCTTTCGGAATCTGTGAGTCATCAACGGTTGGTGAACATCAGGAATGTCTTTTGATTGTGCGGTACCCACTTGATTTCCCTTATCATGAGGATATATCCTGTAGTTCATGACCGAGGAAGTCCTCCGAAAACTCCCGTTTTGTCAGATATGGTGAGGTCACTGCCATGCAACTGATTTTGGCGCTTTATCGTATACATGCCCTTATTTGCCTAAAGGTTTGTTTCTTCGCACTCACGGCGTGATTTCGACAATCAGTATCTTGTGACCCGAGTAAACCCTGCACTCATTTCTTAGCACTTACATCCGCTCTCAGTTTGAGTTTCGACGTCACATGATATAGGCTCTTTTGTGCCCTTATATTTATCAGCTTTATAATCAGGTTTCAAAGAATTTACGAATCACTTTTGTTGGCCGCGCATTTCCCAAATGCTGTTTAAAATTATCCGACCTAAAATCTTAGAACCAGAAAGATTAGAAATATAGGAAAAGGATAACAAGTGCAAAATGGTCAGAAAGTAAATCCGCAAGTGTGTGGTGAAACTTTAGCTGCAGTGACTCCGTTGAGTCCGTCAGGTGTCCTAGTCCTGTTGGTACCAGGTGGAGTTTTAGTGGTATTGACTTTGAAAACGTGGGATAGTTGGCATCAGCTCAAGACCGGTTAAAAAGGCCAAAGCTAGTCAGGAACGCAGGAGACGTGTTGAAGATCAACATAGGTCGAATAGTCAGTGAAGCCTACGCACTGATGAAGAACCGCATACCTCCAGCTTAGTCGCCTTCCGACTTACCCAGTACGGAGTTGTCGACTTTCGACGAACTCCCCGAGCATTAATGGAAGTTCGCGAATCAGTTTTAAAATTTCATTGAATCTAAAATATTGTTCCCGGGTCACGGACTATTGAAAAGCGATACACAACTGCGGTAAACCGCTCTTCCCTGTGAGTTGTTCTCGTTGCTCTTTGCGTAAATTATGGTATTATTAGGGGATTGTTACCGTAAATAGAATCTTTTTCCTATTTGAAAAAATCCCCTGAAGTTTTCCGAGCACAAGCCTTTGACCTCAACTCTCGCTGTCCGTTCTGCCAAAATTTATTTCAAACCTGGACTGTTAAATCTTCAGCTTCACTCTGGCACTGATTTAAACTCCTTTGCGCTGCATGTCAGATTCTATCTTTGTCCTACTTTGCCTTTAACAGCAGCTTCGCCAATGGGCTCATCTACTTATTTTTTATCTGCACGCCCCCGCACTTTTGGCACCATCTTGTTGTCTGTTTGAAAATTACCAAACTTTTATAGTATCTCATTGTACCTGCTGACTTCTTTGACCTAAAATACTTACACCACACCTTTACCAGCAGAGCCAAAACGACGCAAGCGCTGCACCGCTGAACCCAGAAAACTTTTAAAATCCTCCATTCCTACCAACATATGCACAGTCCCGCTTACTGATATGTTTGGTAAATCTAGTCCAGCAGGTCAGAGATCTGCCACTGAAACTGTCCCCATCAGCCAGCCCCATTCACCCATCCAATGACACTGCTGCCAGCAATCTCAGTGCAACAGGGAGTTTCTTTGACTCCGTTACTGGAAAAGCCCATAAAAGCATTGCAAATACAAAACGCTGTTGTCTTTAATATGCCCGACCGTCCGTCACTGCCATTGCTCCAGTCTACCATACTTTATGTTTTTAATACGACCCGCCACTCGTTTCTGTGCTCTGGGGTCCGGAAAATATGCCGACAAATTAAATGCCCAATTCTATTGCAATTTGTATCTAATAAGCAGTTTAAAACCGACATGGCAACTATTGACAACTACACGCCTTATAAAATTATCAAGATCTTCACTGATAAAACTCCCTTCCAGAGGGAAATGCTGCGGTTGCAGAAGTTCACAACAACTTCTAAAGTCGACAGAACTTCCGTTTTATCGAGCCCCGCCTTTGAAAAGCAGGCTGCCAGCACGTGGTCTTCCTGCCGGACCAAATACAGAGCCCACTGTGATGGTTTCAAACAACCGGCCCCCTATCCGCGAGATAATCCACCGCCCCACACATCCCGCTATTCCGCGCCCGGTGAACACTAATGGGAAATACTTGCCGGCGGTGGTCACCGAGCACTCATGAGCATCTACACCCTAAAAGAATCCGCACAAGACTCTTCTTTGATTACGCGGCTCAACTTCCTGTCCAAACTGTTCGCCCCACAGAGGTGTTATTGGCTCATCTGAGATTGAATCCGCTGATGACAGTGATACCCCTCTTTCATGTATACAGGCTGCAAAAGCGGAAAACCTAAGACGTCATCTTCATTGGGCCCAACCAATACCAGCAGATCTGGAGGAGAATCGCTTTATTTCTCACGTCCAACCACCCGGCAAATGCGCTCATCATCATTTGCCAACTGTGGCACCCCAAGTCAGAGGCGTTGGTGGTATAATCACGCAGGTAGTCACCCTCACTTATGCCTTGTCACGTCGATAATTTCAGCCTCCTGGTACTTACTCCATCCCGGATATGCCTTCAAGCACGTCTTTGTCTTTCTGTCCAACAACAGAACGACACCCAGCCTACGTCAGTTGAAAATCGCAGGAAACGCATACCGTTCAACTATCAAATTATTCACACAATCCCGACATCAATTGCCATCCTGTTAATCCAGAAACCAATGTGCATGCACAACGAGAACTGTCTGGCAACCCCAGCAAATTTAATTCCGATAAGCTATCTCAGTATGAGCGTTTCCAAGTCGGAGGTTCCACAAGCGCACGGCGGCTAAGTTATTGCCACCTACAACCACGGAGCGATTGGCCCACTGTGCCCTTACCATCGCCCTCCTTCGGGAACACAGTTGCTAATTTCCAACACAATAACAACAACTCTCCGCAAGTAAAGCCGCATATCGCCCCCACTTTGACCCAAATATTAAACAACCCTTTTTGGATGCGTTCCCACCACTGCAATGCCATTTTGCTACTCATTTACGCCCCAAGCCTTCACCCCAGCTAACTTTATCCTAATAATTTTCATGATGTGGCTCTGTTTACTCTCAGGCTGTCTGGCAAATTCCATATATATTTTGCCCTCTGATTCACAGCCTAACATGAAACTGTTTTCTTGATCTACTCTTGTTTAGTGCTTACCTCAACTGAACCACCTGCCAAAGGTCTCTCTCCTCAATCTTGCGAGTTCCAGAAGCGCCTTCCATCGAACAAAAACGTGCAAGTATTTGATAACCAGCTTTTTCCCTGGCACTTTTCAAAGCCCACTCACCACACCATAGATTGCCATTTCCGTCTTGACACTGTCATCTAACGCTGTCCTACCTTCATTGATACCATATACTCTGCCGAAATTCTCTGAAACTCCGTTCATTGAATTACAAGTTCCTATCACCCGGCGTTTTAGCCCACAGGCTCATTACATAGATAGCCCATCACCGACCAGTATGCTTACCTCGACTCGATTTACTCCCCCATCTCAGCTATGCACTATTCTAACCCCCAATGTATCCGTCAATTGTGATCCCTACAGAAACCACCTATTGGATATCACATGGACTTAAACGTTTCGGTGAACTTTCTTTATTCCTCTTGAACTCCCGTTCTCCAACTCATAAAATAAGGGGCTAAGACTGCTGGCTGCCAAAAACTTAAAATATTATTCTGATAAAAGAAATTTGGCTAACCGACCACAGCTCCACTTTGTTATTTTCGTTGGTGGATTAGACTCCCCACTAAGCCAATAGATCAACCCGTAGAGGAGGTGGCCGCCTAGTTTACGTAAAGCAGCCCCACACGGCTTCCATTATTCAACATCCCTTGCTTGAATAAGTCCATGACATCTCTGTGTTTCGCACATGACTAACGAAACTCTCAACGCACATAGGATATATACACCGAAGACCAAACTGGAATAATTCTGATACCTTCCGTCTCACCCAAGTCTTC
>LUCM01005598.1:0-45769 GCA_008360955.1 Fasciolopsis buskii | reverse complement strand
TTTATATAAACGTGTAACCCTGGGGAACGGCAGCGGTCAGTGAGGCTTGCCTTGCTATTTAACGCTGAACGATGATGATGATAACTTCGGTGCACATTTTCTCATCCCACGTTGCCACGTCATCTGTTGGCCTTCACATGGCTTCTTCCATTCTTTAGGAGGAAGACAAAATAGGGCACGGTATGGTAGACGAGTGTTCGCCATACGCAACACGTGACCCAACCAAATGTAAAAACTTTGGAAACTCAAAAAATTACTCCAACTCTGCAAAACATTCACATCAGAAATAATTGTACTTGGGAAGCTATAAAGTATCGTCAAACTGTGAGAAAATTGAGACGCACTCGTCGAAAACTTCACGACTAAAACCGATTAACCGACTGCCAAACAGAACAGTGAGAATCAAACCGATTTCAAACAGTATACCTTGGTCATAGCGTAAACGAAAATCTGTAGCAGCGGCAATACTGCTACGATTAAAACTCATTATTCCGGCTCGTATTACTCAACCGTAGCAGTCGGATTTTGCCTGACCTATCACTGATACCTGCTGACGCTCATAATTTATAGAGATGGTAGTCAAAACAGTCAGTTCTTTAGTGTAGTAAATCCAGGGTTCAGTATCACTCTCACATCAAGCCAGCAAAATACTGCACCGCACATTTACGTGACGCCACCCCCTTATGACTGAAACAACATTACGGACAGACAAAGGATACTACATTAAGGATCCAGCAAAATGTCATCAGGAACACATAATCGGCAGTACGACCAAAGAACAGACCTAAAAACAATAATTAAGTGAGAAAGGATATACCGCTTTCCAGTCTTGACGAATACGAATAAAGAAAGTAAAGATTGATCAGAAAATGGAACCCAGTCTGAGGAGTCACCGGATAGAACAACAAAGCGGTGATGGGCCGCCAGAGCTAAAAACAAAATCGTTAGGAGTATTTTCACATAGTCTTACTTGGAATTTGTAACTGTTGCTCCATAACAAGACCATATTCATTGGGTCCACAAGTCCTAAACGTCCCAGGAGAGAAAACAGAATCGTTCCAGAAAACCAGTAACGAGTAACCAGTGGAATATTATTGAAAAAATCCGACAGCTCATTTCCGGGCATTTTGCCTTTCAATAGACTTCCTGAGAGAAAGCAATACTAGACGTGTCACTAGGCAGAAGTCGCACGGCAAACGACCCGTAGCCAACCGGAGAAGTGACCTTGAGGCCAGATCGGTTGCAGTCCCAGTTCCTGTTAGATTACAGGACTATACGGCGAGATGCCTGATCGTCCAGGTTTTTGCACCGAGAGCTCCTTGGATTTGACGATGCTTAGAAAACAGGAAGGTGGAAAACACTCCTCTGGGCCCTATAAGGAAAGTATCAAATGAAGTGATGCTTTCCTTCCACCACTCGGGCGGCGAACGGTTTGCTCCTCAACCCGGTGGCGTGTTCTCGCACAATCGTTTTCCCGTTACCTCTTAGTGTCTCGTTCCCCATTGTCTAGAATAGAGCTCCACGGGGACCACGTATCTCGGCCAGACCCTTATTGAACTTGAAGGTCTGTATTAAGTCACCTTTTTCCCTACGTCGTTCCAGGGAGTATAAGCCAGGCGCCCTCAGCCTCTGTTGATATCTCACGAGACTCAGATGCCCAAACCACGGTGTTAAAACACGTTTAATCTGTTCCAGCATTTTACTGTCTCTTACTAAATACGGTCTCCATACCTGGACAAATTATTCCAAGTGCGGTTGGACAAATGTCTTGAACAGCGGTAGAACGTTAGGCCTCCTAGATTCTATGGTGGCATAGTGCACGTCATGCCTTCTTGGCTGCTTCTGATTGCATACTAGGTATGAAGTCCGCACTGACGATTATCCCGAGGCCTCTTGCCTGCTTAGTCTGTTCGATCGTGACCTGATTCCTAGGTGGACCTATTTGGCGAGGGAATTTGCTTCCCCTTCCATGAGCCGCTAATCTTTGCTCAAATTCAGCGGGAGATCCCATCTCACCGACCACTGGCAAACTTAATCCAGATCCATCTGGATAGCCTCACATGTCGCTGTCCCCAATAGTTTGATGTCGTCGGCGAACATGAGTCAGGGATTGTCCAATCCATTAGCTATGTCGTTGAAATACATAAGGAAGAGCGGTGGCCCTAAGATAGGCCCCTGAGGCACCCCGCTGTAAAGCAGTCTTCTCACTGGTTGACAGCCCTACCCGTCAAGATTTGTGCTTTTCGAATGCTTGCCTAAGTAATCACCCGCAAACCTTTACTTTCCAGCCAGAAATCCTGTGATCCAGGGAGTCCAAAGTTTTCCGGAAATACGCATGGCAAAGTTTCACTCTCCCGTCCCTATCCATCCTACTCGTTATTTCGTCCAGAAGGCTATTCTGGTTTGTCAAAAGAGAATGACCGTGCCAAAAATCACGTTGCTGCAATGTGGATAACTTTTTGGCCTCCCAGTGATTGACTGTCTTGCCGCACAGAACATTTTCGACGGCTTTTAGCACATTCGGCTTCAGACTCACCGGTCTATAGCTGTCATAAACCATGCATTTGTGCATCGGCATGGTTTTCAGCGTCAGCTAGTTTGCAGGAAGACGCCCCTCGTCCATCGATGCGTTAAAGAGCCGGTTGAAAGTTTTCCTCAGAACCTCTGCCTACGGCTTTACCAGAGCTACCACCTTCGGTGTGCCCATTTCTTCAGGCTTACCCAAAGATTTTTCTCCGTGGTCACCAGCTGTAAAATGCTTGAAGAATTTTCAACAGACAGTCGGCTTTCTCTCGATTAGTGGTAGATGTTAGTCTTTGGTGTTTTTACTCCACCCATTGCTTTTCCCAAAGCCGCCTCAGAATGTACATTATTGTAATAGACTTTCGGGTTGCTTTCAGCGCCTCCTTCGGTACGCCGATCGCTGGAAGTTCTGAACCTCCGACGGTTGTGTAACATCTCGTTCTTCTCTACGGTGCACCTCGACTGATCTCGGTAGCCAGCTATGTTTTTCTGTTCCAGGATAGCCCTGTCTTCGAGTTTCTGGTTTTCGTGATTCTTCTACACCACGGTGGTGACCCGTTTCGCCTGGTTCTGCGGAGTGGTACAACCAAGTCTTTTATTGCCAACAGATTGCCCCCGATTAACTCTCACTGACGTTCCACGCAGTCCATTCTTGAATAGATCCTGCTTCACTCATCGGGAAATATCATTCGTTGCATACTCAGTCACATGCGGATCACTCCATGGTCACTCCTGAACGATGGTTCTCTCAAATCAAGGCTTCTAATGTCGCTCGTTGTTTTCCTTATCACCAGGTCAAGCGCCAAGTCTCAATGGAGTCACTTGGGTATTATTTTGAATCATCCTACTTACCTGCACTGAGTTCGGGGGTCGATGCTCAATGATAACTTCCGGGACTGACTCGCACACCCAGTCAATCTGAAGAGCGTAAAATCCTCCCAATGCGAGACTCCAAAACCGCACTGAGAAAACAAAACAGATCCACGTCCTCAGCTGGCACCGACCCTGGGCCTCGGCGCACGCAATCAGCTGGGACCGTAGAGTCGTCAGTTGCTATGTTGACTCCCAGAGTATGTATGTCTGGGGCAACAAGCTCATGAACCTTTAACGCACCGCACTTCTCAGTAACTAGGATCAGCGTCTCACCTACTATTCTTCCACCACCTTTGTACATCCTAAAAACATTCCCGCGCAAATAATTCACTGTCTCCCACACACGGCTGCAATCAGGTCTCAGTAACGGCCACCACAACTGCGTCCGAGTTTCTAAATTTTGGCTTTGGCCATTTTTTACCATACTTGCAGCCTCTGTGTAAGACGCCCTCATGAATAGCCCTTGCCGTCGTTTCTTGCTCTGAGCGGAAGAGGGTGTCAGACGATCGGGACATATGGGCGATGTTTGGCCGGTGCGACCCTGGTTCTTGCGGTAGGCTAACAGCCCGGGAACAAACGAAGATCTTCGGAGTAAATATTTCCTCCGATCTCAGTAGGAAATCGCTCGAGGACAAAGTCTGGAATTTTGGACAAACAAGAAAATTGTCTGAATGCATTGGTCGCTGAAAGCCGAGTACTTGCCAAAAACAAGCGTATACCGTTCAAAACCTGTCGCAAACCGTCCGGTCATACGCCATTGAGGTCCACACTAGCTTTGCAATGCCCCCAGTGTGCGCTGCACCCCATAAAACCGTATCATCCACAATGGAGTCGTATATGAGTGAGCTCCTTCAGGGTTACCTTGCCCAATATCAAACCGAAAGGCGGAGGTGATGAGTGTGGAAGTGAAACTGTAACTGTCGGGGAATCTACAGGAAGAGAGAAGGAAGGCGGAAAAATGGAATGAGCATAGATAGCTCAATCGTCGAGGCGGCTGGAAGATGTTGATTCCGGATACCAAACTGACTCACATACGCGTAACGACCGAAGGACGTTCTGCCAGAAAACATGATACTCGTGAGTGTATAAATGGCGTGCATTTAATTGGGTTTGCACTTTCATGTTGATGCATTCGCTGGGAGCAATCCTGGAAGCTTGTTTTCGAGTTTCTTTGTTATCCTTTTTCCGCTCCCTTTTTATCTTCTTCCTCCCTAGTTTTTCTGTTTGGCTCTACCTCCTTACGTTTTCTTTCCTTCGTTTTCCGTCCTTTAGAATGAGATGATTCTGCCAGTAAGTCACAATCTGTCTTTTATTCCTGACTGTATCGGGCCGTCTTTCTCTCTCTCTCTCACACACACAATCGTCCAGGTATGTTATCTCCCGTCTTGTATCTATATAATTATGACAAGCGACTTGTTGTCAGTTTGCTATTTCCTTCATCCTTTTTATCTTTTTTCCGTTTCTCTGTTCCGCTTGTTATCCTTTTCCCCTCTGTTTCTCGTATTGCTATTGCTGTCCAGTTCCTTCTTTCTTCTCTTCATTTTTCATTCCCCCTTCAAGGAAGGCACTAATGCTCCCAATGGTCTCCGATTACAAAGATTGGTTGATGCTAGTTTCGTGGGAATTACTGAAGCAACGGTACCGGAACAAACAGTAGAAAAAAAGTTGACCATTAGCTCCAGCAACATGAAACGACGCAGATCGACTGGCTGTTAAAACAAGTGATTCACTCTTCCACAGATGTAATAAAGGCCACCAAGCTAATACAACGCTTATAAATACCCACCTGATTTGCTGGAAGGAAGTGAATTATCTCACGCTAGTGTTTTGTACACGGTGGTCAAGAGAGTACTGGCCAAAACGCCAGGCTCGTCAAAAGTGGATTACCAAAGTGAGATCATTTGAACGGGGTGCTTTTGCTAGCTAAGGAGTATAAACACCCAGATGGATGGCCTCTGGGGTCTTCAACTCAAATAAACAAGACACGGATGTGGTACTTCGAACAGCATTGATGAGAAAGAGGAATAACGAATACACGGGCGACATCCAGCGGGTGTGCGTACAGGCAGATTTCGATGGGAATAAATGATAAGGAGACCGTGGATGCGGTTTGTGGGGTCCGGTGCCAGTGATTCCCCTGCCATTAAACGGTCATCAATGCTGAATTCCATTGTACGTAACCTGAAAGGTTCAATTCTGTGCTATTCCGTGCATTCTTTATCTGTGCGAACAGTGGGTACTGGTACATTTTAACAATAACAAGGAAACAATAGTCATGGAAAGTGAACTTACCTCCCGGATTCTTGACTCAAGTGGCACGACTCCATTTAATATTGCCTTGATGGTTTTCAAACCGGCTTCTTCAGGCACTCGCTATTCACACAAAGTAGTGTAGATTTTTTGATCAACGATGCTACTGCTCCCGTACATGTTCCCACAAATATCGTAATTTGCAACATATCTATTATGCATCCTTGTAATAAAGCTTGATCTGATAAACATTTCTCACCCGAAATAGCAACCGAGCATTACCATACTGGCTATCGCATACCCATTGACGGTAGTCAGACACAGAGGAAGCGCACCATTCTGCTGCACTGGGGGGCATCAAGGCTCAAGCTGATTGTTAAGTGATTCCACAAGCATTGAAGATAGAAGGAGCCGATAAATGTAGGACCACCATAAGTGCATTATATCCAGCATCATTTAACGTTATTCTAGGTCGTGAAGTTAAAACCTTTGCTTTGCGGCATAAAAGATATTTTGTAAATCCATACATTCATACTAGCGCATTGAATAGAAACAACTCACATTTACCAACTTGCATAGCCCTCTTCCATGTCGTATACGTTATTCATTTTGCTCATGCCTCCACTTCTGAGAGATGCTAATATGTCTACCTCGCAGGTCGTGACGTGACTGTCTTATCGCGTTCGACAGAATTTGGCCCTAGTTTCTCACGGTATCGCCAAGTTGGCCGCACAAATGAGGTCCGCGTTTTCGAGCGGCTTCATGACTGTTTAATTCAATCACCTAGTACACTATATACTATTGATGCAGCTGCCAACGTACTCCACCTGGAACCGCAGTGCGCCCTGGTGGAGTGAGACCGAAGTGGTCAACTCTGCGGTGATTCACGGTCAGTTTCGTCGATCCGGTTCCCCTTTGAAATTTGGTTCTGGACTCGCTGTCCCCCGGCCTTTTCCTTCATGATTGTCGGAAGGTCACTGCCAAAATACCCATTCTCGGAGGTTATGGGGTGCTTGCGTGGTGGTGTCAAATTTGTCCATCGGTGAACCGACGGTTGTATGCTGAAGAACTGCGTTCCGGCCTCGGACCTACTATGACTCCAGTCTATGGTTCTCTATTGGGCATATTTCTTCTCTCGTTCCATTGATATCAGCACCCTCTACTTACGGGCGTCGCCAAACAAAATCATGCACCTTCAGGGAAAACATCAATTCACAACGGAAGTCATGTTCCACCTCATCAGAACTGTCAGCTACTGTGTGAAGCCGCCCATGCTTGAACTGATTCTAGAACTGCAGTTCAATAAGAAGTTGTCATCCTGCATCGCCAATATGCCCTCTACCTACCGCCTCCTATTTAAAGAAGAAATAACGTGTTCCTTTCCGGCTGATACACCCGATCCTTTTGCCAAGGTAGTTTTCGGGTATGCTGGGCAGCGAAGGGAGCACATTTAAACCTGCGGCACTTGAGAACAACCACCAGAATTAATGACATTGGACCTATTTCCCATGGATACTAATCACAACAACGTAGTATAAGTTTCGGACAAGTTTTCATGGATGACCGTAAATGGTATATGGCAGCATCCAGCTCTTCCAATGAACACATAAAAACTAATCCCACTGGACTTGGTTGCCTGGTTCCGCTCTCTCGCTGACATCAAATTGATTGGGTGGAACTTTTCCTAGCGACTGACTCCTAAAGATCTGCAGGCGAGATTTAGTCCCGAATTGCGGGACTCCTAGCAAAGTGTGGAGGGAAGAAAATGCCCCGCGACTTTCGTTACCGGAAGCTAAACGATTCAAAATGCAAAGCTAAATTATCGTGAAAAATGACTTTATCACTTAGATAACTACTCTTCAAAAAAGGACAAGTGCACGAAGCCGTCAAAATCATAGTTTAGGAGTTGCTAGATGGTACTAAAACAATATCACGGCAGCAAGCCCCGCAAAGCCTTCCAAACTTTTCCGGCGGCACCGACCAACAAGGCCATTGCTGGAGCATTCAATCTAAAGGTTTCACGCCCAAAAAACCTGAATACCAGCGCCGAGCGGTGGAAACAACCAAATTAGCATAAGTATGCGTTGTTTATCATACACCTTGGCATTGGTTAAAAGTACCGCTGAAAACAGACAGTGGGTTCCATAAGCCAGTGCCCAATTTGTCCCTGGGCTCGTGAGAGTCCGGATAAAGGCGAGAAGCTCCGAGAATTATCCATACCGAAAAAGTGACGACCGCGTGGAATGCATATATGATTCCAGCTAGCGTTGCGATTTGCCGGTTGAGAAACCCCATCACCCAGCAAACCGAGAAAACCCAAACAATAAAAGCTTGAGCCAAAGTGGTTGCTAGACTATAGATTGAAAGGCCTAACCGTATCGGAACCATGATGGTCGAATAAATCCCTGGAAAAACAAGGGCCCATAAAGTGGCTAGCCGAAGGGATCAGCAGATGGCTCGGTGAATGAAACCGCCGGTGAGGTGAGGACATAGAAGGCCCGGTCGAACTGTTACGCGAGGGATTGGTCAATGAGTTACCGAAACCGGAGTTCTGAGATGGAACACAGCCAACGATATTGGGCCCAGAAATCGTCCCGTTAGACATTGGTGACGGACAACTCGGGCATTTGATCATGCAACCAAGCAAGCATCTCAAAGTATTCCAGAAATATGTATGTGTATACGTAAGATGAACAAGGCGAGGCAGCAGCAGCTGCTGAAGCCAACTCTCTTGCTCATCATGTCTTGCTCCTCGATCCCACCGAAATCCGAGCGAAAACTTCTCGAGCCTCGTGAGAGTACATCTGAGTAACACGGACCACATTCAACAGAGAACGCCGGCTGAAGATCTGGAAGTTAACCCAGTACCGTTTCCAGCAGAACGAACCGACTGAAAGGTGCCACTATTTGTTCCCTACCGCATCTCTCAGAGTGAAGACTGGTGCAAACCACGATGCGCGTTTGAAACTTGGGACACTCCTAGTCCTCAGTGCTCGTCCTCCACAATCTGCTGATGATGGTGTCCTTGACTGTTGCTAATGTAATGCTTGCTAACTGGTCTGATTCAAACCACTGTTGTGTCTTACGAATGGTAGGCCTATCTATCAAAAATAGCCGGATTCGCCTCAAAATGTGAACAAAATTTAGTAGTTCAAATTTCCCAAACAGACCCGTCATCCGCCAGCTTCTTCCCAACTATTTAATCTTTCTGAATTCCTGAGGGCGTGCAGCCATTCAGCGGGGTAATTGAAAGCTGAACGTTTTGAAGACTTGAAGTGCCGTTCAGTATTAAGGCGTGTAAGCCCAATGGTATGGGCACTGGATTAGCAAGAAATGAACAACACAGAACGATCACCCGCATGGAACACACTGCGGCATTGGCTTTGGTCATGTCCCGACCGTGCAGCACAAAACCCTTGACAACAAGCATATGGCAAAAACACACCAGAACAGGGGCCGAAGCATATGCTGGTCGGAAGCAAAATTCAATAGAGTTGCCAGAGCGACAGAAAAATAACAACGGGAAGAAAAACATCAAGCGCACGTTTCCCGTTTTGTTCTTGCGTCTACTTTTGTGGCTCAGTAGTGTACGACTGAGGCGTCCAGAGTGAGCGTTTCTATTACGCATAACTGAAGACGAGTGTCACGCTTTTAGTTACGTAAATTTATATTGCCTTCTCTCGGAGTATCGACCACCCCATCAAGGAAATCATTCCACAAGGGATACTGTTCTACGGTTTACCAGTTCTAGATCCGATAACAGATAACTCTTTTGAATGCCATCTAATGTTTTTCACGGCTCCAACGTGTGGTTCGCACAGTTAGATGATTATAAGATGAACGTCAAAATAGAGTTCCCCGTCACTCAAAGAGCTCCTAGGGATGAAAGTTCAGACCCGTTATTCGCCTTGAATATGGAATTTTTAAGAAGCCGCGAACCAGCTTTGTCACACTTCTATATACGTTTCTGTAGGCCTTGGTTACCAATCATACCAGTGTGCGCAATTTTGCCAGAAAGCTGGAGCAAGGGTCAAATATATGCCTAATAAAGCATGGAAATTTTTCGTCCTAATAGTGAGAAAATGGTGTTTTATCATGTAGGGCTCGCGGCAAGCGGACTTGCTGGCTAAATTAAAGTGGTGTGAGAGGGGGAGGGACTTGATAAGATAGTAGCATGGCTCTTATGCTGCTCACCGGCGTTCAGCCGCATCTACACTCTGTTTGAATAAGTAAACCTGGGGATTTTCAGGCGATACTATTACGTTTTCTCGTCTTTAAACGACCTGTATAATTCGTCGGCCAGCTTGTAGGGCTTCGCAATGTGGGCTGCAATTACATTGCTTCAGTAATGTTGGCCGCGACATTGTCCCCATTGGCGACGATGTTCAACGCCATTTTTGCAGGTTTTACTTCGCGAATTCCAAATTCGACAGTCCTTTGAACGGAACCCAGATGATTTCAGTTTGAACAAAAATGTTTCCGATTAACGGGGCTACGCTGCTTTGGTAACGTTTCACCCGTTGCTAAATGATGAAGTGCTAGTATCCGGCTATAGCATTCTAAATTTCGGGTAGGAATAATGTGATTACACCCATGAAAGGCTTCTGATGAAGCGAAGGAAAGCTAAGCCATTATCGTGCACTTGTGTTGCACTACGTAAGATGCGCAGCATCTTTCTGATTAGCTATCTACGCAGAAAGAAGGCGTGACTGACCATCTGGCTGGGTTAAAGAATGGGACCGTTGTTGTTTTCGGTTAGTTCAAAGACTTTTTTAAGCTGAGGCTAGCTATCCCAGTTCACTGGAGATTAGACTATGGCGGGAGTACAAGCTCCACCGTATCACTGCAACAGAAGATTGGAGAATGTTTCGAATGATCAAGGGTTAGGACGACTTCTAACCTTTGACTTGCAGAGGTTGCGGCAGAATTGGAATATATCCACACTTTCCTAAATGTGCCGGATTTTATGTTGGATGAACAAGTAGATGCGCTCTTACAGGGGGGCCTGAATTAGCTTGGTGAACTGGCCTTCCGCTATGAAATAAACATGGCTAATGACTAATAGCCTCGGCAACGTTCAGCCTTCTTTAAGAAGGCACAGATAAAAACTGAAAACAAACTGACATAAAAAGTGGCGAACGGTGATTTCTTTCACATTGTTGCATGGAAGCTTTCTGGTATGAGTAAAAATCCCGGAAATTCTTACACTTGTGGATTTGTGAAAAATGCTCCCACGACTTTATTAACAACAATTTGTTTAACGTTCGACCTGTTAAGTCTTCTGAGTTGGTGAAAGTCGGTTCTAATGGGTGGGCTGACCGCGGTGGAAAAAAAACACCCGGAACATTCTTATTTGTTCAGCTTTAAATTAGTTTGCACAGACAGGGTTCCGAAAACTGCCCTGAAAGTCAACTTTGCTTGGAACGGCTTGGGAACGCGGATCATTATAGCATATTTATACAGATGGCAGAGCAGCTAGTTGAAAAGTCCCCCATACGACGAGAAAAGGTGGTACAAACCAACAGAAGCCTGATGCACGCCTGAGTTGGTAACAAAAAGTTCTGAAGTTTTGCTGCCCAGTCGTGGGAACTCCGCCTGGATAGTGGAGGTATCAGACCGTCTTGCTAATGAATGCTTGCGGCAACCACGCTACCAGTCCGTGACTTGGGGAAGACTGTGAGACCAAATCAGCCGCAGACAGTTGGTCCAGAAGGCACAGCACACAAGTTTAGTCGAAGCGTCTAACGACTCACAAATGTCGTGAATTGTGGAGGGGATAACATCCCAAATGGACTTGTTAGAATCATAATGGGACTAGGAGAAGTCATCCGAAACATTCATAGAAATACACAGGCGCTTGGAACAGCGTACACTGTCGGTTTGAACTTGTACCATGTGAAGGCAGTGGGGAAAAAGACTACCTAATGTAAGAGAACAGCTAATTTTAGGGAAGAGAACAGTAATGATGGGTTTGCAGCAATAAGAGATAGAACATAGGATTAATTGCGTTTAATGAGAGCAGTGAGTCACGGTTACACCACCGTTCCCTCGAGCATCTGAGGGCAGATTGTAAGGATCAATGCACATGGTAATTGTGGTGGTGCCATGAGAATTTCGAACAGTTTTCCCCTGGAAAAACGATCACCTGCCAGAAAACTGCTCCCTGCAAACGTGAATGCAGCATACGCGAAAGGGCGACAGAGGCTTGATTAATTCTAGGTTGCTTTTTGTTTCAATAGACTTTACCAACAAGCACGGCTGAAGACGGTGCAGCCAGCCCGCCCCTGTATCTACAAGGGACTCACAAGTTAGAAAGAAATAACTGATGGTGAAGATATAAGGTCTCCATTCAACTGCGCCGACAATAGAAAACATGCATCCTTAGCGTCATCCCGGACGACCGCTGTGTGCCGACCGCAAGCGCAAAGACCAGTTAAAACATGTTAAAGAATTTCTGTCACTAGGTTGGCCTAGGCGTCTCCTTGCTTGTGGGGATGCTCAATAACCTCTCAAAAAAGCACTGCCGGCAGAATTTCATCCGGTTTCTGGGAGGTTTGGACTCCGGCGCATTTGGCATTGCAATTCGAAAGGGAATATTCCCCCGTGAAAATATCCGCTGCGAACAGATATCAAGCCTTGCCAGGTTAGAGGATTCCGCGGATCAGGAACAGCATAAACTCCGCCCGAGTGGCGTGAGCTTAACAGGTTTAGTTCTGCAAGAATAATGTAATCTTGATTCACCATTGTTTGGCAGCTCCGCGATCAACAGTAACAGTTACGGTGAACATCGTAGGGTAGCGTAATAAAAGTTAGTCAACCAGATCCTATGAAGACACAACAAAAGACTTGGCGAACCATCTAGGAGCCATCAATCTGAAAACGTTACGTAGGCATGCACTAATATGCAGAGCAGAGAACCGTTAAGTTTAAACAAGATGTTCTCGACTTCACCTATGTTCTTCCTTCCGCTCCTCCCCGATAATGGTCTCATAAATGTTCCGCGGGATCCCGTTGTTTCTATAGGGGCGTGCAATCAAAATATAGTAATAACAAATAAATTAAAACAAAAATTTATTCCGCGAACAATTCTAAGAAGCACGAAGGGTTCACCATCTTGACGTTTGACAACACCAGAGATGAAGCAAGACAAAGATCACGTGCACGGGATGGAGCACCAATAGGTTAATAATTGACACACATGTTTCGTCATATTTGGCTGGAAAGGTGCAAATGGCAACGAATAGTCGGGCGAGCCATTTGAATTTAGAACGGCATGTCGTCAGTACAAGTTGGCCAGTTCTGCTGTGTATCCCTTCATCCCCCATGGGGTCGCAAAGAACCAAGACCGAATTTTTCTTCTGCCAATTTTTAACCAGTGGAGATAAAGACGAAAAGGATATGACAAAGTGGATGACGTGTGGCAAGAACAAAGCGAAAATACGAGGAAAAGTGAAATGCAACAGTAGTGCTTGGTATGCGGCAACAGTTGAATGTGGTCCTATTTGGTGGATGCAGATATCGCTTCCCGCGTATTTGTTGTGGTAAGCCGTTTGAAATGGTAAGCCAACATTTTCCATATATTTTGCTCTTTTATCTTGCACAGTGTAATATGGTTTATTTGGTCCAGTAGACGAAAGTAGGTATATTGTCACTATTTGCACACCGCCGGTGATCATGATCACACTTTTCGTCGTGGGTGACGATCAGGCTGGTGACACTGAAATTTTTGCTGTTTGGTAGCATATCTTGTGCTTTTCTTAAGCGTCTTAATTTTTCGGCTTTTTCATAAAGAACGTTTTACTTTCCTTTCTTTATCAAACTGTAGACGGAAGCGGTTGGATTCAGAAGCACCTTGGTGTCTTAATGAAAAGTTTCCCACTTTATCGCGTGACATTTTATTAAAGGGAATAGGCTTCCTTGAAAACGGATAGCCAAATGGTGAGATTTGCTGTCGGTAACGTTCATTCCACATCGTGGATATCGGAGGTTTTGGTGTCCAGCATTATTCTCGATCCGGACCGATTTTGGCAGCACAAGTGTACTGAAACCGCTATCAAGATTTGCGTTTTTTACGTTATGAGCTCTGCTGCAAGACAGTGATGTCACTGTTTTGATTTAAAACTTCCGTAGTGGCTCTGAGGACTGCAGTTGTGTTCATGACCGGTCCAGGCCCGACCTACCGTTTTGGAAGATCAGTGCTTGGAAAACAAGATGATAAGAACAAAATAATGGTTAGGAAATTAGTATGTAATGCGAATGAGTTAAAGGTTTTAGGAACGAAATGCTTGGTTTGCTATTTTTATTAGGCCCTCCGTTGGTGGCACATTGACATGAACATCACCTGGGCATTTGAGGGCATGTACTTCGGCATTCTATGCTTGTTAATGAAACTGAACTTGCTGGGTCATAGGTCTACGCAATCCTCCCCAAAAAAAAACAGTGCCACGTCCTCCAGATTAATCAAAACTATGGGACAAATGGCTCGAAAATGGTACACTATTTTCTGATTCTTTCACATTCCAATGGAAATGTGGCGGAAATGTGGCGCACTGACAGCCTTGTCGGGCGCATATAAGCACCGCATAACGAGTGGATACAGTGGCCAGTTTTTGCAATCATGTAGGCCGGCTTTACCGGGATCTTGGCCGTGATACACAGCCACTTCCCGGAAACCATCTTCTTCCTAAGCAAGCCTTGGCTGCCGTTTCGTGTGCATCGGTCTAGATGCAGCATGAAATTCTGAACATCTGCCAACCCTTGGGTCTAAGTCAAAAACAAACACTTTTAGAATAATTTAACACCCAGGTCCGGCTGATGTTCTTCGTCGGATGATAAAGCGGACAGACAAATTGGACGAACCCAAAAGGCGCAGAGCGGGTGATGAGATCTTTTAAGGCCGCCGTTTGAACGAAAATGCATGCAATATCACCTGGTGAGCCCAAGGACCACCCACGTTGCGTGGTCCAGAAGCATATCTCCGGCCTCTTCGCACGGTCAAGAAGCCGTTTAGACCGGTTCTTGCAGAATTGATACCACCCTGAGTGTAATTCCCGCGGGCGCATTTATACTTCATGTCAAGTGATCCGTCGCATGCAGGTACATCATAGTTGTTGCTTAGACTATCCTAGGAACAGTGGGTAGTTGACAGTACGTACCCACTTATGGGGAGATACATTCAAATGACTGAAGTCCACTGTGACTGCCAATGAGTTCTCGGGTGGAATTAAAAGATTACGGCGCAAATGATTTGGTGTCCCACAAACTTCTAGTCAATAAGTGTACCTCCAGTAGCTCCATGCATGCACAATCGCGTACGCAAATTGACATGTTTACGTGAATATAAGCCACAAGCGAGAATATACGCAGCTCAGTTTGCAAAAAGAGGGAACCGTCAAGGGGGCAAACAATTTCACGGTCGATAAATAGTCCAGGCGCACATGAAAACGTCACAAATCTGTGCATGGCTACGTTTTTCATGAAATACACGTGAGTACAAATAAACTTCCACGTATACACGCTTATATACATGTTTACTTGCACATATGCATATATCTGCATGTATACGTCTGTAAGTGCCGCTGTCAAATAATATCCTAATGGAGACATGCAAGAGCAAACGGAATACGGATTAATTGCTAATCAAAAGGCTTCCCAGAATATACCTAAATCTTAACCGTCAGCAACAACAATCCCGCACTGGTTTGGAAAATCACGTAATTTCCTCGGTGCTGAACTATTGTTGAACCATTACCCATTATGCTTTAATAACTGGTTCTTAGATATGTAACTTAGCCGTCGGAAATGCCACTTCTCACTTTCCCTAAGTCCGATCGTTTCCACCATACTGGACTTTTTACAGCCCTGAATACTTTTATTAATTTTGCATTTCCCACAACTGGCCTACAAGGGATTTCATTGCGCACCTGGAATGTAGCAACTTAAGCACCTTGAACCGAGTACAGCAGGTGATCTTGAATCAGTGCCAGTGGAGGCCTTTTCTTACTTCTGGATCGCACATTTATGCCGCTGGATACCACGAAGAGCACTCGGTTGCACGAAATGGATGCGACTGCACCGGACAGAGATTGTGCAATCTTTCGTGAACCTTTGATTCCTGAAAGACTTTCTGTAAGTCATTTTGATTTCTTGAGTTTCATTTGGGTGCAGTCTAGGACAGGGGCTGAAAAAGACGAGAGATCTGTTGACTAGCTGCGGAAGAACCGGACAAAACCAAAGTAATGGAAATTGCAAGATTTTTAAGGGAGGTCGTTAAAAGCAGCAATAGTTTGCCAACTTCGCAGATAACAAAAGGCATCGGGAAAATGATGGGTCTCAGCACTGAGTTGGAGACAAAAGGTGAGATGCAGGCAGAGCTTCAGCTCATACCAGATACCAAAAACAAATTTTAAAGCTTGGGTAAATGGATCATAAGAATAAGTCAGAGGAGGCCAGTATCACAAAAGTATGTAACATGGGGCCAATATGTGTTCCCCCACAATAGCGCTAGGGAATGAGACTGACCGGGTGTTGGCCATACAACCTAAAGAAATGGCTGAGAGGCGATTGCAGCAGTTGTAACCGGCCAATCCAACTGCAACCACACAATGTGACCAGGCCCAGCGGCGGAATGGAAAGCTGTCAATCATGGAAACAGCTCAGATAAAAGAAAAATACGTGAATGCATATTACAACGTTAAATTATCTTGGCGGTCGCTGGTGCCATTAGAAAATCTGTATAACCAGTCATGAATAGACTGGAGGAGAGGAGGACCTAGTGCGTACGTTTTTTACCCACGTGAGTGAATCAAAATTGAACCAAAACCTATGGAAATGAACGAATTACGGGGCCTGACTAAGGTAACCTGCCCAGAACAGAAGTAAGCCCGCGACTCAGCCTACGGTTTTATGCTGACAGAAGGAGAACAGGTCAGAATTCTTGAGGATGGAAAGAGTGCATTAGGGAAGAAAGAATTCTAGGTGTAGGCTTAGTTTCATTAGATGACAGCTGCTCATACTGGTCGAAATAAGGGCGATACTACCAGGCGGCAATTATGCACGTGTGGGAGATGCAACGACGAATGGCAAGGATTAGAGATGAATGCCCAAAATGGTTGGTCGAGCGGGTTACCACCACCGTTTGGGAGGGGGGTGGGAGTGGTTTTATCGGTGGTACAGATAGAGAGGCACGCGGGCACCTTAAACTCGCAGTGAGCGCCGTAAGGTTTTGTGGAACCAAATATAGATCAACACGTTGAATTAACCATTTGTGAAACAGAAGACCGACAAGGAGCAGCCGGCTTGGAACTGCATGTATGCAGGCTATGTGTGCTCATTTGAGAAGTGAGGTTGAAGTATGCCATTTGGTCACGGGCTGCTTACCGTGGACGCCAATAGAACGGTGAAGGACGTAGAGACACTCATCACGCCAAAACTTTGATTGGACCGACCGCTGTGCCATGGAAGCCCAAAAGTTCAGGAGTGAACTTTGCAGATTCGCATCACCCTTGTCATGCCCCATATTAAGGTTGTTCATGAGCACATAATGGTTATTAAGAGGACCTCACTTGGAATAAGCCACGAAAAACTGGTCCCCTACTTTGAAACGACGTCGCTTGCGATGATCACGTGCGTCACTTAGCCATGCGGACGGTTGAAGTGTGAGTTGGAAAGTCATGAGGTCAAGGACTCTTCAGTTGGGACCCGATTTCTTCCAACAGAAACAGGCAGTGACTTAATGGAGGCGATTACAATTGTAACCGGCCAGCCAGCTTTCAGTCTGGGTAGCTCTTTCCAGAATTTAAACTGTCACAAACTTGATCAAGACAGTAAAGTCGCAAAAACACCGTCCAAGCTGATGTGCAGTTCCCACATCATTAGTGGCAAGGTATCAAACATTTGAAGAGGACTGCTCGGGGAATTGGTAACCACGAAGGGCATGGTTACCCTTAAGTAGCAGTTCGACTGCAACTTGAACTCGGCCTGTATCGAGGTATTGCAGTGAAAGGCAAAATGCTGGTACGTTTCGCAGTGTGCATCCCACTGTCCTTGAGTTATGCTGCGAAGGCTTGCGATCAATACTTTCTCCTACCCTCAAAGTGGAATGTAGCATCAATTTTTCTGTTTCTTTTAGCGAGGCGCACTGCACTGGACCTGAAAGAATCGGAATACCACCCGAACGAATAGGATCAAAATAATTCGGGACGCTCAAGTGGCGTGGGCCGAAATGTGTCCTGCAAGCCCTGTGCTGAGGTGAGCTGCTTACCGAGAGTTTCACAGGTGGCCAAATTGAATGTAACGATAAACAGAAAGCAGGCAATGAAACGGCCAAAATACCAGTCGGTTTCTTACTATAAATGCCCTTTTCTAGGCGAATAAAGGGGCGGCACGTTTCTTACTTCGCAATGAATAGATCTGGTTGGGAATTTTTAACTCCCGCCCTGAACCAACTGTTGTCCATTTCTTGGTGCACGAAATTTAAGTGCAGCCGCCCAGAACATACTTTTTTCCAAATCCCGGTTGCAAATATTTCTTTTTTGTATACGATTTACAGCAACGGAAAGGGGTTCAGTTTTACCACCAAGATTAGAGCAGTCATTGAGCCAATCAAGGCTTGAAAGAAAAGGCTTTATGTTGCAATTCCCGAAAATGGAGAGTGACGCAAGGATAACTTGAACCATCTGCAAACAGAGTTTTATTAATGGCAGTCAAAGTCAAACACCAAACTGAAAACACATGATTCTTAGATTCTACGATGCCGGATGGCAAAGTTGATCAATATACAGGCACAAACGAACCTCACATACGCGATCAAAAAGACTGAAAATGAGAGCCAATATGAAGGCACGGAAATACGCATTTGATTCACATGGGTACTGAATCGGTGGGTGTTGGAATCTTGCGGTGGGTGCTAACAAACAAACCTTCAAGCAAATAGAATCTTGCATAATGTAAGGCACTGAGTTTACTCGCATGGCAGTGATTTAATGATATTCAAAAGTTGTTTTTCTCGGAGCATGTTCCATACCCATCGCCCACCAACTTTCGTCCGAACAGATTGAATCGAGGGTTAGAAGTCGGGCATGGAATCCTCCAGCCCGCCTAATCTCTGCTATCAGTGCACTATTTGCAGGCTGATTTCGTAACTCCTACTAGAAAGCTGCTGTGCCACCAGTTACAATTTATCCAGAATGCAAGTATAGCAGAGAGATTCGAGGCAGCGAGCTTCAAGAAAGCGATGCGGTATGCGCAATTGAGGACGCGGTGGTCAATTGCGTGAGTGCGTGATCGCAGCTTTTAAATAATAAACAGTCTTATTGTCGGAAAATGAAAAAAACATGGAGTGGTTGGAATTCGGACTCACAATGCGTGTTCAAGGTCGTATTGTGAGGCAACGGGCATTCTATTCACCGGCATGTTGTGGGAAAAATGTACAAATAGAAGGAATATCACAGTTAACATACCATTGGTGACTGAAGATTGCGCAATCTGGTTTATTGAATCAGTATGGTTGCAGACCGCACCGCACGCCCTAAACACTGGCATATATATTATCTTTTACATTTTGTCTGTTAATTTCCTTTGTTGATGAAGCCACAATGAACAATAATTTTCAGGAAGAGGGCCGCGCTGAGCAAAGGGCCGCCAAGTGTGGAAGTTGACCGGATGTGGGAGGATTCGAACCTGCGTTTTCCGCGTCCTAACCAAACTAACTCATCCGCTTGGCAAACGCTGGGATATCCTTCAAAGACAAAGAAACCTAATGGTATCGTCTGAAAATCCCCAGGTTTACTTATTCAAACAGAGTGTAGATGCGGCTGAACGCCGGTGAGCAGCATAAGAGCCATGCTACTATCTTATCAAGTCCCTCCCCCTCTCACACCACTTTAATTTAGCCAGCAAGTCCGCTTGCCGCGAGCCCTACATGATAAAACACCATTTTCTCACTATTAGGACGAAAAATTTCCATGCTTTATTAGGCATATATTTGACCCTTGCTCCAGCTTTCTGGCAAAATTGCGCACACTGGTATGATTGGTAACCAAGGCCTACAGAAACGTATATAGAAGTGTGACAAAGCTGGTTCGCGGCTTCTTAAAAATTCCATATTCAAGGCGAATAACGGGTCTGAACTTTCATCCCTAGGAGCTCTTTGAGTGACGGGGAACTCTATTTTGACGTTCATCTTATAATCATCTAACTGTGCGAACCACACGTTGGAGCCGTGAAAAACATTAGATGGCATTCAAAAGAGTTATCTGTTATCGGATCTAGAACTGGTAAACCGTAGAACAGTATCCCTTGTGGAATGATTTCCTTGATGGGGTGGTCGATACTCCGAGAGAAGGCAATATAAATTTACGTAACTAAAAGCGTGACACTCGTCTTCAGTTATGCGTAATAGAAACGCTCACTCTGGACGCCTCAGTCGTACACTACTGAGCCACAAAAGTAGACGCAAGAACAAAACGGGAAACGTGCGCTTGATGTTTTTCTTCCCGTTGTTATTTTTCTGTCGCTCTGGCAACTCTATTGAATTTTGCTTCCGACCAGCATATGCTTCGGCCCCTGTTCTGGTGTGTTTTTGCCATATGCTTGTTGTCAAGGGTTTTGTGCTGCACGGTCGGGACATGACCAAAGCCAATGCCGCAGTGTGTTCCATGCGGGTGATCGTTCTGTGTTGTTCATTTCTTGCTAATCCAGTGCCCATACCATTGGGCTTACACGCCTTAATACTGAACGGCACTTCAAGTCTTCAAAACGTTCAGCTTTCAATTATCCCGCTGAATGGCTGCACGCCCTCAGGAATTCAGAAAGATTAAATAGTTGGGAAGAAGCTGGCGGATGACGGGTCTGTTTGGGAAATTTGAACTACTAAATTTTGTTCACATTTTGAGGCGAATCCGGCTATTTTTGATAGATAGGCCTACCATTCGTAAGACACAACAGTGGTTTGAATCAGACCAGTTAGCAAGCATTACATTAGCAACAGTCAAGGACACCATCATCAGCAGATTGTGGAGGACGAGCACTGAGGACTAGGAGTGTCCCAAGTTTCAAACGCGCATCGTGGTTTGCACCAGTCTTCACTCTGAGAGATGCGGTAGGGAACAAATAGTGGCACCTTTCAGTCGGTTCGTTCTGCTGGAAACGGTACTGGGTTAACTTCCAGATCTTCAGCCGGCGTTCTCTGTTGAATGTGGTCCGTGTTACTCAGATGTACTCTCACGAGGCTCGAGAAGTTTTCGCTCGGATTTCGGTGGGATCGAGGAGCAAGACATGATGAGCAAGAGAGTTGGCTTCAGCAGCTGCTGCTGCCTCGCCTTGTTCATCTTACGTATACACATACATATTTCTGGAATACTTTGAGATGCTTGCTTGGTTGCATGATCAAATGCCCGAGTTGTCCGTCACCAATGTCTAACGGGACGATTTCTGGGCCCAATATCGTTGGCTGTGTTCCATCTCAGAACTCCGGTTTCGGTAACTCATTGACCAATCCCTCGCGTAACAGTTCGACCGGGCCTTCTATGTCCTCACCTCACCGGCGGTTTCATTCACCGAGCCATTTGCTGATCCCTTCGGCTAGCCACTTTATGGGCCCTTGTTTTTCCAGGGATTTATTCGACCATCATGGTTCCGATACGGTTAGGCCTTTCAATCTATAGTCTAGCAACCACTTTGGCTCAAGCTTTTATTGTTTGGGTTTTCTCGGTTTGCTGGGTGATGGGGTTTCTCAACCGGCAAATTGCAACGCTAGCTGGCTTCATATATGCATTCCACGCGGTCGTCACGTTTTCAGTATGGGTAATTCGAACATAGTTTGTGGATCCCGTTGTTTTGGTCTCGCATTCGAACTTGATCTTTAGCCTATAAAATGTGTCGTTTCATCGCATTGTTCATGTGAAATTATGTGATTGTCAAATGCACGGAGAACCTTTCTTATTGGTTGCAAATTACCTCATCCCTACGCATTTCTAATGAAGCCGCATTCTTCTTTTTGTTTTTTTGTCTGGTTTACTTATATGAAACCTTCATGTTTTTTTCTTGTACGGCGCGTCCGTTATTGATTTTCATGCATAATTTCTCAGTTTTTCCTTGCGTTTGTTATCATCACTGCATGGCGTTTTCAACTCCCCTCGCTAGCGAGCGCACAATTTTACATTTTACGCATTTTGGCTGAGCTCAGCTGAGTTTAGTTGCTTGTCCGGAGATTTGGACTTTCTATGAAGAACTATATTGAGTTCTCAGCATATCAGCAACCAGGACGAAGAGCAAAATGAGAGAAACGTTCTTGTTTGGAATTCCCTACAGATCAGAAACTTCGCAAGCAGTAAGAAAAGTTCTGAGTGAATTTTGCACTCATTTTCTTTCGGATGAATAATGCGTTGAAGCGCCCCTTTATAAAATCGAAGGATCAAGCTGGTGTGCAAGGCCAAAACAACGACATCTACAAACTCACTTGCATGGGATGCTCAGCAGAATACATTGGACAGACTAACAAACACTTGCTGATACTGATAGATGTAAACAAAATGAGAGAAATGGGTTGATCTTCGGATAAGTCGGCCTTATCACAGCTTGAGCGAGATTCACCCATCGCTGTGCATGCCATTGCAGAGGGGCATAACTTAGATTATGAAGACACTAAATTACGCCAAAGCAGATTCGGAACCTGCACTGAACGTAAGTTTGCCGAGGCTCTGGCGGTTAGCGCCCAACCCACACCCATCAGTCGGAATGACGCGGCATTGATTTAGGAGGTATGGGAAGCCCTAATATCTGCGAGAAACAGACATTGCAAAGGTCACCACGCTAGTTAACCCCACCTCCACGGTAACGCGTGAGGTGAAGGACATTTATTCTCTAGCTAGAATTGCAGTTCGAAGTACACACATTCAAAATCACACGCAGACAGCATCATTTGGCATGTGAACGTTTCATCGGTTGTCTGATTTTAAAACTTACCTTGAGAAAGAACAACCAATCTAGTCGAAACTTTGGCGACTTATATCTAATAATAATAATAATAATAATGTATATTTCTCGATTTGCAAGATGCATGCGCAAGGCAAGATCAATTTTTTACATAGATGATGCACAGGAGATACGAACAATGTGAATCGAAGAGACAGGGGGTGGAAGCGACCTCTAGTGATTTGGGAGGCTTGTTTGTTTTTGTATATCTCTCGACATACGAGAGTCATGCGCAAGATAACATCAAAATTAGGCCAGGAAGGCATAATGAAGACATGAAAAACGGAAACCAAACGTACAATGCAATGTGGTTTCGCTCACAAGATCACAACAGGCGATGTGGTTTTCCGGGCAGGGGGCTTTAATTCAAAGCTAGGTAATGGTTCGCAAAGATTTTTCTGTGGTTGCATTCCAGTCCTGCACTGCGAGTTATATAGTTTGAATGCAACAAAGGTGCGTATCGCGGGTGCAAAATATGGCTGGAGGGCAATGGCTGTCGCCGCCCGTTGGCCGGGGTACTCGATAATCAAGAGAGTTATAGGGTGGAGATGAGTATCAGTAAGGATGCGATAACGGAATGGAGATGAGCGAAAACTAGACTGGATATCAAAAAAGGCAGTATAAAACTCAAAAATTCTGAAGGCACAGACCGATTAAGCAAGGAGAGTGGCGACAATGGATGGGTATTGTGCCATCGTAATGCTAATACATGAGGTTTGTTTCGAGCAATTTTGAGTTCATAAATTCAGCTTGGTGTAGAGATGAAGGTGGCGCTGGAAAAGAAGGAGAACCCGAGTCAAATGGGTCAATGTCTGGTGGACTCGAGTGAAGAACTGTTACCAGGAGCATCGGTATATTGCCAAATTCCGCAGATGAGAATAGGGTTTAATGAAAAACGACGGTCTTCAGCTGTTTTCGGGTGTCAATATGCATTGTGAACGTCAGTTCATATCAGATGCCAATAAAAATGCTGACCATTCGTGAGTTCTTTTTGTATGGATTTGTTAGAAGAATTTTGGGAAGGAGCAATAGGAAGCCAGTACAAAGTGGTGCACGTGAACGTATGAGCTACAGTGCTGTTTACCACAACAGTGCTAATGGGTGGGGCTGACCGATTGCTGGCCAACCAACCTGAAAATCACCGTTAGAGGGTGACCGCAGGAGGTGTAATCCGCCAACCTGTTTGCACCCGCACAGCACTGCAGCCGAGCTTCCCGCCCGATGTGCGCCGGCCAAAGCGGTGGATATGACCGCGCCCCGCACCAACCTCTCTCTTCTGTTGAAATTATATCATTCAGGATATTAGAACCAATATTGTACACATCGAAGTTTTCTTACACTCCATATGCAATTTGGTTCAGATGCTTATAAATCTCATACCTACGTTGTTATAGCTCGGGAATAACGAATAAAGATGAGGTGTTGCCCATGTTATATGTGTATGCGTTGGACGATTGAGAGTTTTCGAATTAGGACTTTCTTTTTCTATTTAAAGAAAATGTTCGGAAGCGATTAGCTGGCTTGCACGCAGAATTCGCTCGTAAAATAATAGCTCGGTGTCTCTGTGAGTGGTGATCTCGGTGAAAATAGCTGACTTGACATTCGTAAGGGTTATGAAATGTTTGGCCGGTGAACATCTTGGCCATCGATTTCCTTCAATGTTGGTAAACAGCAGAGATGACCACAACAGGTCGTTCCAATGGCCGCAAGTTTCGAGTATTTGCACTGAGTTTCCTTACATATGTAGTAACGGCGAGCTACCGCACAACCCGTCTCTCGGTCCTGAATTTCGCGTCTAATACGAGTTGGCCGCTCCAGCCACAGGAAGGCTGAGGTGGTGGGTCACTGAGTAGGCACAGGGTGAATAGCTTAAGGTAATACCTCATATCGTGTGATGAAGCTGGTTGATCAATGCCTGCTAAGAAGAGTCAATGACAGAGATTGCACGTTCTGCAATTAGGGTGCTGCCCAGCGGGCGTCGAAACTCGGAAGTTATACGGCTTTTAAGAATGTTGACAAAAAGGCTGCTCCAATATATTTTACTGTTTCGTATAACAAATCATTAAAACGGCGCAGCATTCTCATATGAAATCTGTATTTCTGAACACGCTTATCACGGCCAACGTCTTACGACCGATACGATTTGCCGAATTGTTGATGGTTGTCTGCTCTAGTTGCTGTAGGCCATTCATACTAACTATTTAAGTGACAAAAATTGTTGATCTGCGCTGTCTTTGAATAGCAGTCTTGTGCCCTGGTTACGGAGAGAACCCAAAAGCCAGAATAAGCGCGATCCATCGTGGCCTGCTAACAGGTTTAAATGTTTTTCTTTACTGCCCTCAGGTACCATTCTCATTGGTGAATGCCTAATTGCCCTTAAAGCCTAATCGCATACAACCCCGATATTCGAAAAAATTAGGCTGTGTCGCAAACGTTCATAAAGTAAGCTGGAAGTAACATGGTTATAAATCATCAACGGGAAACAGATTCATTAATCTAATTTTCGTGCAAAACTTTCCACTTAACAAATTCCCTGTTGAAAGCGACCTTCGGCATCTACGACAAACGATATTACATCTGCTTCTCTCCTCCAGATCCGCCAGCGGTGAGCTGGAAAAGATGGTGTCTCCGCTTCCAGGCCGATTGTCACTCGCTCACCCCAGATTTGCTTTGAAAATGTCAGCTAGTAATGGACTGAGTAGGAACTCCATTGCTAAGCCGTCATTTTGGCAATGGATCTAGCCACTGAATTTTATCCAAATGTTGTAGGCACAAAAGACTTATCGCCAACCCACTGTTTCTGTTGCAGTCACAGAGTTATTAGATTATTTCCGTTATTGGAACCTTGATACAAAGGTCGTGATGTCTAAAGGAAGCATTCCTCGTCCTTCATATTCAACTTTTTCACGGGATCGACAAGTGCAAATGTGTCTTGGGGCTGCCTTGCGATCTTCTGTACACCAGGTTCCAGCAACCTAAATGCCACCTACCATGGAGTAATAAGGCGAATCGCATAAGCCAAAATGGGCCTCATCTTCATTCATTTCGGATAAATTGCACATTCTTAAAGCGATGGTTTCCATAGAGCGAGGCCCTCAGAATGTGATCAATCCTACTTTATGTCTTTGTTTCAAAACCCTTATGAAACTGAACAATGATTTTTAATTCCGATGCATTTTACCATTCCGCTTCAGCATTTTTGCAAGTGTCGACCTATCATTCTAGCTAAGCAGAGACTAATCGCACTGTAAATGTTACATAAGCATTCCAGACCCTGTGTAAGGTCAGGGATTAACAACCTTGTCCAGCAGGGCCGCCAAATGAGCACGACGCGAGCTGTTGCGATCAGCCTTCACAATCCTCCCTTTTGCTCTCAAAAACCGTTAGTTGTTGCCCCTTAACTTCCTCAGCCCACCCACAGTCCCAGAGCAAGCCATAAACCGCAAAACTGTCATCACAACGCGTTCTGCTGTATCCGTGTTGTGCATGTAACACCACGAGTCGCATACCCACTCACATGTTTGTCTAACTAATCCCATCTCTCTTGGAAATTCTTCATAATATTTTTGATGTAGTGACGTGAGTGAGAATCACCAAAAGCGAGCTAGTTCGATAAAATTTATTCTTGCCTACCGCATGACGTTCAATGAAACCAACTCAATTCCTAATCCTGTGCTGATGAGCCTTCTAGCTACCCATTCTAGTTAATGTTGCCGCTGTTGAATCGGTTCCCGGATTACTGTTTGGGACGCGGCCAATAGTAAATAGGGAACGATGGTTCCATCTGCATAAACCCAGTAGCGATTTCATTCCCATCACAAAGCCATAGCAGACTGATAAGCCCTCCTATAGAGGTCGTTATGCAGCCGTCCCCAATGTATCCGAAAAGACAAGAGAAATAAACGCCGGGAAGGCTGCACAGTATGACCTGGGGAAACCCTTTCTTCCCCAATATACTTTTGATGACTTGCCAGTGTCTACTTGAATGGCTGTGGCAACCGACCGTCAGAACATTCTGGTTATTCGCATCTGTCTCTCAAACTCTTGCTCTTACATGCTGCACATAACAAGGTCACGGAACTTTAGGTAGGAAGATACTGGTGGGCGGCTTCAACGTGCATGGAATTTGTTAGCCTTAATTGAGCTCCCTCAAATATCTTTCGAGGTTCTTTCCAACGAACAACTGCGTGAGTGGATACAATATTTTGGCTTATCCGTGAGGGCAAATGGTATTCCTGATAATATCCAAACAACCTGGCAGACCCATGCATGCACACCCGGAGACAACAAAAATTGCCGGACATGGTCACCGCTGATTAACAGCCAATTTTAATTTCTTCGTCCGTTATTTGTTCCTCAGGGCTCATTAAATAATACCGCAAAACCACGTGTGACTGCATGCATTTATTATTCGCATCCAAAACCGGGGCAGATTCTTTATATCTGGTGCATCCGGAATGGGCCATAAACCGACGGCATGAAACTCTAGGTCACTTCTTCAAACTTGATGCTCCAATCATTTCTGTTGTACGCATAAAGAGGTCGAACACGCCAGACCTCTTCGAAAGAAAGGATTCTTCGTTGCAAGCCAGATTCAAATAAAGGAGCTTTCTCTGTCGCTGAAAATGAACTGTTTGCCTCCCACGACCATTCGCGAACGAGGCTGGAATAGTAGTCAACTCACTGAAAGAAACGATACACCAGCCCGGTGTACATATCAAATTTGTCATATTTACGGATAACCTTCTGGTGCACTCAGAGTTGGTCAGTGTGCATTTCTTTACTTCCCTAAGAGTTGCTGAGGCCCTGACCTACTCTTTCTACTGTTTAACTTCTTCACGCTTTCAATTACCTTTGGTTTAGTTATGGTCAATTGGAAGCACCCTGTGATAACCCCCTTTCATAAGAAAGCGTCTTTGCATGACCTGTCTACCTACCGTCCCACTGACCATACGCCTGTAATCTTGAGGTATATGGAAAGGCGGCTGAACGATCCATCGTGAACTACCCATCGGGCTCCAAACTCCTTAGCCCCAACCAGCACGGATTTCTCCAATCCGCTCTTGCTTCTCCTGTCAATTGGACATCCTGAACCCTACAACCAACATGGCGAACCGGAGAAAGACCATCGCAGGCATATAACTCGACATGTCTAAGGTATTTGACCGAGTCCTTAACTCGCACCATTTATCCAAAGTAAGCCCCTACTTGGGTTGGTGCACAGAACCTTTAGAAACCAGGAAAGCAAACTGGTAATATATAAAACACACGTAAGACCTATCCTGGAATACTGCTCTGTCGTGTGTGAGTGACAGATTGCAGATTGAGAATGTTCAACGAACATTCCCAAAACGACTTTTGGGCTACTCTTCCTCGCTAGACTAAATGGAACGTTGCACAAAACTACACCTAGATCCCTTTATGGCTGCGTCGAGTTCACATCAACCTCTTCTTTTTCACAGGATTATTGGTAAAAATGTATGCCTCTCTGCACCCCAAGTAGGAAATAACTTTTCCTATGGCTTGCGTCGAGCTGAGTCCTTGGTGGCAGCTTCCATGTCGAGGCAGCACTTAGGAAAACTTTTGATCAAATATTCCTGCTTATGGAATAAACTATACCAACCCAAGGATGATTTCCCCCGCTTCCGTTACCTCTAAAAACGAAATTACGAAGGCGATAACAGTAAAAAATTTGTTATATTTGCACGACCCTTAAACTCAAATATAATGAGCCCATGAATCGGGCCTAGAGCGCTGAGTGAATTCAAGGTTTTATCTCAGTCCACTCAACGAAGTCTAGCCAACTTTTAGTATTAGTTTTCACAGGCACAAATCACTATAGGTATGGGTGGAAAAACTCCGTCAATGAAACAAGTCAGTGCAGTTTATTACCCAACTTCCCTCTTATTTAGTTCTTATGTATCAAGGCATATAAAAAAGCCATGTAATCTTATATTATTCTCACTTACTCCCAAACTAATATCCACATAAACTCTTTCTTTTGCATGCATTCAACAATTAGACCATTTCAGGCGCGAAGTCTGGCATAAAATGACGCCTCTTTTTACATAAATTTCATCGCTTCTCGTACTTATATTTGCATGCACCATAACTCTCAGAGGGAACACCTCCAGACTGCCATCTCTAACTTGTTTCGTTCCAGTTATGCACGTTTGCCCTCGTGTATCGCCAAGAGTCTACCATCCAGTTTCTGGTCCCATCCTAGCACTTCTCAACACATGGTGAAAGGAAGCTGACCCAAGGCTTAGATAAACTATCCCAGAACGGGCAAATACAAACTGCTCCACGTCCGCAATGTAGTAAACATTGCTCCTAATCTGCATGAATCACCAACTTTGCAAGTCTGTCTAGATATCGAGGCCACATAACGTGATGAACAAAGCCTGTGACTCACTGAGCGGACCAGTTCTCTCGATTGCACAGACTTACTGCTGGCACTGACCGCCCGTGTCCGACATTCCCACCACGTTGACATCCAATTTCCACGAAGGCACCCACAATTAGATATCAGTTCCAGATTTCGCTACCATCGTCTATCGCGAACATGAACCCAAGTATTCCCTCGGCAATCGCGGCTATCACTATGCCGGTCAGCTCTATCAGCTAAACCCACAAAAGCAAACAAAAGAGCAAAGAAACCCGGTTTTGTTTTACACCGGCTTACCAGCGTCAGATATATTATTCAACGCCTATCATATCAATACTCACTCCTCAATGCCAAAGTTTCCATTCTTCATGTCTTCAAATAATGGTTGGCCAAAACTCTTCACCAGTTTTCTTCATTCCTCCGCAATTTAACATGGCTTTTAACTTTTTTCTTGGCTCCAGGATCCATGGTAAAACTACCGACGTTCTTTTTCATATCCTCTCAATACAGAGTATCTATCGGCCGTCAATATTTTTCTTGCCAGCTGTTTAGTTCCGCTTTGACAAGTTTTTCCTTGTACTCAAATTCTTTGGAGACTTTCTTCACGGCAGTTTAGTGTTCATGTCCATTTTATAGATTCGTTAAATCCGAATGCTGCAGACGTCTTAATACCCTGCGCCCTCTACCAATTGAACTCTTGACCTATGATACACAATATTGGTGCGTATAAACACCATGTTCCTCTTATTGTGCCAGTTTCGCTATTTCCCTTCATTTTGTACCGAAATTTTTACTCCACTGTTCGATGTGACTTGCAATACCTCTGTAAAATTTGATCCTGCAACCAACCAAGCCTTTTGAAGTATTCGAGAAATACACCAGTTTATATATCACCTGTTACTAGTGGCGTCCTCCAGGGCAGCGTCGTTGATCCCTTGCTATTCCTTGTGCATATTAATGTTGCCATGAATCCAGTATCGCCCAGTGTCCCTATCCTGTTTGCTGCAGACGTGAAAATGGTCTACCCTCTTAAGCCAAATGAAGTTAATACTGCGGTTAGAAAAACTTGTGCCGATTTGTCTACTTTGGACGATGATGTACCTACTGGATGATGAGCTTCTCCGCTGATAACAGCAGACTACTCATATATAGGTGTTCACTACCTAAAGATTTGATTTTGCTACGTATATTTTCTACTTCATGCACACCCACAAACTTTGATCTTGGTCTCAGATAATCAGCCTTTAAATTTTTCAAAGCACGTAGTTATTCAGCCAGCTAAGGCTAAGAGAATATAGGTCCAATTTTTGCACAGTGAAACTGTTCAACAACATCCACCGCATTTAAGAAACACGTTCAACCAATCCTTGAGTATGGCACTTTGATATACTCAAGCATGTCGAAGTCGGCTTGGACCTCCATTGAAAGTATCCAGAGACGTTTCCGTAAGAAAGCGGTAGGTTGGTCGACGACTCTGAATTACAGGAAACGCTGTCTAGCCCTCAAGCTTGAGTCACCTTGACTGTGGCGACTGAAAATTATTTTGGCGTTTCTGCCTATCCTGGTGACTAGGCGTTCCTTCATCGTCGACCCACCTATATTCTCCTGGGAAAACGGAATAGTCTAAGCTATTCTAAGAGGGGATCCTCCCTTGGCACACCACTTTTCCCAAGGCTCCCCATAACCCCAAGCTAGCACCCAAGTCCGACTACGTCTCTCCCTTATGTTTCAAATCCCACACCCGGGCTGCACGCGCCGTTACCAGTTACGCTAATCTAAAGGGCAACTCCGGATTTGCTAGCTTTTCGCTCCTCCTAAAGCTCTGCTATCCAGATCTGGTGCTGGATTACTAGCCCGTTCAACCCAAACCAAGTGGCTCATCACATTGGATGCTCCAGCTCAGGTGGATCATCACGATAAGTCAAAAGCAGTTTCTGCTGCCGCTGGAATGCACTGTGCACTCTTTCAAACCGGCCGCACGTACTCCCGTCTAAGAAGACAAATTTGACAAAAAATGATAACTTAGTAGATATACTCGACTGGTGTATTTAAAAACATTTTTGCCTCTTACACAAATGTTCCCTCCATTGTACCGTTCAGTTCAGCTTGCCACCAGCAGCATAGGGAGGCAATCGACAGTCCTGCGAGTTCCATTTTCTCTCCCTACAAAACGTTTCATAAAATCATGTTCCCCAGATTATCCACCAGACTGAACAGTATTCCTCCATCTTCTTCAGCAGTTTATCGACCATTTATTGCTGCTAAATGCGATTTTATTATTTACCTTGCATGAACGTCCTCTTGGTTTTCATTAGCTGCCATCAAATTATCATATCTCTAGTGATTTTCGGCTCATCAGCTTAACTTGTCTGTTCATCACCTACCGATCTTGACGTTGGCGCCTCTGGCCTTATCTCGACGTCCGTCATTGAGCTGTTCTCAAGTTCTGCGCCGGAGACACGAACATTCAGTGCACTTAAACAAGAAATGACTTGCACTGCGTTGCTTACGAACAGTTTAAGAAGAACCCCATATAAACTTGCAAAATAATGTGGTCAGATTTGGATTTTGCCTCGACTTCTTGTACAATGCGTATTTCTTTGCAGATTCTGATCGCTTCACCCGAGTAAACAAAAAAACTTAACATATATCCCAATATCCCTATTGATTTCCATTATTCGTGTTTCTTCTGAATCATCCATGTAAAAATTTGATCTTGCCTTGCGCCTGCCTCTCGTAAAACGAGAAGTATATGCTATTATCATATTAACCTTCAATAACAGTGCTTTCACAGGACACAAATCATCACTCGTAGATTAGTGCAGCCGACATATCTGTCAACTCCATGAGCGCACCTTTCATCAGCTTTGCCAACGGGAGTTCATCTAACTGTGCTCGAATTTCAAGGAACGGAGACGCAAAGCACTCGCTAAAAGTAATTTGGTGCTGATAAAAACCAAGCACCATTTGAAAACCAATCTAGGTCGGTGCATTGCAAAATTTCTCACACGCTAGATGGTCTCCACCTCTGCAACCAGCGCCATCGCTACTCGAACAAGAGCCAGATTCATCAACTCGCCGCAGTACTCCCAAAGAAAATCGTGCGTACATTTTTGCCCGGTCGATCCCAGACCAGCAGCTTACTAAAGCTGCGTATCAGCCCACTATATACCAATGCAATCCCTTCCCAATTTCCATCCTTAACCGCTGCCTCTGTAGGCCGCTCATTATCAATTCTGGCCCACACTGTCTTCCACAACTTGACCACCAGGTCAAAAGTGACAGGCGCTAAACTCTTTTAACTTTTTCGAACAGCCTCATAAATCCACCGGCCGCAGAATCGCCCATTTTGGAGGTAAGTCGTCTCCGTTAGTTAAAGCAACCCATAGTTCACCCCATACACACGATTTTTGTTCCAGGGCCGATGAAAAGATTCAAAAGGACAAAACAATTTGCTGCGATATTGCAAATGAGCCATCTGTCTAGGGAGACCAAGACACTTCTATATTTTCTTCGAGGGAAGAAGGAACTTAAAGGGTTACACTCTGCAAACAAGGCTGCAGCACTGGCAAAACTACTGAGAACTAACAACCCCCTACCTAGTACGCACATCACGTCAGTCGGATTCAGGGGCACGTGCGAAAATGGCCCTCTAATGATTTCAGAGGGGCTCAGTGATTATTTCGCTGCCTCTGCGACAACTGACGACATTACAATTACACGGGAAATTTTGCCAGTCTCCTCTGGTTGCCCTCCAAGATTCACTTTTCACCCAAGTGAAACTAAACCACCGTTGTCAAAGATGAGACCGTCTTTCCACGATAGACTGGACGACCTTCCCCCAACCCTCTTTAAATTTAGGGTTGTAGACATACCAATACTTCTGTTCAGTCTATTTAATCTTTCCCTAAACTGCGGCACTTTCTTCCACCTATGAAAAGCTTTTGTTCTTGTCCCAATTCACAAGAACGGTTCAAAGCAGGAGCCATCTAATTACAGACCCATCAATCACATCCTAGTTGTCTCTAGCATTATGGAAAGAATAATAAAAAGTAAGATAACAACTTATTAGATCCTGACGCCATTAACGCCGGCCAACATGGTTTCCTTCAAAGTGAATCATGTTCTACGTGCACGACTGATTTCCTAAACATAGTGATGATTGCTGCCAACGACGGAAAGTCGGTGACTGTAATTATTAGACAAGGCAAAGGGTTTTGATCGCGTGTCCCATCGCAAGCTTCTCATGAAAGTCGAATACTACGGTATGACAAACCTTTCTGGCTTGGTTCTCCTCTTATTTGGCCTCTAGAATGCAGTTGGTGAATGCAAATGGAACCCAATCCGAGCCTTGCCAGATTACTAGTGGGGTTATTCAGGGAAGCGTACTAGGTCCACTACTGTTTCTGCTGTAAATCAACGACATTTTTCGCATTATTAGGCATGGTACTCCTTTTCTGTTTGCGGACGATATAAAAATTGTGTACATGTTTCCACCTCGTGACCTCAACACCATCACAGATGTGAAAAACGATCCACTATCGCTTGATTCATGGTGCGCAGCTTGGTCGATGAAATTCTCGACCCACAAAAGCAGCATGCTCGCATACAAATGCCACATTCCTACAGGAATTTTTCAGATTAACGAAGAAAGCATTCCTTCCCCCCACACTGTCAGAGACCTGGGTTTGCATTACTCCAGCACATTCAATTTCTCAAAACACCCCACTACAAGCTGCAAAAGCCAGGAGACTACTTGGGTTGGTGCACAGAACCTTTAGAAACCAGGAAAGCAAACTGGTAATATATAAAACGCACGTAAGACCTATCCTGGAATACTGCTCTGTCGTGTGTGAGTGACAGATTGCAGATTGAGAATGTTCAACGAACATTCCCAAAACGACTTTTGGGCTACTCTTCCTCGCTAGACTAAATGGAACGTTGCACAAAACTACACCTAGATCCCTTTATGGCTGCGTCGAGTTCACATCAACCTCTTCTTTTTCACAGGATTATTGGTAAAAATGTATGCCTCTCTGCACCCCAAGTAGGAAATAACTTTTCCTATGGCTTGCGTCGAGCTGAGTCCTTGGTGGCAGCTTCCATGTCGAGGCAGCACCTAGGAATAGCTTGTTTATTATCATAGTTTCCTCCCGTTCTTTGAGCTAGAGGGGAGCAGAGAATATATAATAGGACCTTCGCCTAAGCACATGCAGGCATTGAATGCCAACATTAGTAAGGAAACGATTGAAGAAATGTGCAGTAACCCGACAACAACGTGCGACGCGTGAGGCCAGAATGGAACAAAAGTCATTCTTTTGCATCCACGGTATAAAGGTTTCAAGCTGCCAAACGCTGCAGAAAGAAAATTATCTTCATATACCGGAGAACATACTTTTGACGACATTCGGATGTAAAGATTTTTGAATTCAACTTATCCATATGCGTGTACTTTGGCAGAAGCTGTACGCCAGTACAAAGTAGTGCACATGAACTTAGGAGCTACAGTGCTGTTTACCACAACAGTGCTAATGGGTGGGGCTGACCGAGTGCTGGCCACCCAACCTGAAAATCACCGTTAGAGGGTGACCGCAGGAGGTGTAATCCGCCAACCTGTTTGCACCCGCACATCACTGCAGCCGATCTGCCCGCCCGATGTGCGCCGGCCAATCGGTGGATATGACCGCGCCCCGCACTACTGTGGTAACGCTGGCGTTTTCGTGGTGTGGTAGAAGTAATTTAATCACAGTATGGAAAGGGAGATATCGTCTTCCTCGGATCGGATAATCGCCAGAGCATGGGGTAAGTGTTTCCATCTAAACAGTAATGAGGCCTGGAAAAGAGAAGGAAGAGGGACGGCGGTCTGGCCTGGCTGCCAGCGGTTGATTAAGAAGCGATCACTTTTTCGAGGAGCTCAGAGAAGGAGTTTACTAAGGCGCAAACTGGAATTCAAAATATGTGGACGGTGGCTGAGGAATCCGGGTTTTCCTTTTTATAAACATATAAATTTATATAGGCGGGCTGACTAATCTAGTGTTTGAATCGTCTGCGCTATGAGTAAACAGAATGAGCCAGTGTTTGGTAGAATCGTCTACGCTGAGCAAGAAGAATGAACCCTTATTTTATAGGACGTACAGGGAATGACTGCTGCTGATATAGATAATGATCGAACTACAAAGATAGATGCACTAGGGATTAACTAACTTTCACTTGGAAATCAAGGATTTTATTTCACTCTGGGAGGCCATGCATTTCAAAACAAGAAATGGTCGGGGCTAGTGGGTTTGGTAGATGTAAACGGTCACTATGAGGAGAGAAGATACCACATCGGATTCTATATTCGTGGCGATAGTTTGAGATCTGAATTGGCCAAACTGGGTAGATATCGATGAGAAAGGAAGAATTCAATTTGTTTGCCTTATTTCGTCTAGAGGGTATCGTTTGGGTTCGTCAGAAACAAGGTGATTTCCATGGGCTAGAGTCATTTGCATGAAGAAAAGAGTTAATAGTGTTAGGGTGAGGGCGACAGTGAATGTTTTTTCGAAGGCGGTTGCAGGTTGTGGTTTCCACGCAGTGTTGGCGACGGTGTTGGAGTTAGTAAGGTGAGTGGGTGGGAGAGTGCTATGGGTGAGCTACCCTATACGCAGTTAGAACGATAAGGTTTATGGATATGAAATCAGACTTCAGCGATTGGTACCGTATTTCAGGCAGAAGAACGGTGAGAAGCATCCGTTGTGGAACTGCACGTGACTGAGCAGAATGCGCTGGTGTCGGAGCTCTGTTTGAAGTTGAAGAGACTAGGTTGATTCCTAATGACATGATTAGAGAGATTTACTTTCTTTTCCGCAATGAACGAAAAGGTGACATGAATGGGTTTTTCAGAAGCACGATCCAGTTTCATATGTTCGACCTGAAGTGAGTATGGGTGGTATAGATTAATGAGAAAGGGTACAGTAACTGCTTTATCTACCACGTTTTTAAATTCAATAGATAATGGTGACGGAATGTGCAGCTGGTGTGAGAGTTTACGCCATAGTGACGAATATCTTACAGTAAAGAAGTTGGCTCTAACGGAAGTCTTTGGAACTAGGGGAGTTATAGTTGAATCCGCATTTCGGAGAGAGTATGGGAGTTAGTTTCTAATACGAGGTGCAGAGACGCATCTGTCCCCTAGGATGATATTGTCAGGGAGTACCAGGTTTACTCTTATGCGTTGGAGCCACAAGGGATCCAATTTCAGCGAATGACAGCGTTCCATGTAATTTAAGCTTGTAGATTAGCCAATTAACTGCTTGGTAAATGCACGCTGGACGTTTTCAACCGCAACTCTGTCGCACTGCCTCGTGTTAGAGCAGAATAAAGAGCAATACTCTAGAATGGGTCTGTCGTGGGTCCTAAAAAGATGTAGTTTGCTTTCGTTCAACTAATTTATTTGCTTTCGCCACGTGTGCGAGAGCATGCTCCGAGAAGTTTGAGGTGCAGGAATAATTTAGGTCTAGGTCCCGAATTTGGAGATTAACGGGGATGGATTGGGTTCCAAGCTGGAATTCTCTTGGGGTATAACGCATCTGTACCCCATGATGCGGAGAATTTCATCATGCAGTCTTTTACTCAGGAGCTAAGTGACACTAAATCTTGCGATGTGTTACATGTGGTGGATTCTAAAGCTTCAGGGCGTACACAGGGTGTACACAATTTTGATATCGTCTGCGAAGCGAAACGGAGTGCCGTTTCGAATAACATCGAAGACATCATTAACGTACAACAGGAAGAGCAGGGGGCCCAGGACGCTGCCTTGGATCCCACCGCTGGACACTAATCTAGGTTCAGATATTAGGCCATTTACTTGCACTATCTGTCTTTTGAATGACAAATAAGATGCAACCCACGACAGCATTGGATTAACAATACCGTAGGATGCCATTTTATTTAGCAACCTAGGACGGGATACTCTGTCGAAAGCGTTCGTCATGTCTAAAAAGATTACTATTACTGATCTATCAGTACTCAGGGCCTCGGTGATAGTGTTCAGGCAGTCAGTAATGCAAGTAGCGCGGGATTTCTTGCGAAGGAAGCCATGCTTGCCATTGTTAATAAGTTTATGTTCCAGAATGGTAGGCTATAAGTCTATTCTTAATCAGGCGCTCCATGATCCTGGATACTACAGGGGTGTGGTTTATTGGGCGATAGTTTGCAGGGTCATAGCATGTGCCCGTTTTGTGACCGGGTATAATCACAGGGGCTTTCCACTGTGACGGGAAGGTGCGGCCCTGAATGGATATGTTGAAGATGTTCGCCTAGGTCTTTTGCACACCGAGTGGTTGGTATTGGGAGATCGTTTGCAAAGAGCCCATTCTGAAAAACGCGACAATTATAAGCAAGAACAGCCTTTTTATTGTCATGGAATGGCATCGCATATTGCCCATACCGCTCGTCTAGTGAGCTTATATCCTCCATGATACTGGCCATAGTTTGGCTTAAGGAAGATAGCTGGGAAGACTTGACTCTCTTGCTGTCGTCGGCATGGCATATTGCTCCAGAGATGCCGTTTACCTAAAGCAGGAGCAGTAAGGGGCTGAAGAACCTACCTTGTAGTACACCACCGGCGATCGGCTGGGGTTCGGTAAAGCTTCCGCTGACAGTGAATTCTTGAGAGCGGATGGAGATTTATAAGACTGACCAAGAGTACAGCGGATATGATAAGCCATAATATTTGATTTTTTGTGAAAAGCTTTCATAGGGAACGCGAACAAACGCTTTGGTCACATCAAGAAAGATCATGTAATGGTCATTTCATTATCGACATTTAAAGCAACCAGATCAAAAAGAACAAAGTGGCATGAGATACAGGATCTGCGCTTAAAAAAGGGCTGGGATTCACTTGTTAGGTTGTTGGTCGTGTGAAATTCACTTAGCTGGTCACTGAAAATTCTCTGCGTGAGTCTGACCAGGATGGGTTTTTTGTTTATTGGACGGTAGCTTTATAGGTCGTCCAGTGGTCCATTTTTGTGGAGAAAGACGAAGGAGACTTTCCACTCAATGGAAGATGCCACATTTGACATGGAAGTGGTAAACAGACTTAAAAAGGAGGTGCGACATTTGGTTTGCCGAAACGGAATAGGTCAGGGGGAACACCGTCTGAGTCAGGTTGGTAGGATGTTTTGATGACGGCGATAGCCTTCGCCATTTTCTCTGTATTGAACAAGATGAAGGAGATTATTTGGTCTGTTGGCCCAAGGCGTTTCGGTGAGTTGGTGCTGATGTCGGTTTTGAAGGTGGAGGAGAAGTGTGGGTTAAAAGCCTCGGCAACTTTCTTCGGAACCTTAAGCTGCTGGCTGTTTTGTATGATGTACATAGGGGTACTGAGTTATTGCGACTAGTGCGGGACCGCAGACGTTTAGCCATATGCGGGCCGGTATTCGATTGCCGAAGAGCAGGAACCACCCTGCTGACTTCAAATCAGTTTACATACATGACTGCGCACTGTCGCAGGTGGTACTTTGGGCCACACAACCCAAACGATGGAAGATACATTAGTCACTTTACATGAATTAGCCTCGACATCAATGGGAATAAGGATTCATTAAGCTGGAGGCCGGAACAACATATATCCGGTCACTCAGAAATCACCAGCAGACTTGTTCAAACTGTCTCCAGCAGCCCGTTGCAACGCCTGACAACTAAAGGATGTTGGAAGTGGTGCCACTTCACAGGGAAGGCAGTAAAGATGTCGGGAGCAATTATCGTCTTATATCCCTTCTCCCAGTGCTACCAAGAGTAGTGAAACACGGTGTCCTGAATGAAGTCGGCAAGCACTTAATAAATAACGAGGTACTTGACCAAAATCAGCACAGCTTTTTCACTGGCAAATCGTCTGAGAAAGTTATTTCATTTCTGGACGAGGTGGTCTAGAAACTGGACAGGGGATCCACTCGAAGTGCGCAGCCTGGGTTATCAGAGGGTCAGGTTGATATCTCTAAGTACAGCACCATCCGTTGTCAGATGTACTGCGGGGTATCCTAAGAACCACAGGTTCTACGTAGGAGTATAAGGGCGCCGTTCTCTCTGCCCAGTGCTGGTAACGGGGTCCTCAATGTTCGGCTTTAGGATTTCTACAGTTCTTATTGTTCGTCAGTGATCTACGGCAGACGGTCAAATTGTACTGCCACTTATTGATTGAGGATGCGAAGATTTTCACTGATCCCAGGAAAGTGAAGTGCAAACGGATTTAAATGACCCATGCTCTCGATTACGTAGTTGGAAGACACCGCTGAACATGAGATTGCGCACGAATCTGGCCAACCACAGAGGAGCAGCCATGCGACACCCTAATCCCGTGGCCTTGCAGGAGTTTCATGGGGTAAGAAAGACAAAGGATCTGGGAGTCATTATAAACGACCACTCAAGACCGTCAACTGAACGGCGGCGGCTGGCAAGGCAACCATAGGTAGCAATAACTCCGAATAACAGTACGGCCCAAGGACTCTAGGGTAGTCATGCGACAGTAAGTTCACGCTTTGAAAATGCAACACAAGCCGGAATGCCCACTTTGGTTCGGGACAATCTAACCCTTGAACACGTCCAGTGTGGCTCCACAAGGTTGATCCCGGGATGTCCAGCCCACCAGGAGGGACTGCAGTGCCTAAGATTGTATTCATTATGACATAAACGGCTCGCGGCTGCCTTCAAGCTGCTACGATGTCTGTCAAGGTTATCTGCGTTACCGTTCTTCCCCATGAAAACCTGTCGCTACGCGGACACAGCACACAGCTGAAAATGCCCGGAATTCTGAAAATATCAGGTCGTCATTTTTCACATGAAGCATAGTCAAGGCATGGAACAAATTTTCAGAGGACTTGGTATCTGCGCGTACTGCTGTGCAACTTAAGGCCTGTTCGGGTAAAACATGGCCCATGTTGTTTCCAACCAGCAACTTTGCATCCTGCATTGCCCTTCAAACCCGACATCAAAACTGGAAACAGAACATTTACAGCGGAAAAGCGGTGGGATACTGAAGCTCACTCCTGCTAAAGTGGAACCGCATTATAAATGTTCAACAATGCCACATTAGAGGAAAAGTCACAGAAAAAATTGTGGGCCTTCCTTGTCTACTAAAACGGGCCCTTTTCAATGCTCCTAAAATTTGTTGGTCCTCTTTATCCGCTCCACTTACCCTACACAACTTTGATTCTCAAACGCACGCTGAAAGACGGACTCAGCATGTGACTACGCCCAAAAGGTTACAGAACATCTTAGACCTAGTTTTTACGCATAGCACTTCTAATTTAAAGGTTTCAGTGCTAAAAACCTTTCCCTGGAAGTGACCACAAGATGATCACGTGTAGCTTCCCTCTCCTTGACAAACCTTCCTCACCCATGTGTATCCACCATTCTGCCTCTTCCTATATGTCAACTCTTTGGGACGGTATTTCTGACGCTCTGCGAACCCTGGATTGGTGCAGCTTTTTATCGTCTGACCCACAGAGAGCGGCAGACGACCTTTACGCAAAACTTCTTTTTACAATTAATCGTCTGTCCACTCCGACCACTCAACGTAAACCCAAGAAGCTTAGTGGGGTTTGTCGGCTTCGGACGGAACTTTTGAAGGCTCAAAAGATCTTCAACAATACGGGAGACTTCCCGCTTTTAGTACACGTCAACGGCTTGCAACAAGAATTTCTTATGGAGTCCGAACTGAGGTTAAAACGACAGTAAATGCCAGCCCTTGGGTCGCCTAACCCAGCTCGGAAGACTTCTCACATTTTCGAAGCTCGCTCGCAGCCCAAATTTGGAACTATTCCGAAATTCATGTTTAATAGCTTACGCATCGAGTCCCCTGTAGACATCACAGGCATTCAATAAATATTTGTCTTCTACTCTCATTAATGACAATCGGGCACACTCTAAAATCCACCCCACATTTACATCGGTTAGATTATCCTCCATCTCCCTCGATGTTGCTGGAATCATCAATGTGATCAAATATGCCAGGCCATTCCACGGGCCTGGCCATGATGGCATACCACCAGTCCTATTTCGCACCGCTGGTCCAAATCTTCCACTGCTCCTTCTAAATCTGTCCTCGCTTTCCATGTCCGGCGCTACTTATCCGTCACGATGGAATACCTCCATTATTGTTTCACATCACAAAAAGTGTTCCATGCATGAACCTGAAAATTTTCGCCCCATTAACCACAATCCAGTTCTACATAGGCTTATGGAAAAGATTGTTAAAGAACAACTGGTTAATTTCCTTACTACTCACAACCTTATCAACCCCCCCAACACGGCTTACTGAGGGGCCGCTTCTGTCTCACCTGTCAGTTTGGTTTCTTAAACTTGGTTACCCAAAGTGTTGATTCCCACCGGCCGATGCTCATAATCTTTCAATAAATGTCAAAAGCATTTGAATGCGTTTCCCACTTCCGACTTCTGGCAAAAATTAAGACTAATGGAATGAGAAATCCCCTATTATCTTGGTTATCATCCTGCTTTTCCGATCGCTTTCAGGTAGTCAATATTGACAGTTGTTTTCCCAGCTCTGTGCTATTACCAGTGGGGTCATTCAGGAGAGCGTCCTTGGTCCTCTCCCGTTCCTGCTATACATTAATGATACATTTAAAGTTATTCATCATGGCGCACCATTCCTGTTCGCCGCTGACATTAAAATAGTGCACTCTTTTGAGGCTGCTTCATTTATCTCAACTACTGTACTTACCAATGAAGACCTAATGTCTCTTGATAACTAGTGTTCCAAGTGGCTTATGAAGTTCTGTTCTCTGATAACATATAAATGCCATGTTCCTCCGGGCGCAAACTCTATAAATGGCATGCCAATTCTTGTATCACATACAGTTAAGGTTTTGGGGCCTACAATACTCCTGCTCTTTCAACTTCCACGAGCAGGCTCACAATCAGACCACTATAGCTAAGAGAACCGCCACAATGATCTTAAGGGCATTCCGCACTCAGGACTGCAGAATTATCACCTTCAAGTCCCATGCTCGGCCCCACCTCGAGTACTGCCCGATTATCTTTACGCGTATGAGCAAAGTCGATCGAATTGCAATCGAGAATGTCCAACGTGCACTCACTAGAAATCGCCTAGGTCCTTCATCTAGCCTAAACTACAGGGCCAGATGGGAGCTGCTTAGATTTGAACCATAGTGGCTTCGTCGAGTTAAATTAAACCTTACATTCCTCTTTAATCTTTGCCATAATAATGTCCACTCTACTACAAACGTCACACGCGACGCCGATAGTCCCTCTTATCAACTTCGTAGTAGATATTACTCGTTAAGAATACCCCTGACTCGACTATCGATCAGGGCTAAATTCTTCACAGTTGCCTACTCTAAACTGTGGAACAAACTCCCTTGTTCCATGCGGTCGTGCCCAAATTTAGCCCAGTTCAAAGCCCATCTGGCAAAGCTACTGGATGTCCCGTTCTTAATTAACCTGACACCAGCTAACATTGGACTAAACGAGGCTTGCGAACATGGGATGGAATTTTAGTTCGTGACCGAATCTTTGCTGAAATCACCATGAGGGATTCGGCTTCATCTCTAACTTCCTCAATTCATCGCACGTCCCCGATAATGTACTTTTTGACCTCCCTTGTAGTGATGTACCCTCTTCACCAATGGCCTGAGCAACTAACTCTCAAAATTCTCCCAATGTGGGTAGACGAAAATGTCAGCGTATTTATTGTTGGATCCATGCTCTCGTCACATCCTGTGAATTTGAACACCAGCCTGTGTACTGCTCGCTGTTCATGTTATCGTATCCTGTTTACTGGCTTGGCAGAGCTGAATAGTTCGTTCTTGGTAGCCCCAAGCGATCAACGACCCATAAAACTGCTTCCGTAGCTAACTCTAGTTACCACATTTTACGGAATAGATGCACTATGTTGCAGGTATTTTGGCGCGATCCAGTAATTACCATGACCCCAAGCTGGCACCCAAGCCAGACTACTTCTCTCTTGCGTTTCAGATGTTGCATCCACAGCAGACGAGACGCTAACGCTTCCATCCTTGTACTGGCAATTTCGAATCTGCCACCCTACCATTTCTTCTAGGAACCTGTTAGCTAGAACTGGCGCTCGCGTACTGGCCCGGTCAACGGTAACTGTGCGGATTATCGCACTGGACATCTCAACGCGCACTTCTGCGATCGATTAAAGCCGCGATCGCTTCTGTCTCCGGAACGGCTTGTGCACCTTATATTCCCTACCCGTACTGCTGACTAAGATCAAAAGATGCGACCACAAAAATGACAGCATGGAGGGCATTCTTTGCTAGTGTATTTAAGGATTGTTACTACACAATTTCTCTTATCTGACGCGCATCTTGGTACAGCTTACCACCACCCGTATGTAGATATTATCAATATCCTTGGAGTTCCGTATCCAAAGTTTCACAAATTTCCTCCAGATACTTTGAGAGTATCTTTCTCCGCTCTCAGTATTTTTTCGCCATTTGTTGTCAACTAAGTGCCTCATCCAATTTGCCTGAAGTTTCGCCTGGTTTTCACCATTTCTATCCAAGTACCGCATTACCACTGCTTGTCGTCTCTTCAGCTTCACGTTTCCGTCCATTACGTAACGCTCCCGACGTTTGGTTTCTCTAGCCATATATCAATATCCACCGTCGGGCTCCGTCCTTGTTGTGCGCCAGCAGAAAGCACATTTAGTGCACTTAAACACGAGATGACTCGTAGTCCGCCAGTTACCAACAGTCCCAGGAAACTATTTCTAGGTTTCAAAAATTGAGTTTTCTACTTTTTTGCTTTTCATCGGCATACTCGTACTTTCCCTATTGCTTTGCAGCATCGCCTTTCACCTTCCAGTGAGCTTCCAAAATAACCAAATATTGCTCCCACCTTCTTAGCCCATTCGACTTCTATCACCTTCATTTCCTGTGCATCATCCTTGTAAAAATTTGATCCTGCCTTGCGCATGCCTCTCGCAAATCGAGAAATATACAATATTATTATTATTGCTATTATTATTATTATTCAGCGTATGTTATCACTCAAAATACCTAGGGGGTTATGACTCTTGGGCACTGCGTCCACCTGCACGAAATACCGAGCCAACGTGTTTTGCTAACATGCAGTGAGAAGCCTAGGTGGTAATGTGCACAAAAGCATAGAGTGTGCACAATAAGTAGGCGGGGTAATGTGCACACTCATATGAGCACTAAGCGTTGCTCACAGCATTTGTGGAAACTTAGTTATCTATCAGTGAGCATATGGGCTGAGTGGCATCAAGGAAAACTGCATGCATGCATGGTTGAAAGGAGGAGTTTCCAGGTAGAGAGAAGTCATCCTTGTTGGGGAGGATATAAACAACCTGTAACCGGGAGTTAGAATGTGCACTGGGAAAGCGTAACTATGCGCCTCTGCGCTTGCGTGACCGAAAAACAGGATAATCCACTTGGTTTGCACGTATCGCTCCCCGGGTTTGGGCGATGAAGCTAACCAACCCTTTCAGGTCTCGACTTGCTCAATAATCGCTCTCGATCTTAACTTACCACAAATAAAAATGGAATTCGAAAGGTCCACACCTGGCACCAGGTAGGAAAGGGTGGTTGCATGAAAATGCAAAACACCAACATGCAACAGAAGGCATTAAGCATGCGACAATGTACACCGTCCTTACTGAACCTCGTGATTACAAATCAAGAGGTGTATAAAGCAGCTGCAACTCCCTTGGACAAGAGTGATTGAGTGGTTGTCAAATTCCCTCTTTGCGCGGGGCATCCATAAACCGTGCGTACGAAGACAAGATGCCTTAAGGAAATGGACGTAGGGAAACATCGTTGTAGAGCTTTCCAGCTGCCACAGGAGACCAATAAATTTAGTCTGTAAATTCTGCAGCGGGTGATGAATGATGCCCTGCTCGCCCTCCAAGATGAGTCTGTACCGGCGAAGGGACGATGAAAAAGTGGCAGTTTTTTGATGGAAAGCGAGAATGCGCAGGGTTATAAGTGTCGGAACAGGAGTTGCTTCTTATATGACTCCCACAAGAGCAGGCAGGTATGGACCAGATATGCTGAGCAGATAACTAAAGCTAAAAGATCAGTGCATACTGCCAAGTACAATTACGAGGCAAAGTCAGCCATGTGAGTTAAGGAGCAGTACGTCGGAGGGAGCCTACTGCAGATCAGCGAGTCTAAGACGCGACATTTGAAAAGCAGTAGAACGCATTAACAAAGAACACGTGTGTCTGCACCTAATGCGTTACACGTTGTTCCCCGTTCACTAAAGACTTCTGAAACACACATCCTTCCATGCAAGTCTCCTGTGCTCCAGAGACGGGGTAACTATTGGACCGGGTGCAAGTATACCTGTAGAACTTTGTCATCTGGAATCTAACAAGAAGATCGGCTCTGTAATTCGTGGCCTCTTAATGCTGAAATTGGAATCCACTGGCATAGGCGAGAGTTGACTGAAGTGGTTTAATTAATTTTTAAATAGCAGACCGTTTTATGTTCGCGTCAGTAGGACTAGTTCTGACGCAAAGGTAGATTTTCCCAGGGTTCGGCACTCAGTCCACTTTTGCTTTGATGTTCATAACTGATCTGGCCATGGTTCTGCATTCTCCTATCTTGTTCTTAGCGGTTGACCTGAACCTGACTGAGTGCTCAGGAAGAAATGCAGCGCTGTCATATCCACCGCTTTGGCCGGCGCACATCGGGCGGGAAGCTCGGCTGCAGTGCTGTGCGGGTGCAAACAGGTTGGCGGATTACACCTCCTGCG
>LUCM01005597.1:36683-55943 GCA_008360955.1 Fasciolopsis buskii | reverse complement strand
AACTATAAAACGAACTAACCCATTCAATGTGTATCGCATCGATTATGAAGACTAGGCACAAAACGATTTCCTGTCCGTCTTGGTTAAGAAACTACGGGTTTGCATTGTTGTGTACACCACTCCCAATCGGTATATATTGAACCGTGGCGCGCTAATCGATCTTTCCTACCCTGACGCATGTGACCTGCCTTATCGTCCGCTGAGCAAATAGAGACCCATAATCAACGATGAGTTGACACTTTTCACCCTGTGGGCACAGAACCCGCCTATACATCAGGTGGCCAAGCGGATAAGGTCGTGACGCTTGGATGCGAAGGTCGCGGGTTCGAATCCGCCCACCGTCGGCCAACTTCCCTAAGTGGCAGACCTCTGTTGGCCGCGGCCCTCTTCCTGAAAATGATGTACATTGCTATTTCATGAATAAAAAGGAAGTAAGAAAAGCCTTAGAAAATGTCTGTATATGTGTATGCGTGTGTATGTGTGCGCACGGTTATGTGAATGTCCGGTTGGGTGGCTTTGACAAAACCATAGCTGGTCACATTCTGATGCACTCTTGTCGAGGAAATCCACGCTACGCGTGCGCAAGTGCGACGAACTATTCATTTCCGACCGGTTTGGGCACGTTTTTTTGAACAGCGAAAACTCAACTTGATCGCTCGTACTACTGTCCCGCCAGGCAGTTCGCACTATCTTCGATGGCCTGGACGAGGTGCACCAGGCATGTCTTCAAATCACTCGCCGACCGATTTCCGTATCAGTCTGCATTCAAGTTGTCTTGTGACGAATTATCGACAACCGGTCAATCTGCATTCGGACTTCCATTCAGTTTGTATCCGCAATTAGATGTTTGTCTGCGATAGATAGCATCTGTTCCGATCTACTGCCAAAACTAATTTTACTGAACAGGGCGAACGGCAAAATTGCGCTAGGCTCCCACAACGACACAACGGTTTGCATAGAACCAGGACCGTGAAAAACGATCCCAACAAATAGTGCTCGATTTGTTTGTCATCAGCCTTGAACGCGTCCATCCGTTTGGCTGCGAATCGTTGTGAAAAGAAACACAAATAATAACCTATTTCGAGGAAATTTGTCGTATTGGAATTGAAACTTTGCCATTCGGATCCGGGGCATCGTCCGATTTTTCCTCGTTCTCATCTTGTGACCTGAGTGAGCGTGAAGCATACGACCGTTTGTCCACCGGCACCTGTGGTGAACGGGTGTACGGGGTGCCCGAGTTGTCTGACCCCGTCAGAAGGGAGTCTGAACTAAGCAGTCATTCACCGGTCCTCCAGTGGGTTAGGTGACTCTCAGACACTTTGGATGCCTTGCTGGTCTTTAAATCAACTGTTTACTTCGGTTGGTGCAATCGGGCAATATCCTGCCCACAGAGGAATAATGGACCCAGATAGATAGTCGATGACATGGAAGGAAGACTGGAAGATCTGTGAACATTGTTTCTTCTTCATTCCTCTTTCTCACTCATTGTTTTCGCCCTCGTCGTGATTCTAATATTTTAGTTCAGCACGGAATAGAACTTTTTATTGTGGATGCTTATTGATCGCAAAGCAGATATGCGAATGACAAGAAGTCAAAACGATCGCTTTCCATATGGTACGCTTTAATGGAGGAAACTGCTTCATTCAGCTTTAAAGAGAATTGAAAGAAATTCTCTCGAAATGCTTCATTTGGGTGTACCCAATTAGTCTCACATATCGGGGCCCATCTGCATGTGTGAAATGAGAGAAGCATGCTCGAACCACTTGGCCAGTTTCACTAATGTCCATTCTGTGCACGTGTGTTTCGCACATGGCAGTAATGACAGTCGGTGATTTGAAGAAGAATGCAAAATTCACGGTCAGTGATCGGGAAGGTGAACACAAACTGTGTTCCGCTGAATATTCATCCGTAGCCTTACTGCGGAAATCGCGCTGGATATATCGGGTAACGTACAGATTCCGCAGCATACGACAACCAGCTCATGGTTACAGCCTGCCTCTAGCTCCTTGGGCGTGCACGTGGCATGTTTGCATAGATTCGCACACACAAGAGTCGAAATACACTAGTATGGAGAATACCAGTTAGTTGTCAGGCCGTATCCCCATAAAAGATAAGTTTCGTTCGGTTTGCATCGATTCGGGGTACGACACCAAAAATCTACGACAAATAGTCCCCGTGGTTACAAGATAGCTGAATGAGCCGGAGTATTGGGAACACGAAAAGCTGGACAGGCTTTCTCCTTCCGTGAGCACGCTAATGCTGGGCGATGTACCACATCTGACAGAAGAGTTGCAGGGACTAAAACAGGCAAAATAGCTCTAGACGAAAAAATGGCACCACTGTTGGATCGGTCGGGAACATGGACGGATTCAACGATTGAGTTGAGTCCAGTTGTTCCCATAGACTATCATGCATCAAGCAAAAGTGAGCCGGTATCGTGAAAACGAAAATCATGGTGCTTAGTCACAGAAGGCCGCTGCCGCCCGATTCCTGGCCATTGGCAGCCCTCTTTTAGTTACATCTTTTTGCCTGATATACTATGCGTTTGTTGTTTAAATTGTTGGCATATTTATCGCCGCGTGGCTAATTTTTCAGTGGATTTTAGAAATCCAGAAATATAGCGGGACAAATAAGTATGATTTCGAATAGTGGATTCGTATGTGCGCTTGTAAAATGCTGGTCGACCGAAAACATGACCCCAGGAACACTGATGCTTGATGGACACGGGCCATAAAGTGTCCAATATGAGGTGCTAATGCATGGTAGTGAACCGGCTTCTGGCACATTGTGGTGAGTTTACGTGCAAGTCACGTGATGCAGTCTGGCACAGCTTCATTCTGGCCTGCGTATTCAAGCAGCCGATGAGAACCGTGACAACAAGCGGTTGTGAAACCCAACCATTCCGTGAAGGCGATTGGACGGAATGGATTCAGCCAACTGGAATATCGCCAACCTTAAATATAAATCCATAATTTGTAAATATGATTTGAACTTGTTTCTCTTCCGTTGTGATCTTGTTGACTTCGTTCGCATAGGTTGGGTCGAAATTAATTCAGTACTTACGGGTAACTCGTATCCGTTCGTTGCCTTGACTGATCGAATTCCATACGCTGATCACAATTCTAAATATTACGCACCACCAAATTCATTGACTGCACTTCCTACAATCGACATTTTTACCTGCTTCTTGACCGAATAATGAGATACATAGGCGTGCAATAGGCAGAAGGTGCACCCATTGTGTTTTTATGATTTTTCTGTCGCAATGTAAATCACTTCTATTTGGAAACCCATTCATTTCAATGGAATATGGTTGAGACTGGTCCTGTACTTTGCAGATCATTTGTTAAAAGGATACTTGATAGAATACAAGAAGAGAAGAGAAAGGGTGCTGTGATACGTGTTTGCCAGGAAAATGCAACCGTGAACCGTGACCCATAGAATACACCCAATCTGCCCGACAAGGGCACTTACTCGTACACAAAAACCTTTACTCGATGCTACCCAGTCAGTCAATCACCGTACAATTGACGTATTCGAAGGTGGCAGACTGATCGTATCAATCTGCCTTGCAAATGCTGTCTAAACGCTTTCTACCAGTTTTTTGCTTGAGCCGGGAAAATGTTTGTTCTCGATTAACTAAAAACATTCTGTTAATATGTACAAAGAAACTTTGTTTGGATTATTATAGATGATGGACAAGATCAACGAAAAACGGTGGAAATAATTCGTTAACTTTGACTTACCGTAATGTTTTTTCCATTCCCGCATGACTTCAACTGCCAGTAAATTCTGATCGAGCTTTTTTGAAATATCCTCTGGATCGGAAATCAATAACCATTGTAAATGTTCCACGGTCAGCTGATCGATATCACTCTCCGAGGCTATCATGGCCAATGGTAAGAACTCAGGTAGATCGTTGGGCAATTTATCATCTGCCTGAAATAACAGTAGAAAAGGATGAGAATAAGCTTTGATAGCAGATGTGCAGCAACAGACTACTTAAAGTGGGATTCAGGCAAGTGTAAATAGGTCTTCAGTGGCTCTCTCCCTATCTGTCTCTGACACCGGGACCCGTTTCTGGGCGTTAGTGAATACGCAACCCTATGGGTTATCGAGTTCAAATTCTACAAATCTGTTCTTAAGACGCACGTGATAGTTGGTCGATTCGGTAGCACTAGATGGTTGCTATTTATCAGTGAGTTGCACTTTCGAGATGACACGAATGCCTGCCTATCCTAATCCGCATGCGGGAAGCGGATCGATTGGGCATGGAGGATAAATCGGCTGGCAAAAAACGAGGTGTTTGGAGTCCATTGACTACTGAAATGTTGAATAGTTGAACCCGCGTGGCTGACAGACAGACGGTTGATGGACCAGTCTTCAGTATGAAGTAAGTTGTGAATATCCTGATTATTTCTGTTTTACCTGCCAACCCGGACTGAGTTTACGCTACCCGTCTTCCACACAGCTGTACTTTTAGCTATGAGAGCCACACATGGATCATGTTAATGTTATATATGTATATATATGCATATATAACAGCTCAAAGACGAATCTAGCTGTGTGTCGTCCGGACTTAAAATGCCTAAGAACACAGTGATTGCAAAACGAACAGAATCACACACTCCGTCCCCTTATTCACAGCTAAGATTTCTCCACTAGGTTTATAGCAAGGTAAATAGCCTACTTGTTTGTTTTCGTCCGATGTGAAAAATAATCAAACCGAATACCAAATGCACAGGGAACTGTCTACAGTTGGTGAAAAGTTGGAAATCCGCTCTACGTTGTCTGCGCTCACGTGAATGCGAACACAATCTTGGGAAACCGATTTTGTATCATCGTTAGTCCACCTGAAACGAAACACCAACACGTTACGGGGTGAAAGATCACCGTCTATCTAGTCTGGCGAAATCAGGCACTTCTGGGGTGCCGGTGATGTGGGAAATGTTCTGACACGCAGGTGACATATCGTATCATTGTACGGTGCATTGCGACCGGCAATTCCAGCGCAAATTTTGCCATAGAAAAGAGGGCGGGATGCCAGTTGATCAAACTCAATTCACTCAATGCAAAAGATTCCCTGTCGTTTGTATATTTTACTTCTTACTACCTTTACTGATGAAATAACAGTTGACGACATTTTCAGGAAGATTAACTCAGCTGATAAGGAGTTGGCAAATCGGAAATTTGACCGGCAGTGGAATGATTCCAACCCGCGATCTTTGGCTTTGAATGTCGCAACATAATCCCGCTTGATCTTTCTCATGTCCGTGTGTAATATTACATTACTTTCCTCTTTCTTGCTAGTTGATTTACGATCCAGCAAAGCCCATGGCTCTTCCGTACTGGGATCCAGTAACTGATAGTATTAATTTTTGTGGATATTCAACTTTCCGGTTTATCTTCAATAATACACCTTGACGCGGTGTGACGGCTTGCGTGCCTCCATGACCCAACGAACTACATAGGATGGCCCATCTCAAGCCGAAGATCCAGTCATGCCTGGAAGGGTAGAGGTAGAGGTAGAGGTCTGACGAAGTGATTTCCTGGTCTTCCAAGTTGGGAGTGGATTTGAACTGGTAACTCAGTAGGACAGTTGGACGGAAGAATAATTGATCCATGTAGATGGGTTTCCACTCAGCCACTCCCCGTTGTCTTGCGGATAGGTTCTTGCTAGAACCAACGACTTTGATTAGGAACCATAATCATTCTCCTGTTTGTTAGCTGGACTCTATAGCAGTATTCGTCGAAAAAAGCCTTAACCAGTGGCATGAACACAATGAGCTCCACACAGCATCGACCATCGCGCCGGTTGGGTAGTGCTAATGATACACCTGCTTGGAGTTTCCGTGTTGGGTTAACGCCCCACTATTTTGTGATCAACCTTTCCGATTTTCGTTCTTCCGATTTAAGGACCACGCAAGTTGTCACGAGGAGCTGCAGCTTGAAGGGTTTATCTAATGGTTGCACTAAAGTAAGGGAAAGGAATAATTCACCTGCTTGACTTAAACCCAAGTGTTCACTTCACTTGCGTGCATTCATTATGTGCACGTTCACCCAAATAGGGCCACAAGCTGCCATAGCGAGAACCGTTGAAACTTTGAAAACAGACGTGTGCTGCATCTCCAAAATGCGCACAGGGGATCCCAATTCCATGATCACTGCTCGTAGTCCAAATGGAATCTCACTCTCCCGCTTCACTCTTCGCGTGTCCGTCGATCGGATTTCGAGCACTTGTTGTCAGGCTGATATTGGAATTGCCCTGAGCATGCGGGCTGAGCGTGCACTGTTAGATTAGATCACAGTCAACAGCGGTTTGTTTAATTCGGCTGAGCCCTTTTGTACATGCCAGTAACAGTCGATTGAAGCGTCGTTTGTTTGTCGTATCTGGTATGCACTCACCGATTGAAGCTCCCCTGAGACGAAAGACGATTTTTACCGGGAAACTTCTGAACTAATGCGCAGTGTGCGTTCAACAGATGTTATGGTCGTTGCTGGCCCATTTTCTGTCCCAGCGGGTCGGACTGACAACGAAAATCGTTTCATCTGAGTTTGCCTTGACCATTAGCTGTTCATGGTGAACCCCGGTTTCTGCCACAGAAGGTCACACCGACTCACCAGAGGCCCTTCTTCGCCTTCACAGAATTGAAATCAAACTGATCATATTGCTATCGGTCATCGGTGGTGTGAATCAAGCGAGGATTGCTGGTCATTCTGACCCAAACCCGTGGACTCAGATCATGCCTTGGTCCGAATTCACTTTTGTTTGCGTCTAGTCCATGGTCACAGCAGCACGAAAGACAGTTGTCCACAACTGCTGATTCTAGACGATAATCGCCGGGTAAGGCTCCAATCGGAACTCTCAATGTGGTTGTCGTCTCACCAAAATGACCAGGATCCGAGAGAACACTGGAAGCACACAAAAGAAGCCTTGCACTCTGTGACAACTGCCGAGCAAGATTCCTTGCCACCAAACCTCAGAAAGTTAGGATATCCTTGAATTCTGTTGCACTGTTAGATGATGAAAAATCCGTACCTCCAGATGTAACATACACGAAGGTACTTCGATCCCTGAGAAGCAAACTGACCATGAGTCTGGCAGATGACGGCGAGTAGCAGTGGATAGGGAAATGCAGAGAAGTGAAAAAGATTGCGGTTATCGTCAATAGTCGCAAACTTTACCGACCGGTCAGGAATACGGATTCATGGAGACCAGCGGAAAGCGAGGTGACTAGGAACTCCGAATTCACATGGATTCACCATCAAGACCCTCGGCTGAAGCGTTGAACACAACAGTTTCGGGAGCAGTTTAGTTGGCCTACAGTCACAGTGGGCTTTCCAGTTATGCCTGCAAGTGAAGCAATGCAGGTGGATACCAGTCCTCTATCAGAAATGGACATGATGACGGAGATGGGTTTTCCTAAAAGATATAAAGCAGCTGGACCGGATAGACTGTCATCATCCTTCTGCAAGGTTGTTGGCCAATTTTTACCATCCGGGCTAACAAAGTGCGTATGATTAATCCGGGCGAGAGAGGAGCTTCCTGCAAACTGGTATGAACCAGTGATTGTGCTGATTCACAAGAAAAGTGATAGATCTTCATCTGAAAACCAAAGAGAAACTAGTTAGGTAGGCATTAGATTCCAGATGATCGTGGATATTATCCCTCATCGATTACCTAATACATACGAAAGGTGTGTGTGTGTGTGTGCGTGAAATGAAAACCGGTTTACTTCTCGGTCGGGATTGCGTTGACCAAATATTAAGTTTGTAACAGATCTTGGAATATAAGCACAGACCCACGAATTTCGCCCCCTTATACCAAGAGCGGTTTTCGACTCAGTCGATTTGGCTACCTTTTGGTGTTGCCGCTCATTGAAGTGTGTGCCCGAGGAATTCATTTCATTCATCCACTCTCTCTCTATATATATATGCTCATGGCGATCTTACACTCGCGTTCACCAGGAGGATTGGTGTTCGTCTAGGTTGGTTCCCTTCAACCTTCATTTTTAACTGTCACCGAGATGTTTACGGAGGTAATCTTACCCTTAGGTGAGAATAATGGCAGAGATATTTGCTCAGACAGGAGTCTGTCTGACTTGGAATATGTGAATCATGTTGTGCTTGTGAGTTGCATGTTTTTCTCGATCGTCTGGATGAGAGCGTGAATGCGTTTGGGATGCGATTTGCACCTTCGAAGTTTTAAGTGCTGTTACACAACTGGATTGGCTCAAAGCCATACTCATCTTGTGCTTGCAGGGAAGCAAGTGTTTCGGATGGATAAATCTAGTTACTCGGATAGTTGTATTTCACTTGGTGGTCGTATACTGGATGAAACGTCTTCATGCATACAGAAGGCCCGATTGACGTTTGCTGATTTGAGGCATCTGTGGCGTCAACGTATCATCCGGTTATCGACCAAATGTTGAGTGTATGCAGCAGTAGTGAGGCCAGTATTGCTTCACGGTTCCGAAACATGGCTGTTGACAGCAGATGTGAGAAGATTTTCGGTGTTTGAACAAAGTAGTCCTCAGAGTATTGTCAGAACATGATGAAGGAGTGTTGTTAGTCACTTTGAATTAAGGCGCAAGATACCCGGTCGTAGGGTCTAATTTGTAGAACATACAATGAATCAGAATGTGTTGAGGTGCCTGTGACACGTTTTGGACATGCCAATAGAACAAATGCGTTCTTCGAGGGGGGTAATTGTGGAAAGATGGTTGTTGGCGGCCAGTCAGTGTACGAAAGCGTAAACTAGTGGACTGGCTCGTGTAGGTTTAGTCAGACTTCCGGGTTGGGGTCCACGAGATCCTTCGAGGCAACGACTAGAGTCCATTGCTGCTCATTGTTGCAGTCACTGGGGTTCTTGCATTCAAACTCTTTTTCTCCTGCACAGTTCTTCAACTCACCATTTCACGGTTGAACTTTCTTTTGTCCCTATGAGATTTTGCTTTGGAGTAGCATCCACTACCAGAGCGTGTTGGTTCAAGCTGATTGGCTGTGCAAACTGAACTGAATCGAATTGTAGGTGCATGTTTCGTATTCCCAGACAGAATGAAGCGTGCAAAAGACCTATTTCCTCCTGAGTACATTACATATGTATACATATATGTATATAACGTTTATGTGTAGATAGGAGTGTGTATAAACATGTTGTCCGTTAGAGCATTTTTGTACACTGTTTGGCTAGTTTAGTAGTTGCTCCGCTTGTTGCAACAATTTCTGAACTCATTTTTGACCACACTTTGGTGGAATCTAAGCTAATTGCTCTTATTCCAGCACGAAAGAGAGAGAATTGTTATTCAATTTACCCCTCTAATTTGCCTGAACTGAACTCTAACGAAGTGACACCGACCCCGAAAGACTTGAGTTGACCAACCAGAAGAATTCGACTCGAATCTGTCCATAGCTTTCCTTTGATTTGCACTAAGAATCGAAATCAGGACTGAGAGCCAGTGTTTAATTACTAGGCGGAATGGGAATGAAATTTGATCTAGTCGACTGACTAATGCGGCCACTGTGAATGGCACAAATTTTCCGAAACACAGCGGCAACTGCACAGGGAATCATATTATTGTAAATTCTTGGTCAATTCATGTAGTACACCAAACTACAGCTTTGACTTCGTTCCAGTTACCAAGCAGGCATTTTGAACCGCGGTCACCCAAAAGCTAACAGGACAGAATTTATCTAGCCATGGAGCCGAAGCGTTTCGTTTGACGATGTTTCCGTCTGACTCGGAAAAAGTATAAACAAAGTTTGGTGTGAATTCGGATGACACTCATTGAATCTATTCATCATTCGTGACCAAATGAACTTCTTTCGTTCCAGTTCCTTGGCTACGTGTAATTCTCGGTTGGACGACGGGTGTCGGTTCGCTGTTCTGAAATGTCCAGTCTCTGTTGGTCTCTACATCAAGTTGGCCTTAGAGTACTGTGTGACGAACCAACATACACTTCGGCAGGTCACTGACTCGCAGCACTGTGCACATCATCTACTGGGAAGATGGACGCCAATCGGTGATCAGTTTTCTTATCGCCGCCACACTACTCGACGCCAGTGCGTTAAGAAACATGGCAGCATCAAACTGATTAGTAGGCACCACAAAGTGAGCAGCTCTTCTTTGTTCATCTTTGTGCAGCGCAATTTATCATGCAATATCATACAAAACACGAATTTCGTGACGAGAACAACCTTGTTGGGTACGGTCTCGGCACTGTGTGCGGAAACAACGTCAACTCAAACTCATCCACTTCTCAGCTTTTGATAAACCAAGACGAGTTACGCGAAACAGGATGGTTATAATCTTGGAAAGTTATCCGGGTAACTGGGTCTCCCCATATATGAGGAACCAAAGAACCAGAAGCGTATTCAATTGGCTTTTCCCACACGCGCCCTAGATTTGTAGTCGATGGAAAATCAGTCCGCATTGACAGATCTCCTTGCTTTCTTTAAGGCTCACCTGTTCTCTCTTAGTCCAAAGTAAATTTTTGATCAAAATGACCAGGACATACTCCGCTGTGCTGAGGCATACACATGGCAGACATGTGCAAACCTACTAACTGGATGCACTTTGCAAAATGCGTCATGTTTCTAACGGAAAACAATATCCATCTGACTAGTTCATGTCATTAAACGATGCGAGATAGCATTTGAGTATGCGACTCATGAGACTAGTCTAAATACACAATAATAAATTCCCGCACCTTTTGGTTGACTACAGCCTTCTTTTTGCTACCGACTGTTGGGGAATTTGTCGACCGAAGCTTTAAAATCCGATAGGAACTAAGTCCGGAGGTCACATTGCCAATGCTTATTAGACCTTCTCCGATACACTTACGCTTTTCAGATGTCATGAAGAAATCTCAAATGGTTCATTTCATGCGAATTATTTCTATCTAAACATTTTCAGCTTTTTTATCCCTTATCTTTCAATGCAGTGATCCTGGGTGTATAATTTATTGATCAACATGTAGGTACACAAGTTCAAATGTAAACACACATTTACAAGCTTCGAATATGTGGTAGAAATCCAAGACCGACCTAGATGAGTAAGTCATCCATGTCACGTGTTCTGGTGTGCACATGATCTTGAGCTTGTGATTGACTGGTCGATATTCACCTAGATGTAGAACAACACTTAATATTTTAGTTTCTACACTCACATCAGTCTACCGAGAGTCTGTCCTACTCCCTGTGGCACAAGTTCCAAGTTGACAATTCTCAAATCCCAAGCATTTGATTTGAAAATCTGCATTGGTCGTAGTTCATAGTTTTAGTTCTCATGGCGTTATGGTGATCGTTGAATTTGAATTTAAGGTCACAAACACTTCCTCATCGGTCAAGATCTCTTCTAACAAGTCATGTCAACGATTGGCTGCACCAATCTAGAGCCCTTTTAGTCAATTTCTCGGTCGACGATAACGTGTGTTCACGTTATCGGAATGAAGTGGCACTTACGTAAACCTCGGCACCTAACGAGTGAACCCACGCGTACGGCTAAGGTTGAACGAGGATCGGTCGTTACGAGAATGGATTTCATTTAAAATTTAAAAGTTTCCTAATAGCGGTGATAATATGTTTTGGAAGGTAGAAAACGAACGAGTTGCTCAATTCGTTGGTGAATCACTTCATTTGCACAGATACCCAGTAGGTCTGATACCGTATTTTTTTCATTGCTTCATTCTAATAGGAACAGTGGATTGTTTGTATCAACAGTGTTTGTGCAACCATTAACCAAGGCGAATGGACTAAACGTTAACCTATTGTGATGACTCTCATCTCTTCTTAAAGGCTACGTTGAAAATCTAATCGTCCCGGACAGGTAAACAGATGGAGAACCGAACAATTCCAGTCTCGCAGAATCAGCTGATTTGGAAAGATCTTGGGCTACAGGATCAACAATTCAGCTGCTAGAGAACCAAATCCCCGGAGCGAAAAGTTAGAGGAGATCGGTTTACCAATCCCTCTGTTAAGAAGAAACCGGATATACATTGCCAATCACACTATCTTTAGTAGATGGATAAAGCAGTTAAACATAGGGATTTTATCTCGACGATCGCACACATCGTCACATTCCACCGGGTGGTCATCAGTGGGTGGGTAGTCCTCAGATCAACAGATACCACGCCGGTCTCAGATGAAGAAAACAGCATGTGAACTGACATCGGAACTTTGCTTTGAAAACACCGCGGAAACCAAAACAACTTACTGATGATAACGCGGTCATACGTGAAGGATAGGAACGAACTTTTCCAATAGTCCTTTGGTCAAGTTTGTATGCTGATTCATGCCAAACTACCCTATGGGAAGTGAGGTTGAGAGAGTCGCGCCAGTGTTGGATCTTCAAAGAAATTAAGGTTTAGCGACCTAGACATCAGTGAGGTATCATCCACCAAGTCACGTGCACCCATTTTATGGGTAATCTTAACTGCTGTTATTCTGATACCGACCAATGGTTACGTCACCAGTGATTGTGCATCCGAGGATATTTGCAAAGAACTTTGTGGCGGATGGACAGGAAATGTGTCCAAAACACTGCTTGAATGTAAGCGCTTATTTCGCTAGTATGTTATCCGCGTTTCAGATATGCCAACAAGCTGCTCTAGCTAGAATTCCCGAAAACCTCTAAAACAGATGTTTGCTGTGTCTCCGAAATTTGGATACACGAGCTAAATTATGTAATCACATTTAGTTGCCGAGGTACTGAGTCGGTCTCTGACCTCACTCCTCCCATGTCAAGTGATCTGATTTTGAGCGAATACCTTCGACATTCAAACACCCGTTACTTCGAACCATTTCTAGGATAGGATCAGAGACATGTATTATCAACTCATATTTTCGGCGTAAGACATTGGGTCCAAGTACTGAATACGGAGAGTTGAGGAGAATTGAATCACGTGTTATCCATGTCCACAGATAGCCTGCCTTGGAGTGCGCCGTTTTCGGCGTTAGGTGCGATTGGAAAATTGGTCGAGATAGTCAGTGAACGACAAGACAAAGACGTATGATAACCTCAACCGGGTCCAGTTTGGCTGCGGCCTTCCGAGCCATGAGATGCTTCACACGAAGCGTGAAGGCAGTAATTGATGTGGTTAAGTGCCACCATCTGTGGTGCTCATGACCTCAACATACTTTTCACCTTCTATACACTGATTTCTACCGTTTATTTTATTGTTATTCAATCATTGTTTTTTGTACATTTCTGTCCTAAGTAATCGCTGCTGCATAGTAACAACCTAAGCCCCCGCATGCAATCACAAGACCAGTGTTTGTGAAAACAGAACTGAACCGAAATGAAAGGAGCCAATCTAACAGTGTCCAAAGCAATTGTTCTACTCCAGTCCGACATGGAAGAGCTGCGAATGAACAGCCATCAGCTAGCCTAGTGCATACAAGAGGGCGTTTATTAGTCAACAGCCTTAAGTGTCTCTTTCGTAATCAACCAAATAAACGACCTTGGGATCTAACTGGTTCATCTTGATGTAACTCATCCGATTGCAACTGACCCGCGTGACTTACCAGAAATGCATTGTTTGCCATTCGTTGTTTGTCCCATTCCAATTGATCAATCATTTGGTCTTCTTCAATAGTATCAATTGGATTTAGTCCTCGAAAGATCAGCTGTTTTCTCAGTTGTTTTATATCCTAAAAAATTAAACAGCAAAGGCCTGTGTAGAGACGTGGACTTTTTGGAATGCTGGTTAGTCACGAAGAATTTATTTGATGCGCGACAGCAAACGGACAAGTGGATGAATCGATCAATCTATTGCTGCAACTAGCAGCTTCTCAGAACTTCGTCCGGCATTAAGGATAACGTATGGCCATAGATATAACCTTAGTCGAATACCACAAATCGAAACCTTACGGTAATAATGTTATAGTGAACGGTGAATCCTATTTTTATCTTCTATTTTTTGATCTTTTACCTCCCTTATTAATGAAATAACAGTATGCATCATCTTTCGGAAAGGGAGCCGCGGTCAACAGAGGCTTGCCAAGTGGGGAAGTTGGCCGGCGGCGGGAGGATTCGAGCCCGAGACCTTTAAGTCCAAACGCCACGACCTTATCCGCTTGGACACCACCGGCGGGCTGGTCACGGCTTACATACGATCAAGCGGTACGTGAATATACTGATTACGAGTAATATTAATAGTTATCATCGTTAACCAAAACCTACGTTGAGGAGAAGGGTAAATTGACTTCGAAGTCGATTCGAAAATAAAGACTATCGATTATGATTTAAGCCGAAGAGGAAAGGAATTTCGTCATTTTAAATGTAAGGAAAATAGTGTAGACTGTGGTAAAGTTTGTAATTCATCTTTCTGAAAGCAGAGAACGTGATATTATGAATACACGGATAAGCATGATCTTAAGAAACCCGCCTCGTTTGGTTTGTTTGAAAATGTTTCGTCACGTGCCCTGATGAAGCTGCCTATTGGAAGATAGCATAATACATATCATTTATAACGAAGAAAATAACAAACATACAGCATCACGATGGAAAAGTATGCGTTTACCTGGCCTCCGCCGTTGTTTTGATTCACTGCCATTACTTTCTAGATTCCGATCGTTTCTGGGCCCACGCTATGTCTAGATCACAGGGTCACGAGTAGGCGAAATGAATACCAATGGTACCCGAAAAGCATTCCAACACCACATCAATATATATATATATATATTCACTCACAGTCATTACGTATCGATCTGTCGCGGGACTTGTCATACTGTTCTTGCATGGATGTGTGTGAGTGTGATTGCATCAGCGTTTGTGATTGCTTATTCTCCGCTTGAACGTTGAACATTCTCATCTAATATTGAAAGGAGCCTGCCTACCCACGTCCACATACACACGAGTGCAGTCACACGTACGTGCATACCTGTATACATGCATACACTTACGTATGTACAAAAAATCATACATACAAACAGACAGATATGCGTACGTACATAACCACACGTATACACACACACACACACACACACACGTACATACACAAAGCTTTGAAAACTACTAACTTCAGCTATAAAACACAACTGTTCAAAGTGGTTAAAAATACCTAGTTGTTACCGACACAAAGTCGCTCATTTTGAATTTATAATGAACTTTCAGTTGGGAGATCAAACTTGTATTGCCTGCTCGATTCTCCCGGGGTTCCCGAGAGGGAAAATTTATAAGTTCAACTTGGGACACCACTGGTGGTAAAAGGCTAACAGCTAAAAGCTTCAAATAAACGGCTATCAGAAACTACAAATATGTGAAGCGGACAACTAACACACTGACCACATCGTGATCCTGATAATAGGAATCCAGTAACATGGGAATAAGACAATGAACCTTCCATCACAATTGGATACCGGTCACTTTGACTGGTCTTAGACAATTACCGAGAGCTGGCAACGGTGGGTTCCGTACAAGCATAATGTCGTGTGAATTCCAAACAGAATGGAAAGAGTTCAGTGTCCAGATTATGTTAAACTGTTGTGAAGTGCTAGGGATGCGGATAATGGATTAACTTAACGAAAAAGCTCCACGTTTTCACCCACATCTCACAACTACTTGGGAGTAGTGTGGGTGGCTGAAAGTGTTTTTTTATGGTAGAGCGACTCCATCCCAGTTACGCTTCTCACACAGAGACTTTAATTTTTCCGGTCTACCTGAAACTGGGAAAATATAACACGAAATACTCACTCTCATTAAAGTTAAGCGTTTCCACGAATTATTCGAAAGCAGATATGTTCAAAACATCTCTCCGGTGTGCAATTTGCAGTCGTGAAGCGCTGCACAATTAGTGTGATAAAAGTCGACACCACGATCTAATTTGTAGCATCAGTATTGTGCTTGCAACTTTTGCTGTTGAAGAGTCCACAGAAGAATCACAACTCTGATTAATTGATGAATGCTTGTCAGTTGGGTTGAGTCAGCCTTAGGAACGAGGGCAGAATGCCACAAGAATAGACATAACTTTTTAGTACTGTCTGGAGGGAAGTTTTGTTCACCCATCCATATACTACTGACAATTTTACATATATGTATATATACACTAATAAATCGTTATAATTATTCACTCTCTACTGGGTTAACGCTTTATTCAACAAACAGAGGTATGCAGTCTGGAATGTTAAAATAGAAAACGGTAGAACGGTAGTCAGTTACGGACAACTTGTTCGGCACAACAATCTATACATTAATATCCAATTACGAGTAGATGCAACAGCGTAACGAGTATGAATTATAGCTATTTTTTGGTACAATCGGACGAGAAGACCCATTAATCTGGAATTTCAACAAGCAAACTCCGAATTGTGTCCAAAATAACAAGTGTCCAACGCAGCTTAGAATTTCTCTTTTGTATTTCGGTTAATACGGTGCTCGTTCCCTTTGCCGGCAACTGGTCGGCGTTGTTTGTGCACGAACGGGGGTCATACGGGTTGCGTTACTAATCCGATTAAAATATAAATTATTCTGTTACCGCTCATCGGTAAGATCCGCTAGATGCTGATTACGAAACAATTAGGTGGGTTGTATTAGATGCCGATCAATCTATCGAGCCCAAAATTAATCGTACGACCCTCAATGGACTATACTTCTACTGTGGCATTGTGGACCGTTCAACTTATTTGGAGATGTTATCACAATTTCTTTCTGGTCATTTGTCATCATTGGAGAGAGATAAATACAGCCGTGTCTACTTTAAGCGAGATGGAGGCACCAGCTCACTTTGCATGACCTGTTCGGTTAGGGTTAGAGAAACAGTTTCCAGGTTGGTGGACTGTGAAAGCGGTTGGTTAATCACGTGGCTAGCGAAATCTTCACTTTTTGCCATGTAATAGTTCTTCTTGCGCAGGTGATTGATATAACCCACCGAGTTCACTAAGAAGCACTAACCTGGTGAACACTACGTGTATTCCATTCCTTTAATATTGTCACGACCACGTAAACATTGATTGCATTCAGCTCATCTTACCTCGTCCGATTGCACCCGATTTTGTTAAAAAACCTTCATTCGTTGGCCTGTGATTGATGGTGGTGAGCACAGTTCGGTCTAACTTAGTTCTATGGCCAAACAAAAAATGGGGCATAATGTGTGAGATCCAACTAGCCACTTCTGACTTTACACGTGAAGACCCAGCTCTGACCGAGTCGCCAGTTTGGTATGCTCTAGGCAGGCAAAGTAACTGTCTGTGCCTGTTTATGTTGGGATTAGAGACGAGGAATTTTCGTTCGACTTTACTTCTAGGCCGTTTCTCTTAGCTTGACACACCCTGCTGGCCCGTTCATCATTCATTTTGGCCAAGTCATTCACCTAAACGATACACTATCCCAACCTACCGGGGGTGAGTATGACGGTGACCTTTTGCGGAACTTTTCAGTCACGGATCGTCCGAGTAACGCAATTTCGGCTTGAGTTTGCTAACCTTGTGCTTTTGATAACACGACCTCACTTGTCAAACACTTGTAAACACTTCACATTTCACACATAATTCCATTCCTCCGGAACTTTCGTCATGTTTTGATGTTCCGACTTCTTTCAGTTTAGTGTGTCTAACCTATAAGGACGCTGATCTCTAGGTTCCATGCTTTTTTTGCTGTGTCGTGTGTATGACGCCCGTGTTTGTATGTGTATGGACGCGTACCCGCTTGCGCATCTATGCCTTATTAGGTAGGCTGCAAACCAGTTCCTTCCAGTTCGGCTTGATGTTCTCACCACTTCATTCTTATTTGACCTGTCACGATTACTCTTTTTGTACCGATCCCGGGGTGCTATCAACTATTGTTCGAACTATCTTGGTTGCTTCCTTCTCCACTTTGTACTACCCATAAATTGAAATAAACTACTGAGTATACTACTTTTTTCGCACTGGTCCATTATTCGCCGATTACAGACTCATTTTCATCGACTTGGGCAATCGGGTGCTTTTTGAATGAGCCATTCGAATGGTTCAATTAGTTCAGTCAAACAAACACAGACTGGATTCATCATTAGCAATCATCATATCCAAGGCAGCATGAATGAAACTCAGGATTTCGATACTTGTGCTGTCCTTTGTTGGGGAATATCTCGGACTTCCAGATTGCAATTTCTTGGAGGCTGACAGGTGGATTGCAATTATTCTCTTCTGAAAATGCCTCGAAAATCTTGGAATTTGTGCAATCCGCAACTGGCTTACCATTACGAAAGTTAAACAGCAATTCGATTCTAATTTTGACGGTAGGCAGTGCTATCCACGAAATCAAGAAGCTGAAGTACCTGATTCTTAATATGTTTAAGAATTACACACTTGGACGAGCACAGTTCACTTCCCCGGTGGCAAGTGCTTTTCAAGGGTTTCACGTACGGCAGGTTGGGTCCTATTGGCTAACCTTTGGGAAAGTTCGCTGGACTGCTACCAGTACTTGGACGAACAGAATTATTATATTGCATTAGAATTCATGCAATGTTCATGCATTCACGGACTTCATCGATGTTTGGACAGAGTTCTCGACGAATACGTTTGACTGATGATGACGTGGAGGTGTAAGTTTGTGATGAGGATCCATGAATTTGAGTGAATCAGTCATCTGAGCAATGAAATGACTTCCGTCGTCAGTCACTAGGTCATACGATACTCGGCTGTAGGTTTTCAAAACACAATGTCCGTAAATGTTTAACCTCTCAGGTGTAATGAATCATATCTCCGGCCATTCTAAATAGGACTAGATAACGGCGAGAGCACAGTACCGGTTAAGAAATGGTCTGCAATACTTATCGTCGTGAAACTGACGTCAAGATTAGCACGATATGAGCCCAAATGCTCAGCCCTAAATGAATCGCGCCGAACTCCGTGTAAACAATCATTGGATTATTTGGCAAATTGGCACAAATAGTTGATGATTTCACGCCACCAGAAAGCAAGTCGGACTAGGTAGTACCTCTTTATTCACAGCTAGATGTCCAAGGTGACGGAACTACATGATCACAGTCGGTGAGCATAATACTCTGTCGTACGACTTATCTCGTCTTTATGCTGATCAAATTCAAGGAACTGGCATTAATGTTGTCCTACCCGATCACTGACAACGGAGTTAAATATGATGACAGAATTTTTGTGTTTTATCAATTAAAGGCGGTCGATTCAGGGAAGATGGTCATATCAGTAAAAGGTAGGAAGTTAGTTCCTCGGGGTTGACGCAGCGCGGTAAATGATCTGCAATGTGTACTAGAGACACTAACACTTGTCTTTCACCGTTGAATCATAGTAACAGCGGATTACGCT
>LUCM01005597.1:15920-26273 GCA_008360955.1 Fasciolopsis buskii | reverse complement strand
TATGCATACCTGTGCACTCCATATTGCGTTGAAGATTCTGATCGTGCTTCCCGAATAATCCAAGGTAGCATATAATTTAATATCCGTTCTCGTCTCCATTATTCTATTTTCCTCTGCATCAACTATGTACAAATTTGATCTTGCTTTGCGCATGCCTCTTGCAGATCGAAAAATAGACATTATCGTTATTTTTAATTTCAATCAAATTCTCATAAAATGTAGACGGAACCTCGCCTGATGCAACGATTGGCGTGTATTGTTTGTCGCGTTATACAGAACCCTGGAAATCGCAAATGATATAGTGCGTAACGTTGCACGGCTGATTACATGCTTTGTTTTGCTTTAATCCAGCTTGATGTTAACATGCCTGTCGTTGCCTTTACGGTTTAATTGGGACAGTATCCTGCAGATCAGCCAGGCCAAATCTGCTCATATGTACCAGAACAGAGTGCGATTTACAGTTGTTGACCTTCGAGATAAGCACTTTCCCGTCTTAATCTTTCTGCATCTGGAAGATACCCATCCAAGAAAAGCACACACCATTTACGTGTGCACACGATCTTCAACGACGATTTCTCTTCTGTCGGCAATCAAAAAACCGCCATTACGGTTACGAAATGTTCTGGCTTAATCAACGCATCGCACTGGCGTCATCAAAGGAAATCATCGATTTTTTTAGATCTCGAGTTAGTATGTCAACAAACTTGCCGTAATCTCTGACTGAGGCTAACTATACCACCCCATTTCAGGTTGCGTACTCAGCATTGCACCAAGCGCTTGGATATAACTTTACATCCCCAAACGAGGCTTTCTGCCTACTATTATCCCACACACTTCGTATTTTGGCATTTGATTTGTTCCAGAGCCAGGTGGAAATCACCAAAGTGCATCAAAAATTTACCCATGCCCTCACAAGTTCGATCATTTATTTCATGTGTCTGTTCACTTTAACCGTCAACTTAAAAACATTTGAATTTTTCGTCTACTTCTTTCATTTTCATGTCTACCATTCGTTTGTTGCTCAAAATTTTAGTTCTTGTCCACTGGCTAGCTCTGGAAAATACAACCCGTCTACTAGAATAATGCTGCTATCGCCACAAAGCATTCCCTCGGACCCACTGGATTTCCGACGATGGCGAAACTGCCACCGGTGTACTCCCCCTAGCCAAAACCTAAAAGCAGTCCAGATGTCCTTCACGAACCCAGACATACGCAAGGGCTTCTTTGAAACACCTAATAGCCTCTGAATGACATAACATTTCGTTGTCCAAAAGTCCCTGTTAGGAAACCACCAGGCCCTTCCTATACACCAGCTTCTCACAAACGCCCATGGGTTTCACAGCCCGACTCCCTGATGCACAACTGGTGAGTATAAATCGATGAGTCATTAATGAATGCTTATCTCCACAAGCGGCCTTTATTACGTGCCACGTTCAGCTTTAGCGGGCCACCTGCCCGCCCGAATACTCCCAAAAACTTGGCGATACCTTCAAATGTGACATAGCCTCTGACCTACGCATTTATCGCTATCAAATCTCTCACATTTGTTTCTTCACCACGTGTGTTTATATAATTCGAATGTCTCTTTTACTTATAAAGTCAGTGTTGACATTTGTTTTTAATTATAACACTTTTCTCTATTTTCCACCATTTTCCTCACCATTTTTCATCGTCATGTGCGATTCGTCAATAACGATTCTTAGTTTATTTCAACCAACGGGAAGCCTGGTAAGATGTATGCATCTTAAGTGACGATTGCAGCTGTTTGAATGTCGTGCTACTCTCAAAGCCGTCATGATTTTTTGCAGGTTATGGTTCACTTTATATGCAGAATCGCGGCTTGACACTTTCGCGGATCGGCAGGTGTACAAACTCTTGGACATTTTTCGCAACACTGGGGAGGTTGTGCGTTGTGTGGGTAAATTTGGAGGCAGAATGGAAATAATGAATTCCTCATAAATCTGAGGCCCTCTGTAGGTAGTGGAGAACTTGAGGTCGTAAATTTAAAGCAGTTAATAGAGGAGCAGTGTACGTCCGGGATAACCTCTGAGAAAACAAGGATAAAGGTTCTTCCTTTCGCGACCCGCTGTAGCTAAGAACCGAGCGCTCATTATGCAAGCGTCATTTTGGCCAGCTCTGCGCACCTGTCAATTCAAGAGGTTCATGTTTTCTGCCAACGATTTAGGTTCTCTTATTAAATATCCCTGTCATCCATCTAAATTGCTGGTAATGGTCAGTGAGCCGTGTAATTCGCGGCTCATATTCTGTCATCAGTGGGAATCCCTCAGAAACTTGCGGTTGATCGTAGCTTAGAACAATAAAGTGTATGCGCCAAACTTTTCAGTTACTTTCTGTTGATTTGATGTTTCAAGACATGGAACGGCCATGTAACCGTTTACATGGGTTGCAGCACGGCATTCTCCAATAAGTGCGGCGTGTGTCATTTGTTCCGACAAATTTGACGTTTCATCGCTTCTGATCAGCCAGCGAAAGTCGTAATCAAGAGGAGGCAGCAAATTTGAGAACCGCGCAGCACTCATATGCCATCTTTGGACATGTTACAAAGTTAGGTAGGTCTTTATTTTAGAAAACAACAGCAAACTAAGTGACACCAGAGAATAGGCATCTGAAGAATGGCCTGAGTAACCGCCTAGCCAACCATGAGGGTTTTGGTGAGCTTTTTCAGTGGCCTCAAGTCTATCAATCAAAATATCGAACTTCATGCTAGTGAGAACTGGATTATTCGCCTCAAACCCTTTAGTCTAAAACTACTTGGAGCGAAATCGCTGGGTGTACAGGGGTAAGTCTGTTGTAGCATGTGTCCGTCTACTGGTTCATTATTGTCGAACAAGAACAGCATGTGGTTCGCGCAGGAAATGCAGCCAAAAGTGTCATGTTCAACCACTAAGGGAGCACCATGTGGTTGCTGTTTCTGTCTCCGTTGGAGCCTGCCTGTTGTCAGTGATGCGTGTGAACGACCTCAATGCCTGTTTACTGAATAGTGAAAGGTGATCAACTTTTCGGACAGGTGTTACTGTTGAGTGCGTCGAATCCGTTGTGCTAGCGATTGAGAGGCATAGGCGGTTAGTGAAACCTGAGTTCGACTGCCTGGGAATAGTGCCACTAGTGTGTTGGGAGAGGCCATTTTTTGATATTAAGTGGATCGGGTTAACGTCTTCCAGGGTGTTCACTCTGCCTGGCCAAATGCAAACATTTGGCTCCAGCTCAATATTTAGATCCCCAAGTAACCATTTCTAACCCTAAGGGCATCGTCGAATATTTGGGGAGGTGAAATTGCGCACTGCAAAAGAATGCAGCAGTGCAAGGAGCGCCAAACAAACGGGCCATAGCTGATTTTATTAACTGCAAGTTTTATGTTCTTTACCCTCTGGGTTCGTTTTGTGGGGAGGACACGGCCGAAAATCATGATGTAGTCGACCAAACCCCTAAAAGGGGGGTTTCCACCTTAAGACTTAGGTGTCCGTTGATCCTGTGGTCATAGAGGTCATTCAGGCAAACTATTGGATGCAGAGAACCCGTCGGCTGGACGTATCTCCCGCAAAAATCGAACACACTGTTAGAGTGCAGTGGGTTGCCGACACCGATGAGTTCCATTTCCAACTGGGCAAACCCAAACGGCCAGTTACACTTACAAGGGCGGTATCGTGTTTTCAGCCTGCAAGATGCTCCTGGGTTTGGTCCCCCTGGCCTACTCCCGGGGAAAATTTATTACAGCAATTGCGCAGAAAGAAAACTAGTTCAGATCACTGGATTCATCCCAAAGATAGCTTGCCGTGGTCTTAAATTCTAGCCAGTTTTAGGTAAATAAAAGCACAAAATTTCCGGGATGCCTGATTCCAAATGAAGTTAAACAGAAATGAATTTCGTGCGTTTTTCCACGTATCGAAAGTGGGCTACCGTGTCGTAGTGAACAGTCAGTGGAGCGGAGGGGACAATAGATACAATGTCGTGATATTAGAAGCCAAGGTTAGATTTGTACCCATGGAGTCAGTATTGATCTCACGTCTGGAGTTAAGCTCCGCAATTTTGGCAGTGGAGAAAGCGCAGGCCGTAGGGGGTGTTTCAAATCCATTGACTGGACAGTAGCATTTCGGACAAACTCAACGATCGTGTCCCATTATATTCACAGTTTTGAGATTCCCTTTAACACGAATCATAAACAGGCTCACAATTATACACGATAGAACAAAAGTTAAAGAGTGGAGGCAAACAAAACTGGCCATTGATTCAGCTGATTTGTGCAACCGAGAGGTGATGAATCCACGGCAGCTGGAAAACTGACCAAGGGCCAAGAACGTCATAGCCTACCTGAGAAGCGTTGGCCGCGAGTGATCTTGGTGACCACACTCAGCCGGCGCTGGAAATCAAGGCTAGCGTAATGACAACTCTCATGCCCAAATCAGCGTCGCTTATATCGAAGCCCAAAAGCATTTGGACCCTACTATCCAAATCGCCAGTTTGACTGAATTGACTTAAAAGACAGCTGCTCACAACGACGTCTCCGACCATCTGGTGGCGTGCGCTTCGGTACTGCGGCTTCAGAACGACTGCAGTTCGCTGTAAATGACTCCATCCGAGTGACTCGATCCTAGAGCTTCGGTGTGCACCAACGGAATGACAGTGCAAAGAAGTCAATACATGTGATTGGTGTTTGAGATGGTTATTCCCTAAATTCGTTGAAAGACTGTTGCGAACACGGGACAGGCGAAGTAATTTCTGTCAAGGCCACAGTAAAGTATTTCCTGCTATGCTCTCAGCCAAGCACCATGGGTTTGAGCTTTCCTGTGGTGCCTTCGCACTCAGCGGAGGGACACGCAAAGGAAACTCAAATGCTGAGCATCATATTAAAACGGTTTGGGTTCTAGAGCAAAATAGCGACTGTAAAACAAGCGATGGCTCCATTTTCGAATCGCAGAGTGGCTCCTTCTTGGTGGCCGCTCGACGGCACTACAATTAGCTATTTTGGGCCCCTGTGAATAATTTACGAAAAATACAGAAAAACATAATGGCATGCAGAGCACTTCGAGCTGTAAAATTCGATGTTGTGCAATCGATGAGCATGGATTTTTTCTTGCAAGCGCGGCAGCGTTTACCGAACAAGATAGCCGTGCCATCAGACATTTGCTGTGTTAATGACTAAAACTTTATCGGAGCCAATCGGGAGTTTTTACCTTGGAATCGAATTTTAAATCAGAGTGTGCTAAGAGATATAACTGTGAAGCTTGACATTCAGTGAAACTTTAACCGTCCAAGCGTCAGTCCTCCAGGCAGGGTACGGAAACAACTGACCAGGTCTGCCCTGAGCGAAACGATATTACTGATCAAAAGCACTTGATGACTTAGCTTTAATCAGGGTGATAACTGAACTGAATGAAATACTAATCCACCGTCCATCGGTACCAGTATCTTTTGGCGACATCACGCATTTGGCCTCAACCCCCAATGATATTTTAGCACAGAAGTCTAATAGCGGTTCCCTGGAACGAGTTAATCTTCACAGGGTATATCTTCAAGGGTGACAGCAGGCCAAATATTCTGCTCAAACCTTTGGAATTGGAAGGTTTCGCGAACAAGTGCCAACTTCGCAAACCTGACAGATGTGGCTACATAATAAAAGGCTGTTTACGGGAGGTGGCATCGTGCTGGTCCCCAGTCAGCAAAGAGGGCGCCCCCAAAAGTGTCCGCTAGGGACCCTTTTTCAAGGGGCTTCATTTCATAGGGTTCTGTGGCAAATTTACTGGTAAAATTGTAAACACGCAAACATCGCGGACACGTATTACTTTTGTTAGATATCTCGGATACAGTTTACGGATAAAAAGGCTTTGTGTATCACTAATAGATTCTAGCGCCGAGGAAGTAGTGAAAGAAACTGAGGACATCGCCGCATCAACTAGCGGCGCAGTTCATTCCTAGTTAAACGATCCAGTACAGAACACCCTTAAATTGGATCTTTCTTTGAACCAATATATGTAATTTTAGCTCCCATCCCAGAAGCCCTGGTGCGGACACAAAGCAATGACGTGAACATTGAAGATCTTGGGGATTAGACTTTTGCTGTAAACGGGTTTGGTTCCCGCGATATCCGCAATTTCTCTCATGCACCAAGTTGTGTTGCAAATGCGTTTATTAGTGGAGGCAACCAGAGCCATGCTTAAGGTTTAGTTATTAATAGAAAAATCTACTGAATTGTACGGTGAACAGCATGCGGTTTTTAATATTCACTTGTGGTTGCACGCTTGTCAGGATGTGCGAGTACACGGGTCGCCAGAAGTGCGTCACGAGTCGAAATATGCTAGCCGAACAAGTTTTCCGTCGGACTGTGGAATACACTGCCGAATCAAGCATGCACGCTGATGTCAAATACTGGGAAGACAGTGTCGCATGTTTACTTAGCAGACGAGGTCTAAAGGGAAAGGCAATTAAAATGAATCACACAGTATTTTCCAGCCAGTCTCCTAGCAATGCAGTTATTATCCGCCGTTCGCCGGCCGTCACCGTTGATATTTCTGAGACGACATTAATCCATGGTATGTTTAAACGAACGGATACTTTTTTCATTCAACCGATTACATTCACTCATCTGGGAATTTTCAAGTGTACGCGGTTGTCCAAAAACGTGTGAAAATGCTATTTGGAGGAAATACGGTGTAATGGCCTGTTATTGCCCTATCTGGATTACGTTGTATTTACCCCCGTTGTGCAGAGCTGCATATCGTAATGAGGTAGTTCCTGCCATGGATTTTTAATAGCATTTCAAATGTACTGAATCATTGAATTTTTGAGTGACCAGTTGGTGCCCGTCGTCAATTACTTATGGAAAACTGTGGTGGATACCGCCCCTCGACCAACAACAGTCACGCCGCGTATTCAACGTTTGATTAGGGACGGCATCCCACTATCGTCACACTCGAAAATCCATGATTCAAATACACAAGGCACTAGGTAAGGGTATATTTCTACAACGTAGAAAAACAGCCCCAGAAAGTTACGAGTGAGATATACAATTACAGCGCCTGCTGGAAAACTTCATTAGTCACCTTCTTTGGATGCGACTGCTGTTACGGAAGTCTCACTTAGGCACTCCTGATTTCTCATTGATAATTTACCCCCAGCATTCAGCAATATTCTGACTATGAGCAGCCCATTGCCTCCACTTCGTGTGAGTGCCCATGGGAGCCGAATTTTCCGCAAGTTTTTATTGTTCATTTATTTCCTTTACCTTTTTTTGGAAAGCTGCTTCCATTAGCACTGTACCAGCAAAGCAGCACCGAAGCCATCCGCCAAAATAGCTGAGTGTTGGGAACAGAAACCTTGGGACAACTGTTGTTTTTCGATTTTGACATCTAGAAATTTTAAGCATTGCAGGTCTCCGTGAACGAGGAACTGCAGTAAATAAAAGCTAAATTGTTTGCTTCGATATAAATAATTGCGGATTAAGGACCGCAATCAAACGAATGGGGTCTGCCGGTGGGCATTTTGCTCGCGTTCGCCGATCTAAACGGAAAGTTGCAGAACCCCATTTATTACGATCGGGTAGTAAGTTGCACTTAAAAATCGAACAACCTTTTGAGGCCAAATTTCTCATGAAATTATGGGCATCTACATTCGTTGATGGAACTCGGGATTTCATGCCTCATTTAATGGCAGCATCCGTCTTGCGTCAGCTGAATATGAAATGTGCCCATGGGCGGACGGCTTTGTCTGGCACCAGGGTTGTGAGTTGGCAATAGGTAAGTTCAAAGCTGTGCCGCTTCCAACCTGTAGATATTTTGTGCCGCATAGGCTGCCCAGGAGCTACCATAAAAACAGTGTAAGAAAAGTTGAGGCGGTGGGTCCAACGCTGCATGTGCGTTGCTCAAGAGGTCGCCAGAAACTCAAGGAGCATTAGTGTCCAATGTGTCGTGACAACGGTGAGTCACCTGGTAGCTAATTTGAAGCTAGTCTGTATCGCGAAATGTAATTCGGATGAAAACAATGAAGGCGTTTATATCTCGATTTTACATATATATACAACGCGGCGTTATTTTGCAATCACATCACGTTGGCTACCTTCGCTGCGAACGATACACTTTTAATAAGGCATTTACCAACAACGTTTTGTTATTAACATTATATCATTCACAGTTAAAACCGATACGTAACGCATTGATTTTTTGATACACCCCTTAAGTCATTTGGCTTCTTTCAATTTATTCTGCCATAAAAATATCTTCCGTCAATCATATTACAATAATCATGCTATTTCCCATTTTCTATTTTGGGCTGAGCAAGATTTTTAGGAGAATTTTTTGTTAGCAACAGACTAAGATAATTCGATAAAACTAGAGAAATCCGCATTAATCGCACATTTGAATTCTGAAATTTGTTGATAAAAGGTGCTTGTGCACGACGAGAATTTTTCTTCTTCCTGGCGGTCCCATTTAAGCGCGCGGTGCACCACGAAAAGTAAAATTGCGTGTCGGAACGCTTCAGTGTGTTTTTAGTCGTGGAATTTAAGCCCGTCTTAGGCATGCCGGACAAGCAAATAGATTAATTGCGAATTGCGATTAAGAAGTTAAAATTTGGAGTTACCTGGGACTGAAATGACCGATTTTAGGGTAAACCCATAAGCGACCCAAAACGGTTCCATTTTTGTTTGAAAGAGGTAAATTTGGGTTCTTCCTGGGACGATTCTCGGTATGTTTGGGGCTGTTTCGGGGTACTTGTGCTGATAGGATTGCCGACGAATAGGCCCATGTCGGGTCGTGGCCTCTCAATATCGTAAAGCGGAGAAACCATTTCCAACGGACCTATAAGAAACGGTTGACTTTTAAAATCCACGTGGGAGGCTGACCCGTGATTTGCCTTGCACAAGCCTCTTGAAAGGGAGGAGGGAGAAAATGATACAACAGTTTTAGAAAGCTTACGATAGGCGAGTTTCAGGGTTGGAGAACGGCAAGATTATAGAATACCTACACTTGTGTAGATACTATGTTTTCACCCACCGTACCCTGTCAAGTAGGAACAAAATGCAGTGCCATTTTATGAGACCAATCGTCGATTAAATCCCCTTCCCCGAGAGGACGCCGGGATATAAATTCCAATTATATCCACCTCCTATGTTCTGGATGTGAAATAATAGATCCGAGCCAGCAAAAAGCCTGAATCAGCCTTTTTAACATTAACCATTAGCCCACAGTCAGGCCCGCGATAAAAAGCCCTGTCATATTCTGCAAAAACCATCAATACTAAATTTCTCTTCCTTCAATCTATGTCATTTAGCTTACAAAATCAGCCTTACGGTTACAGAATGATTTGCTTAAAAATATCGATGTTTTCAGGGTGAAATAAGGTGTTAACCGACGGTTTACTACTCTTCGTCCCGCTTCGAGCCTCGTTTGCGAATTTGAACGATGACAAAAGTTTTCACCGAAGAGCAAATTTGTCACTGTTCAAGGAGAGAGTAGACGGAGTGAACAAAAACATTAACATATATGCACCCCAAAAATAGAAAAGAACTGAGTAAGATCGTTCATTCCCTTATGAATGGACGGCCTTAATTTGAATAGCGGGAGTTCAATGGAACTTAGGCTTCGAGGGTTTGCATTGGCTTATTCCACGGAGATTCAGTGCCAGTAGAGATCTTATATTCATAACATAATGAAGGTCAAAGATTAAGAGACTTCTTGCCCTGTGCCCTCAGGATTTCCAGATCTGGGGCGTAAACAGCTGGTCCGCTTTTCCTGTAAATTTCGACGTGGTGTAAAGGTTGATTTTGAATCGTTTTCACTGAAAAGGTGTCCAGATTGGATTTAAAGCATCTACGGAAATACAGTATACACTGTGTTGCGAACAGCTAGGTTAAATCCCCCGAAAAACATTTTCTGCACCCCAGTTTGCAAAGCCAGTATTGTGTAGGTGGCATTTATGCGTTATCCCCTGCAAGAATTTTTCGTTGGAAGTACGCATGTATCTACCCACCGCATGAGGTTGCCACTCACAATCCTGCAATTCTCGTAAACCGCGTGCGTATTTCAGTACAGTGGCACTGGTTCTCGTATTTCCCGGTTGATAAGAGTGATAATGTCTATTTCCCGATCTGCAAGAGGCATGCACAAAGCAAGATCAAATTTGTACATAGTTGATGCAGAGGAAAATAGAATAATGGAGACGAGAACGGATATTAAATTATATGCTACCTTGGATTATTCGGGAAGCACGATCAGAATCTTCAACGCAATATGGAGTGCACAGGTATGCCAATCAAAAGTCAAACTTGGACAGATCGTTGAGCAAGATTACACAGAGTTTTCTGGAAATGTTCGTGAGAAAAGGACTGTGAGTCGTTTTGTG
>LUCM01005596.1:0-23445 GCA_008360955.1 Fasciolopsis buskii | reverse complement strand
CGCAAAATAGATCGTGGTACTTCCGTATGTACGGGAGTATCCGGATCGGTCAAACGCGTCCTAATTCCACTGGATATCACAATCGTCCGACCGACCGGCATCTTGATATCTGCTCTATTCAACGAAAAAGATAGCATCGCCCTGCTTCTCAAGAGACAACACTAGGAACCTGCGGATTGACTGAGAAAAGACTACTGGAATCGACTTTGCATTAAGGTGTTTTTTCATTTGTATTGAGCCCAGTGCCTGTGAAACGCAACCACTCCCAAAAGTGTTTGGTAATTGTGGAAACATTGTAAACTGTACGAACCAAAATTATCTCATGATTGTCCAAGTGATCAGAGCAAGCTCTTTAGACGGCAAAACATCCCAGCACTTTTGGTAGTTATGTTGGTATCAGTGAAACGCATTGTGCGAAATGCGTTAAATTGGAACGGGAACAGTCATAAACATGTTCAATGGAAACTTGAAATTCGAATGACGGACCTGTTTGAATCTCTGCGAAGATAGACTGCCGTAGGTAGCTAGAGAATCAACCATGTATCCCAGTGAATTTTTGAGGGGATTCACAAGCATGTGGCCACTTTCTTCTTCCCTTGGTCACATCAGTGCAATGTGTGATGTTAGAGAATTTGTTAGTGACAGGGATGATAATGACAATCAGGGAAAATCGTTCGAATTTCCGATAATGTGAATTGCTGTGTTGAGCACCTTGCCTTTTACCCAACAAGATTTCGCATTTGCTTTGATGTCCACTTTTCGTGTAAATCGGCAGTGAGTAAAATCACCTCATTCTAAAAGCGGACTTGGTAACTGTTCCGTTTATTAAACTGGTACCGGGGGAGCCCATATAACCCTAACGTATATTTACCTACGGTCTCGATAGAACCCACCACACAAATGCCAATGAGAGTCACAGTGAAACATCCTAAATACGGATTGTCGTAAAATTGATTTTTTGTCTACTATCATAGAAACTGGAAGTATCGATCTAGTACATCCCAACAAATGTGTATGCTCTGATATGAAGGTAAAATTTGCTTGAGGGATTTTGGCCCAAAACGACCCGAGATGTGAGTGGCGTATTCATGTTGATGAGTATTAATGTATTTCAGTTAATAGCACAAATGCGTTCAATGGTCCTAACAATGCATAACATGCTTTCGCCTCCCCCCAGAAAAACAAAAATAGGAACGTACCCCGAACTGGCATGGGTCTGTGAAACCCATCGGCTATCCAGTGCTTCTTGATGAGCAAACTGATCACAGACATCACGGTGCTCAGTCCACAGAAAACCATGATGATCACGTTCACGACGAGATACGTTCGGAACTTTACATGTTTGGATAAGTAGCTTGGGCTGTACTGGTCCACATCCACTACCACCTCTGAGCTCATCTGTCATGACAAACGGATCTTCGTTCCGAGCAAATTCTGAAATAGACTACATCAACCAATCGGTATTTACCACTGACTGGGCCAATCAGAATTACCTCGAAAATCATTAATTGTATTAACAGTAATGAATGGACACTCACATGACCGAATACATAACAGCCAATTGTCAAGTTTCTTCAATGACTTGAAATGCAGTCGAGATCTACTGTACCCGTTCGGTAATTTTTGTCCAATTTAATATTATGTTCCATGGAGAACGAGGTAGCTAACCAAAACAGTTTGATTTAATCCCGTTTTTGGCTTAACACATCCATTATACTAATGTAGCAAAGGTAGATTCATACAGAAATTTCTTCCAATATCGAAATGGAGAAACTTGAAGAGACACAGCAGTTCGACTGCGCCAAGAATTAACTTCAAGTTCTATCAAAGACTTGTGAATTCGACGTCTCTGTTTGTTTGGTTGTGGAGTGTTCCGATATTTTAATAAGAATATATCTCGCAACATGGATAATCGCTGGCAAAATTACGGTTGGATTGGTGTGCATTTTTACCATTTACCATAGCGATTTGTCCGTTACTCCGTTTATTCGACTTCATGAGTATGGTTATGATGTCGGAATCTGCTAGTCAGTTTCCAATCGGTCGGGCTTCCCATTTCACCGAAAATGTATGCAATTAGCGCGTCTTTTCTCCTTATTTCGGTCCTCGACTTAATGCATCTAAATGTTTTCGGTGCACTGTCAGCTTTTCTCGCTCGGTATTTGACGCCGTTCCTGATCCCGGAGCCCGATCTCTCGAACACTCAGATGTTACGATTTACACTAGCTATCGATGACGTTCTCATATCTTCGGCTATTCCAAGTAAATTGCGCTGTCTGTCTTTCCCAATTCGTAAACTGATGCAGTTCAGCATACAACAAACCCTCATTACTTTCTTTGTTCATCAGTTTGTTCTTCTTACCTTACCCATTTGCTCTTCAGTTATCTTTCTGGCCGTATGCACCTACTTGACTGGGGTCTGTTTATCATTAGCCGTGTTTCGTCCACTAGCACTGATCTTATTGCTGATCGAAATTACTTGACTTACACATCAACAACTGAGAAGAACCTTCCAATAATAATTTCCAGACCCTTTTCAGCCCTTATATAATGCTCCCACTTGCCTCCCCCCTTCGAATGCAGCTGTAACGGGTTGACTGTATCTCACCACATGGTTTGCCACTGGGCAAGAGTTGACTCTGATTAATGAGCTTACTGGGCTTTGGCCCATATTCTCGTTCTACTGTTCACTGTTCAGATCAGGACGCAAGGCATTTGTCGGTGCTGTTATGCAACCAAATGTGGGTACATTTTCAGATGGTACGAATGCATGACGAACACATATGGGAAGTGAGAACATCAAAACGTATTTTGATGAAATTAGCGGTTTGAACAAGCAATAATGAGGGCAATTGAAAAAAGTATTTAGACAACAAGTGGAAGTGAGCTTTAAGTTCACTATCAATTAGTGATTTACGCCTAACCAAAGAAGACAATAAATAAGACCATCCACCAAAGTCGATATGCGTGAAGGGAGGAGTCCCAACATGGAACAAGTTGAAGAAGAAGAACTAGCTTGGACAATGCTGCGTGAAGATAATGGTTGGTGTTGGATAGATCTCCATCTGAAACTCCATCATAGGCAACAAAATAGTTTGAACAGCGACAAACAGAAATGAGTCTTTGGTAGCAGCACTGAAGCATACCAGGATATTTTGCACTCTAACGCAAGAAAAACTAATGTAGAGCAGTAAGGCCATAGAGTACGTATGCAAGAAGTAAGGAATTGCAAAACAAGTGCATAAAGTATTCTCAACTTCTTCAAATGGAACTACAAAATGGCAAGTTTGCGCATCCAGAGGAATGAAAATTTACCAAATTGTGTTCAAGAAAATTTGTGTATTAAATGCATACCTGAGTAAAGGCTAGACGTTTCTCCTCAGATGCATTTGTTATTATTCACTGGCGATGGGAATGTTTGAAAGTCAATGACTACCGAGAAACACACTAAAGACTGAAAAGAATATCAACACATTTAGGAACATGCAGCGATGGGGGATGATAAGAAGAATGTTCGAAGGGATCAGTCGAACTACCCTCCCGTTGACAGTTAACTAAGACTATCTCCAACATTATGTTATAGCCAACTACAACATCATCAGGAAATCTGAAGCGAATGAAATCGGGGAATAGGAGAGCTTATCAAGGTAAAGAGTGGAGAGATGTTGAGGTAGAATGGCTCCTTGGAACATGCCTGGAGTAACTGAAACGAGTGATAAATAATTCTTACCGAAATATGTAAACGGATTATGTTTATAGAAATAGTCACGTAAGGCGTTCAAAGCACAGTGCTCAGAGCCATTCTCTTTTAGGATCTGACTGAGTTCTGTGAAGGATGGAGACTAAGGCGTCAGTTTAGCAATGAAAGACGAACAGGGTCCACCATCAGCAGAAGAAACAGCTGAATGACACCAAGTGTAAACACAGAGGGTTTGTAGGCAAGCTACACGAGATCATGGTGCTGAAAGTCAGTTAAAATGCGACTAAGAAGCAAACGGAGGGTCTTTTCCTAGGGAAGGTGCAGCATTGTGTCCCATTTTCCGAGGCAGAAAGTAATCAGACGCCGTGAGACACCAGCGTTCCCCATTACTCTTATTCATCGCATATGTAAAGCAATCCGATAATCTGACAAGATTGGTAAGAATTGTAAGTACCTCATAGCCCGTTCCTTCTTTTGTCTTGATGAACCGATCGATAACGGGAAACGCTGGCACTGGCCAGCTAATCTACACTTTTGACAGATGTAATTCCACTAGGTTCCTACATGATATCGATGAACAGATAAAAGTTAGACTTGTTTCTCTGAACTAACATCATCTTGGCGTTCACGTACTCACTCAAAATACGGTCAAAACGGTTGACACTTAATCATGATCTAAGGCACCGTTTTCACTGGGTTTTCCATGATTGTTGACGTTTCGAACTCATCCGCCTGAATCGATATTGTTCCGCTTTTAACCTCGTGTTCAGTTAGGCAGTACAACACTTCTGCAAACATAGCGTCCAGACTAGCGTCATTTCTTTTGAAATTGGTCCGATGAAACTCCACTCACCGTGCACTTGCATTTTGCACGAGCTCCCCACATTTACTGCACCACAAACATCGTCATCTACATAACCATACGGCGTTCAGCATCACATCATCATTAATCTTCATCTTCCAATGAAAGCGTGTACAACTAGACTGTTACCCGAGAGGGTTTCTTCTGCAAAAGCAAAATAATTCACCTATCAAACAGCCCATAGCCATCACTAACCTCCATGGTCCTAAAATACTGGCGATTGGTGCTTTTGTAGTGATTGTCATGCCCAGAATAATGCAACTGTACTTGACCGTTGCCCGATCCCAGAAATTCAGGATTTCTCTAACAAGGAGTGAGACAAAAGTCTAATCTAGTGGGGCCGTAGGACTACATTCCCGACGGGCCGCAGAATATTCCAACGACTGTCAACACAATGCCATTCGAGCTATTCAAAGGGAGCAAATACACCGAGCGCACACACACACCTTGTGTAGAAATGCTATGGCTTTTCCCACAAAAAATGTTTGTGCACATGGCCTCATTTAATCCAATAAACTTCCGGCCCAGTAAATCGTTGTCTGTTGTCGCCCTATGGTGCATTCGTTACAAATACGAAATGACCATCCAGGTTTGATTTGTCTCAAAACGACCGAAAACCAATTAAGACAAAGTACGTCAGCGACAATTAGGTGACAACAAATGGGACTGGCATTGGGGGCCCCAGTTGGCCATGCATCAAATTCAATTTCGCCCACTCCATCGACTGAAAATTTCTTCACGTTAGCAAGCAAATATCTAAATGTTCGTGGATAATCTAGGTTGATAAGGCTCATTCAATGTGGCTCAGCAAGACATTAGGTAACGCTGCCTGATTAGAACCAGTTCAACCATATCAACCATCTTTTAACTTTGCATTCTTAAATACGGACAGCATTGCGCAAACACGAGGCTAGGTCAATTGAGAGGTTTTAGTCCACTCGATCTTTCGTGGGGCTACAAGGCAAGCAATTAGGGACCCGCTTGCCAAAGCATCACAATGGGCTTGTCACCTGCACTGAATTAGATAAAGGATCCGATGTCTGTCTAGTTGGGGATAAAGACGAAGACAAATATTGATAAACAATTTTTTCATTGAAAATTTGGACCAACAGTACTTGAAAGCAGTAACCATTCGAAAGCGATGCAGAGGTTATTAGTGCCAGCTCGTTACTCCAACCCCATTTCCAGTTGCTACTTCGTTAGTGTGAAACTTCTTGACCACCTATTTGTCTCGAATGGTTCCAATCTGATTCTAAAACCTGGACCTACCCTGTCATTCATGAACTCAGGCAGTCTTGCCGGTCCATTAACCTTCACTCGATGACACACCTGACAAAAATGGATTCAATGAAACGCCCATACGTCCAAGGAACCTAAGGCTGTTGCATGAAGCAAATCGTTTTCTTGTCATTTATTCAATCAAGCTTGTCCAGGTATATTTAGCTCACTTTATTCTGGCCACTTGGACAAACTATTCACCAGTTACCCCTGCCTCTGTCTTGTTTCTTTTCTCAGTTTTCTTAAATCGGTTGGCGGGTGGCTGAAGTGAGGATCACGACTTGAGGGAAGAAGGCGGTTTGTAAGTGAAATATCAATTGTTTGGTAACATCGAAACAAAAATTACCAAGTATACATAAAGATTAAACAAACTGTGACGAACGTCCTTCTAGCCGTAAATGCTAGAAGGTATGAAAACACCTCGACCTTTATCATAGCACCTTTCCTGATATTCCGCTCCTTCTCTGATGCAGACTCAAGCGGCAAGATTTTGACTGAAAGTTTTCATTATGCAAAATATTTCTATGAGTGTATCGAACCCCACAGAACTCTCAATGTTACAAGAAACACGATGATCATTCTAAAGAAAACAGGGTGAGGATACCAGTTGGCTTGTTTTTAACTTATAATATATGTGCGTCTTTATAATGATCCCAATGCCTCCATCATAAATTCATGCTGGCGATCTCAATTTTGGTCGTGACAACCTCGTCAATATGCTTTGTACCTTCAGACCTTCGTGTCGAAAAAATCCGCGAGACGATTTTTTCCACGCAGGTGAGGCAGCCGGGTCGGAAGGCACGGGATGGTGTTTGTGTCGGTTGTGCTGGTGTTTGGACCCTGGGGATGATAGGCGGATAGATGTGAAGACCACAAAGTTGTTTTGTTGAGACACTGTTATGTGCTTGAGAAAAAATACCAAGATATGTAACAAAAAATGCCGAGCAGAACAACTGCTTTCCGCTCTAATTCATTCCAGCTTTAGCCAACACAAAAGATGAACAGAATTATTTGCTTGCGGACTGGATTTACGAAATGGCCAGCAATTATGGAAGTTTTTACAAACAGCGGAGAATATTGTTGTCACTGTTGAACTTTTCGCCGTTTTCCTTGTTTCTGTTTTTGTTGTTGTTATTATTGTTGATGCTGTTGTTGTTGGTTTCTGCGAGGTTCCAGTCGCTGAGCCCGGTAGCAAAATCAAAATGGAATTGTTTACAAATCAATAAACCGTTTGCATGTCCGGACGTTAAATGCCAGTTGTTGATCACTTTATTTTAGTTTTCTTATCATTATGTTTCTAAAACATTATTTGTCGAAAAGGAGTGCACCCATTCGGGAACCCCCAAATGAATGAAATGAGAGTTCTGCGAAGTCCAATCCGACAGACATTTTCATTCAATATGATCAAAATCTTCATTTCTAAAGAGCAGGATTTTGTTCTCTATCTCCCAGGTAAATGAAGCAGGCTAGTTGAGGGAAAGAAACTAAGATGCGATTGGAATTGTTCTGATTATTTTGATTCGGAATACCAATATCAATCGTGTCATTCTGACCGAATAGGTCACATTGATCTACTCTGTCCTCTATATTTACATCTCCAATTGTCAGTTATCTAATGTTTTGCAAAATCTGTTCGTCCAGTTTCGTTACAAATAGTTTCCCGCTGGGAGCAAATGTGAAGAACATTTGTGGAACTGTCTGTTGAGTAATGGGATGATCAGTGGGAGACGGTAATCCTTCTAAGGTTTTCAACAATAATTATAACAAACGAGTGTCGGTACATATATTCTACCTTACCAATGAGTTCGCGTCTGCCTGTTTGTAGGAAACGGATCTTTGACTATCACAAACTAACAAACAAGCAAAATCTGAGTGACAATCAGTGAACAAAGCCCACTCCACAGTAGACTTGGTTTTACTATCCATGTATAAATCTATGGCTCAAGCCGTACACTTATTTCCAACTTAGGCAGCTGACCATATTTAGCTTAAATAATGAGCAAAGATTCCGGCAGAACGCGCAGAATTAACGTTTCTGAATACATCTTAGCATTTGTGCAGTGTTAGCAACCAAGTGGGAAGGTAAACCAAGGTAAGGACAGGACAGCGAACAAAGTAACACCGTCGTTGACTCCAAATAGATCAAGCCAACGGTGTTAGTATTACAACCAAGAACTACGGTGTTTTCCTCACGATTAGTCACGTGTCTGAAGTGTCAGAATTATTTAGCTCCATTCTCCTAATGCACACCCTGCTGTTGTGAAAACTGTTCGCATCCTTAGAAAAAAGGAAAGTCAAAAAACCGAAGATGACTCGTTGTATTTGGATAAGATGACGAGCGTTAAGAGGACCTAAGGTATCACGAGAAAACCCAACGACGTTAGTTTTATATGCTGCTTACACACACAAACACAATTACACGCACACACATGCAAACCAGACCCAGTGGCCTTAAATATCCGCGCATTTTATCACTAGAATTGATCGTTTTCGAAGCTTTATTGCTGCTCAAACGTTTGTGACCTAAGCGAAAAGCTGACGTATCCAAATCGATGCATTGCGCCGAACAACAGCTCCAGGAAACCTAAGAAATTGTATTTTGCTGGTTGTTTAGCTGATTGCAAACGTCTTATTAGCCATGAGGAATGCTTTCTCCATCACAACCAATCATCTCCATTCTGGCAATTTGTCCGTAGCAAATCCAGTCGACGTTCAAGCTCTTCCGAAAGAGTCATAATGCATTCAGGTGGGATCAGCAGTGATATTTCATCGGTGATCGGTGGCATCTGTTGGAAACAGTAGTCTTAGGTGATTGTACAAAACACTAAAACAATAATCAATAAAGTCGGCAGTTTTAGTTGTTTCATTTGTCCGAATGGGACCCACTGGAATGTGCCACGTTAAAGCAAAAGGGACAGCGGTACACTTGGCTTAATCTCTTATTTGAGTTCGCTTATGATTGTGCTTAACTGTTTGGAGCAGAAACTCGATATGTTGTTGATATAGTCGTGTACGATGTTTATAGAAAGGATAACATTGTTCATTCTAGGAACTACTCGCTGGGCATGAGGTATCAAATTCCCCGGCGAGCCAATACACGACACCGCACCACCGAATAGGAGGATAAGTGTAGTGGTTGTTGTAGTAGTTGGCAAGAACAAGTGGTTTTAACCCAGCTAACTCAGAGTTGACCAGTTCCTACGATACAATATAGAAAAATTAAACGTTTGAAGGTTTTCATGCGAGCCAGGTCGCGGAAATTTCGCGTTCACCCTTGTCATGGCTGACGACTATCAGGTATCGATACCCAATATGCGACTGATGATTTTGAATCTGGCGAAACGCAACGTACTCGTCTTGAGCTGTCGTTAGTGGAGACGAGAGGCAGATATGCGAAGGATTCCTTAAAATATCTACAGGTAGAAGATCTTAAAGAGCCATTTACGAGTAATGATTTTGGGAAAATCCACTGCGAAACAGCGAGTGATAAGCTTGACAAAGGTGAGGCCATTTGCCAAAATGTGCACTCGCTAGAAGCTAGTTCAAATGAGAAGACTTTCTTTACCGGGTCTTACTTATGTGCGGGACTGAATTTTGTCGAAGTCGAGGTGGCGAAACTTTGGCTGCAGACTCGAGAACTTTCCTTTGACTTGTCATTCTGGACTTGGTTATGTGGAGATGCTCTTCATCCTGATTAATATATTTAGATAGCTTAATCTGGGAAGTATTAATTGGCACTTCGCCTGAAAGTCTCGGTCTCGCTGGTTTGGGAGGTAGGTTGGTTTACTTTTATGCATCTGGTTTTTGTTGGCGTTTGTGGTTTTGTTTTGTGTTGAGGCTTTTTTGTTTTCGCCGTGGTGTGTGAGGTAGTGTGTGCGTTCCCTACTTCGTGATGATGTCGTGATATTTTGTAGTTTTGGCCGCTGAATTTACATGTAGTTGGATCATGGGAGATAGAATGAGAGTGTGATTCCTTCCACTGAAACTTAAGTTGATAAGCATAACATGATCAAAATTAACATGGAGTTTGCTGAATTAGCATGAGTCGATTCAAGGAGACATTTTTGTGCTCTGTCGACATCTAGGAAAGATATGTCCTAGATCGATCTAGTCCTCGTCTGGAGGTTATGTATAGGCATATGGTGCTGTTTTTGGGTGTTTATGGGTTTTTGTCTTTTTTATGGGGGTGGGGTTTGTGTATTGTGGGTGTTAAGAATGTTGACCAATAGTTCTTCCAGTTTTAATATTGAAATTCTTTGGTGTTTTCGGTCAAGACCATGATTTAATCGATCAATAGAAACACTAGAGCCAGCTATTCTGGAAAAATTGTGATATAAGCTTAGTGTGTTTGATTAAGTAATCTGTGCAGTAATATATGTGTCAGTGCCTGGTAGATTTTAATGCTCGACTCCTGGTGTTACTCAGTTCACTTTGTGTTGCCGGCCTGTTGTGGCCGAAGCTTTATGTAATGCTTTGATGCAGTGTACCCTTGGTGCAGTCTGTTCTTAACGGTTAATCAAAGCATTTTCACATCGTCCATCCCACACAGTAACACCAATTTTGAGAGTTCTCCATGAAACGCTCCGATAAGTCAAGCTAATGGTTGCAGGAGTTGCATGGCACACTGGATGAAAATTCTTCAAACCTAAGGAGATTCAAGCTCATGGGTAGAAACAGTGGATATCGTATGATGAGGTGGCGAGCTTATTATTCTCACTCTGGTCTACGGTAGATTAGTTGCAACGCTACGTCTCAACACGCAATATAGGAGTATGCTGTGGACATGCCTGTCCTGATTACGATCGATTGATGAGTGAATATTCTTGCTCGTGCAAGCCTGAACCAACATTTCTATCCAGGGACCCGCCGATTGTGACGCCCTTCGAAATATTTTCCATGGTTAACAATTCTAATGTGTGTTCTTATGTACTTTTGGGTGTGGCGAAATGCAAATACACAGCTGCATTTCGAGATGTATAGAGCGTACTGTACCGTTTTCGTTTGTTATATCTCTTTGTAAACTGTGTAATAAAGTCAGTTAAACATGGACCACCTTGGTTGTCTAGTTCGCCGCGTTTGAACACGGCAAGTGAAATGCTGCCGAAGCATGATCATTTCATAAACGTTTATGGAAGATTCTTTGAAATTGTCTTGAGTTATATTCAAACTCTTTTGCCCAACAGAAACACTCCATAGCCTATTCTATCTGCATTTACGCTTGTATTTATACGCAGAGCTAATTACTTATTAATTAGGGCATTTGGCATTAATTGGGCTCCAATAATCATTGCTGATAAAGAATGGAACAAAGTTGTTGTGTGAAGGAACTTGGTCTGCATCAAAATTGAAATTCCAACATGACCTCTGCATTCATCGTCCACACAGGTATCGCCAGAGTAAAGCAATCAGCGTTAAACGGTTGAATCGTTTGGTTCCAAATCGGTGAGCATAAAATAAACTGACTAAAACCCTGCATCAACCCAAACGTTCTGTTTAAGCTTTTCTCGTTTTTTAAAACAAAACGATGTCGCCATTTTGAGAGTTCTAAATAAATTAGCTGTGCCACTAGTATGTATTACACGGATAAAATCAATTGCATCCGGAAGTGCACGCAAAGTTACATACATTTGTGATAAAATATCACCACAGATATGCATCTCCGTGAGACAGACTTCCTGTACCATAAGCTAGATGGAAGGCAATATAATTAACCTAAGCATGAGGAGAGAGAGGTTTTTACTGTTACACGACAGCGTCTACCTCTACGGTATTTGATGAAATTTTCCGCTTGACCATTGGCTAACAACGTCTGTTTATCAACTCTACATTTTGTATTTGGTCATGGAGACAGATTTTCTGCACTTTATGGCAGAGAGTTCGAACTAATTCCGCTTATATGCCACTAGTGTGAAACTGGATAATTGCAATTCACGTCCGGCCCATGTGGTTTGATGGTAGATACTGCATTGCAACGTATCATCAGGATGTTCGGTTAGAAAAATATCCGAAATAGATGAACAGTTATCTCTTTCCTCTTCCTGAGGAAGTGAAAGGCTAGGATGGATCAAATTCAGATTTTTGATAGAAAGAGTAAAATGTTCATCATCAGGGAAAATTAACATGTTGTCAGCCTAAAGTCTGCAATGAGAGAACTTCAAAATATAATTGAGGACTGTTTGCTCGATTACAGCTAACGCACCTCTGGAAAGTTTAATCAAATTCGAAGGGCTTCCCGTGGCTACACCATCACTTTGTTTAAATGCTTTTCTCGTGAAATTAAAATGAATGCTCGCGGTGTATGGAAGAATAAGGTCCCCAATGTACTCGATGGAATTGGGTAAACGAAATTTGTGTGAGAAACCAAAATCACATCAAACTCCAACGGTTTCTTGACAGGGTACTTTGTACAAAGGGAGGCAACATCATCGAAGTGGATTGTGTCGGAATTCACTGATATATTTTTGAGTAAATTTGAGAATTCAAACGAATCCTTTGGTTAACATGGCGTTATATCTTTTCAAAGGGGGAGAGGCAAGTATATCTAGAACCCATTGAGCAGTTCTGTGACACGCTGTGTTTTGAGTGCATATTATGAGTCTCAGTAGAATTCCAGATGTGTAAATTTTCACAGACTTCTTCCAATGAGGCATTCCTGTTCCTATTGGTTGCAACTTGCTATGCAATTTTATGGATGTAAACTCTTGTTGGAGTGGAGATTGAAGCAGTCTTGATATTAGTTCCTCTGTGGAGAAATTATTCTCCCAGCATAATTTGGTCAGTCACGTCACTTCTACAATTTATTGTCAGTCAGAAATGAGATTACAGTTTGCGATTTGTCCCTTAGTATAGCACAGGTGTTTTTCAGTCACATACATTGTGCATGCCCATTAACATGACGTCGGTTCAATGGAAACCGAGTCGGAAATGCCTCTTAGTGTAGTAGTTTGGAAATCGAATGGGTTATTACAACAACGATCATTCAAAGCCAGTGTAGGCTTACGGCCTGGAAGTTGGCTTCATGAAGAATTCAAACGCCGGGTTACCCAAAGTCATAAATTTTATACAATTGATACAACGACGATCACTATTTATAAAACATCAACAACAACAACAACAACAACAACTGGTACTAATACATTCATCAACTAGCCATTTAATGTTCTCGAGCCAGTGATTTAATCCACCAATATGATTTAACGAAATAAAATGAGTCGTCCTGTCACTACTGACTGCATCCCTTGGACATACCTCGTAATCTTCTTCATTTTATCAATGTGACTTTATGGCTGACGCGATCTGGAATTCCTCCATTACCACTAGTGTGAATTTGCTGTTTGGTTGACTTTCTTGGACACCCTTAGTCGTTGAGGTGTTTGGTTGTCAGAATTCGAAGTAACAGTCCGAAAAGAACATTGTTGAGGCTTGATTATTGGATAATAAACAATTTGTTCCGAATAGTGACTTAGAAATTTGGATTGGGATTATCAGTCCATTCGATTAGTGCTATCATTATGTCGATAATATATCTTTTTTTGTTTGCTGATCAGCAAATCGATAAGATCGATGTTGCCAACGAGTTTGACGTTGCACATCCACCAGTTGATTTCATCTCAGTGGTAGAAAAGAGAAATGGTCTGCTGTTTCTCGACGTCTGCTTAATCAAACTCCATTATGGCTGGACACAGGAAAAGGGGTACCACGCAGCAAAGTGCAACGGTCAGTACATCATGCACCTATAAACACAATTTAATATGCTGCCTCCTATAAATGCAAGACACATTTGTACCGCATGCACCCCAGCAGCGGACTTATCTTACATAAGATCAACATTACTGGGTTGTTGATATTTCGATAAGTTTGTTAGAGGAAACTAGACCGAAAGGCCAGAATCAGTGATAATGCCACAGGTTGACAAGAAGCAATTCTTTACTAAACTTCGTTTCATTTTGTATATCCCAGTAGATATAGTCATTATTAATGTTATTGGAGCCGCAGTGAAAGCAATGTCCAACATATCCGCAACCAAGTGCTTGTTCGCTACATTTCCCGCACTTCAATACAGAACAACGGTAAGCTCACCTTGTTGGCCTCATCCATGATTATTTAGTAATCCAATTCCATCTGTGGTACCACATAGATAGATTGAAAAGCAGGGCAATAGAAAACACAACTCATCTTGGTTTAGACATGTAGGCCAAGAAACTACCCAAATTTCAATAGTCACAAGCTGTGCAGCAACAGATCACTCGATCGAAATCCAGTCTGTCTTCTCAAGTATTTACCGAGGCCCACAACACGTGTAAAAAGCAATTTGATGTTCGGATACCGTCGAAATTCAACTATCGAAGCCGAATTCAACTCACCAAGAAAATTAGTCTGCGGTTCACAAATTTCCTGCCTGATAACCGACTGCATTATGGAGACAATTCGAAGATGATTCAAGCTACTTAACGCACTGACGTTGTTGGATTATCCAAGTCATCCACACTCATCATTCTTTTTGTGTTAGCAGTGACTGAATTCTAGCATCCCATAATTTTAATTTTTCTTCCAAAATCGCCCCAGTAATGTTTTTCATATTATTGCCACTGTTTTCCCTTGCGAATGAATTCACCAAAGTCGACTGTTCACTTTCAACCTGCATTCTGGTTCAGATGAAAGATACAGACAAGGAACGTTACATCAGCATTGTTGTTGTACAATCATGATCACCGAAATCATTTCAAAAATGTATCTGAACGCAGTCCAAGTGTTGTGACATCAATAACTTAGCACCTCAATGGGTGCTAATAATAGCCGTGGTAAACTGTCTTGTTGGAAACTCAGGCTGAGTTGAATTTTCAAGGTCAATTTGCCGACATTTCTGTGCTCGAAGAACTTCGGGTGCAGTAGATTTTGTTATTCATGTCCATTGATTTGAGTATGATAAACTATCTCGCATATCCAATTTCTAGTCATCCCAAAAAGGATGGCTATTTTTGGCAAGCATTATATGTTAACCACGAATGAAGCTGCACCGGATGCGTCTAGAAGTATTTCCAGTGAAATGCGGAAAGAAAATTTAGGTTAATAAAGATGTTTCAAATCATGCAAGATATCAGTAAGCGATAGAACAGCATCCCTAATTTCAACTGTGTCACAAGAAACAATATATTTGTTACTAGTCTGACAATTCTGTGACAACTAATAGGTACATTATTTCAACCGAAATTTTCAGCATTCCAAGATGCAAGCCTCTCAACAGAACGTTTGAGTAACGTGTAGCGACCAAACCGACCAAAATCAAAACAAAGGCAGATCCAAACTAATACGATACTATTTGGAACAAATAAATTATTTAAAACAATCAAGCCACAACGACGTTCCCTTCGGGCCCTGTTACTCCGCTTGCTGACAACAAACCACGTGAACGACAGGGAGTGTCAAACGAAGTCAAACAACGGCAAACCCATGCTGGTGGCAATGGCGAGAGTCCAGGTTGTGAACGCTACAGTTAAACTGATGCAATAAAACAAAAAACGAAATTTGTCCCACAGACGTCAGTTAGCAATGAGTGCAAGGTACAAAATGAGGAAAATGTAAATGGCTGATTGGAATTTCCTTTCGGAACTCTTTACACCAGCCCCCAAAATCCGACCAGGATTTTCATTATGCGTCGTTAAGTGTGGTTGGTCTCTACCGGTTCCCCCACGGTTTCCCTGCTTCTAATCTTGGTACGATTACTGAACGATATTGTTGTGTCACATGGTTCATCTCTTAGTGGTCCCTCCCGGTTCGGCAGACTGTTGAACTAGCTCCAGAAGTATCCTCGATCGTTTCGACGAGACAAAGCTTTCAGAAATATCATCGCGCGAACCCTCCAACAGTACACACAGTGGCCATTCTCACTAAGCCACCTCTCGACACCAAGTCTGCACTGTTCACTTCCGACCTTACATGGCGCCGCCTACAAGGCATGGGCTATTTGTGAATTTCTGCTAACCGATTCATTATGTAGGTCCTGAATCTCGTTCCTGTGTTCCTGGTGTAGTACAAGATAGTAGAGGAGTCGGTCCAGAAGCACAACTTGTCGAATACAATTCACGTGTCTTCGTCAAGTCTGTGGAAAATTCTTACTGTCATCCCTGTCGCGTCCAACTCGAGTCAAGTTGTGGTAGGACGAGCCAGTTCAGAATTTGGGAGAACTTCAAGTACTTCCTTATAACTGCATACACATTTGCGCAATCGGAAACCTGCATTTGCTAGCAAGGCGCTGATTTGACCGGCGAACACTTTAGCGTCATGAACAGTTGGCAGGGACACAAGGCAGTCGTTAACGTAAAAATTATCTCGCACGGCTCTGGTAACATATCCTTCATGCCGATCTCCCCAATCAGTTGCGGTACGGCATAGATTAAAGTTGGCATAAAATGGAGATGAGGTTGCGCTAAACGGATGCGATGTCATTTGATATTCAACCAGGTTGCCATCCAACTGATCGCCTTCCCACCACAAGAAACTCAAGGCTCCTCTTTGTCTCACTGGCACTCGCATTTGCGTAAACATTTCCTCGATGTCCGTCCGCTTCCAGTGCAGTAGGATGCTTTCGGAATCGGAGAAGCACCCCTATCAGGCTTGTCGTCGTGTCCGTTCCTTGCAGCAAGTGATCATTGAAATGGTAACCATGAAACCTTGCGACAGTCGAAAACGACACGCAAATTGGTTGACCTTTAGGGTTCGTGACGGCGTGATGTGGTAAATACCATTTTGGCTCGTAGTCTTTTCTTAGGTTTTCACTAGGGAATATCGCTGCGTGACTCTTACTAAGAAAACTCCTTATTATATTCGAATTTCTGACAAAGAATTCCTGGTCCCGTAAATTTTTTCTTTTTAGATCATTCAGTCGTTCTCTTGCGATCATGCGTTTATCCAACAGTCTGACTGAAGCATCTAGCCAGGTTAAACCAAGTTCGTAATGACCGTAGATCTCTATACAGAAGAAGGAGTTGAAACTTATATTGGGTACGGATAGCACTTCTAATGCAAAATTTCCATTCCATTTCATTGCTATTGATGAAAAATTTTGCGTGTCAAGGCTATGTTTGCACAGATTTGACGGTGGTTAATACTGTAATGCAAACGGTAAATTTCAGCCGCATTCAATTTCGGACACATTTTACCACATTTCTTAAATGAACACGAACATGCTGGATAAAAGCGAGTCATCAGGCGAGAAAGTGTTTAAACATATCAGTGATCTCATGTTATGCCTTCTACCCATGGGCGTTTCCAGCACCCGTAATCAGTTTTTGAATAGCTTTAAATAACCGTTCTCTCAATTTGTCAGAACAATTCCACGGATGGAGTGGACAACCTGATACTCCTGAGTATGTCAATTACGGTTTGAAACCAAATAAGCCTTACGTGAAATGGAAATGGCAACTGTATCCACGATACAAGCCGGCCTGCTCGCAACTGCCTTACGTAAGCACTCACTGAAAATTGTTCACTGAAATGCGAGCCGATTTTGTTTGGTAACAAGAACCGCACGTGATAATCTGCGTTGCGAGAACACTGATTCTAACACACTTTCGACACCGCGCAGATTGGGAAGAGATAAAGAGGCGCCGAATAATTTTGCATGTCCACGAGGAGGAATTATCTTGTGCTCGAGAGAATAATCAGAATGGCAAAACAAATATATTTTACCTATTCTATCCACCCTAATGGATGCTTAATCTGCTGTCGGATTTTATTGTACGAGCTCAAACAACCTACTAATTGTTTCAGTGATGATCGCCAAGTTATCATTTTATTGCATCCATATTGTTAGTATGCCCTTTTTCAGAAATATAGCAACTTGGCCATTGCCTATTCGGAATTCAGGTTCAATCCGAGTATTGTGTGTTTGGGATTCACTTGTCTGACTGTTATGCTAGTCAACAATCAACCTCACAAAATTATCAAGTAGTTGTTACCATTAATTAAATAATGAATTCACTACTCTTCAACGATTTGTAATCCTGAATGTTATGAACCGTAAGTTGTCAATTCTGGTGAATATCACATGCCTGCTACATCCACTATCTCTTAACAACGGTGCTCCGCTCATCACGCTTAACATCGGTTTCCACGTCCTTGGAATCCCATTGCTGGTAGGTTAATTAGTCCGGTTGCACTACATTAATGGATGTCGAAATGTATGTTCGAAAGGATTCCATGTTATTTATCATGGTTTGATTTTTGCAATTGCATCAAAAGCACGCCAAACAATGGTTATCGACTCACTATCCAAATGGACTAGTGCGATCTCCGTCTGACTCATCCCAGCACCTGGTTAGTGTATCGGGTCCAACCACGCCCGAAATGTGTGTTTGATCGTATTGTTCGAGTACTTTCAAACCGGACATATCTTGCGTCAAGATGAATTGTGACGGGTTTGTTGTTGTAATTTCATGGGGTTTCGAATGAAATACTTTAGCCGTGGTTATAGGTTATCCGTGGTCAATGCAAATTTTCAAATAGTTTCTCGTGCAGTATTACCAACGAGATTGTAACTTAAAACCATGGAATCATCGCCGCTTCATCTCCATCAGACCGGAATGCAGGAAGGATGATTTTGATTTGGACAGAGGCAGTAGACTGGCAAGTTGACTGAAATTCTGGAGGCAAATTTCTGTAAACCATGACGATTTTGACCAACAGTTTGCAAATTCAAAAAATAATGATGACGTATTCAGTGTACGAAGCATGTAGTGTCGCGTGACTTCGGAGCTAAGTAATTAGCGAGAAGCCATAGATCGTCCGATCACCGATCGATGCTCGTCCGAACTTACGTTGTTGGGATCCGCGAAATAGTCAACTTTTCCAAACACACATACGTGCAATTCCCATCAGTTGTACACAGTGGTCGCCTGTTGCACCCCTATTTACTGTCTAAACGTTCATTCACCGCACTTTCTCCACTTCACATTAACCTGGATTAACATCAACAGATACGGAAGTAAATGTAAGTAAGATCACCGAGAGAGAGAGAGAGATGGGAAATTCGAAACATTTGGATGGGAAGATTTGCACATGTTGGAATAGAAAAACCATAAGTGGAATCCAAGTTGCAGACAAGCTATTGTGAAGGATATTCATGATATCCAACGTAAATCATTTCCAGTTACTTCCCATCGGATCGTTCAGCAATTCCTTGGAGCTTTAAGAAACTTAATATTCTGCCGTTTGGATCATTTTACTTACTAGTCCTGACCGCCTAAGTGACGCACACACCACAGGCGGTTATCGGGGAATACGGTTCTATAATATATGAATATCGACAAAGAAAAGTAAGTAGACACAACTGCAAATTGCAAAGCTGACAACGAGATAATGTCACTGTCACCCGCGTTGCAAATGGCTATCGAAATGCTGATTGAATGGCATGCATTATTCATAACACATCAAGGACTTATTCGGAACTGCGAGGAATGTGCGTTTGTGCTCTAGTCAATGCCCACACGATCGACTGCTGTCCGCCTAGAACGAACTCGAGTTTATGGGTGTGTGTGTGTGTGTGAGAGAGAGGGAGATAGGGAATAGATTGTGGATGTGTTGTCTGTCCCATTGGTTGTGAGTTACGTGGTTATCGACAGTTCAAGTTCAGTTAGGTGTATATGCATGTGTGGTATGCTTGATAATTTGGATTAATTTGGGCCTAGGGAAACTGTGATGGTAGCTTTGGATAGTAAAGCTGATGGGGAAGTGTAACGTCAGTGGGCTGCGGAGAGATTGTCAGGGACTATCCCGTGGCTACTTGTTCTTAAATAGTCAGCTTAAACACTGGATATCCGAAACCAGGATATTGTGCTCCTTATCTTCTGGCGGCGCATTTGTTACTGGACATTCTGAGAAGAATGAATGAAACGGCGATGTATATTGTCGACTTCTGGAGCAAATTAAACTGGTCTCTTCTTCGTTCGTGGGAATCCAACTCGTTCACTCATGGATTTGGCGCTGCTACTGGACAGGATTTGATTGATAAACACCGTGTTAGTACCATAAATTTCTAATTTCTCGCGTATCAAACAATTTTGGATCTGGTGGCCATTGAAAATAAATGATATTTAACGAAATGTTGCAGTACTGGCGCCAGACATTTTATCGTCATTTTAAATTTATTTTTGTTTCCGATCAACTATTACAACTTGTAACAGTGTGTAATTAAACGTCATCAGCATCGCCATCGTTCGGCGTTAAACGGTAAGGCAAGCCCCACTGACAACTGCCTTTTGCCCAAGGTTACATTTTTCTTTGAAAATACTGAATAACCGAAGGGAACAGGGAATGAACCTACGCAGGTGGGAAAATATAAAATGCTGTTGTAGCCAACTCGCTAAACACAGTCTAACTGCACTAACGCACGTGTTTTCAATCATTCTGATTCGATAGAAAATGACAACACGATCACCATTGTTCATGGTTCATTGCCACATCCTTCTGTGTCGCCAGCCAGATTGTTGACGAATCTTTCGGACCCAAACCACGAAGACGTGAGACATCTACTTTACCTAAGTTCGCCATACATTTTCTCATCTTGCGTTGCCACGTCATCTGTTGACCTCCGCATGGCTTCTTGCATTCCTTGGGGAGAACACGAAATAGGGTACGGTATGGTAGACGATTGTTAGCCATACACAACACGTGACCAAAACAGCAAAGTCTACTAAATTTCATGCACTGATAAAAGGTGTTCTGAAACCCAACAATTAGTATTAGCTTCCTGAACTCTACATTACTCACCCGGTCACATCATCCAATCCTAGCCACACCATGTAGACATCGGTGGTCGAAAACCTCTAACCGGCAAACATTTCCCGCATGCATACTCCATGTCTCGCAATCGTACAACAGAACTGAGTACACTGCGGCACAGTGCACACGGTCTTTCAACTCCGGTGAAATATCTGGCCGACGCGACTAGTACTTCAGTCTAGTGTAAGCTGCTCGAGCCTTCGAGCAGCTGCCAACGTTCGACAGGCATTTACCAAGGTAGGTGAAACGGTGCACAATCGTGAGTTCCTCTCAATCCGGCACAACTGTCGTCCAGTCCTATAACAGCACTTTGCAGTTTGAAGGTGCAAGGCGCATGCCAAACCGAACAACCGATCTCGAGGGGGCTTCCCAAATTGAAGCATAGATTTCGGAAGAATAGAATTCACAAGGGTTTATCATAACCAATAACTCAATTCCCGTCCAGGCTGTCGTCCCCGATTAAGACCAGGAGTGTTCATCAGCTTCGAATAGAGACATTGAGTGTCCCGCTAACTCCAATCGAATGCCTCCAATTGATCCAGGTCTCCACCGGACTAGACAAATGCACCAATGATGAATAATCACGTTTGAAGTTCGCATATCTCAACTACTTGCGAGTAGTGAATGCTGTTGATGTTATTTTGCTTCGACTAGCTTAAAGAAGTAAACGTTTCAAATGGCCAGTGTTTTAGTAGGGTGGTGCGCTCTGATAAATATATACCAAGCAAGAAGAAGAAAGTGGTGAGGCAAGATTATTTTTCCCTATGTGCAATTTTTTCTTTTCACTCGCTGACTCCTTGAAAACTATTAAAAATACGATCATTTTGCAGGGTGGCGATATGTGGAGTGTGACCCGCAGACGGCTTTTCAAGTGGACGAAGACTTGAACTGTGTTGAAGAATGTGAGTCGATAACATCGCTGGTATTCCCCCAAAGTCGTGTGCTCGGATTCTAAACATTTCGCTAGGGCGATAACTGCGCGAAACTCGCGACTTGAACTCATGTCGGTAGTTATGATTCAAAACTCATGATGTAAGATGTTTGACTTTCGCATTGGTGAGGTCACAGACTGGAACTTAAAAGCGAGGAGTAAGCCATACAAGAATATAGGTCTGAATTCTGTTAGTGCGCAAGCATGAATGACTGACAAAATTCTACCATTACCTAAGCTGTTCGTGACCAACTGGAATATGTGAAGAGATCGAGATGTCAACACTAGCGCAGGGTTGAATGAAGAGCAATAATGTAGGTCAAGTGTCCCCGTTGCTTGCAATGACGCGTGAACCAATGTTCCCGCGCAATTCGATCACGATTGCTGTAGGATGCAGACTGAAGCTTGATACAACTTGTGCAATGATTCCAGAATTTCGCTGCATGTTGAACTATGAGATGCATTTGGCGGCGAATACTGAATGCAGCCAAGTGAAAAAGACATTTTGGATTAAGTTATGCGCCTAACTTTATTTTCCGCCCTCTCAACCATTGCATCCATCTATCGAACTAACTCGAGCGCCAACATTAGGCCGTCCTTGTGTGATCCGTGTATCAAAAATGCGGATTCCTCACCTGGAGACTTCTCTCGAGTGATTCGAACATTGGGACACATAACTTTAGCCTTTATGTAATCGGACAAAATTGTTTCTGCTCGAGGCAGAATATTCAAATCAATATCAGCCGCAGACTGAATCGTGTACTTGTACACAATACTCTTGAATGTCGAAGAGAAAGTTAGGTGTTTGTTTGTGTGAACGAGATCATACTTTTGATCTCCATGTTAGATGATTTACCAGCCTTGGATGACAGTTTCTCATATACATGTATATACACATATATTTGTGTCTGTATTTATATATGTATAGTTATAAATACTGGCTTGATAGCATGCATTACGCCAACGTAACAACATAATTGGAATATCACAGAAGATGAACCAAAGGGGAAAAATAATTAACCATAAATTATTGGTTGTCTTGTTTTTTTTCATTTCAACCCGAACACGCTTTGCCAATCTTTCTTTATTTTCTGATTGTATTTAGAGGAATGAGTTATTCTGACGGGCCACACAGCATTCTCAATACTAACTTCGGTTATGAGAAACATCTCCCAACTTCCCCGACCAAAATTAATCCTCATCTCTTGGATCTCACACAGGGAGGTCGGAAGAACCGTCCGAGGCCGAAAGCAAAGCTAACTTCCCCACACATCTCGCTATACCATAGCCTGACCACCACGTTGCTTCTTCCAGCCTTGTCCAGCACATGCAAAAAGAGTACGAATAAGTGGACAATGGGCAGACATACGCAATGCTTGTCCAAGCCACCGAAGATGATACAGAGCAAAAATTAGGTAATTCTGTCAGTCCCAGATGGTCGACTTGGTCTGGCACCAACACACTACAAAGACCACCTAGTGATTGCCTGGCGCACGAGTGATGTTCCCACTAGAAACGAGCAATGCTTCGGAGAAACCGGCAGTCGAACACAGAATATCGCCGGATATCCGCAACGCGGACAGGCCAGAACTCGCAACGATGAAAAAAAAACAAGATCAAATAAAAAAAAGAGATCAAACATGAAAGGAACAAAGAAGAACAAAAACAAAAAAGATCAGTAGAAAACAAAAAGAAAAGATGAAGCGACACACAAACAAAAAAACAGAAGCCAAAAAAAACACAAAACACTCATAACAACAATACAAGAAAGAGAGAAAAAAACAGAAAAAGAAACACAGAAAATGAAACCAACAGAGACAAAGTGTAAGAGAAGGAGGAATAAACAAAACAAAAAATAAAAAAAGAACAACAAAGAAATAAATGAAACAGACCATA
>LUCM01005594.1:106211-117010 GCA_008360955.1 Fasciolopsis buskii | reverse complement strand
AAAAAAGAGAGAGATAAAACGTGGCTCTCTTCACTGGGTTCTGAGATCCTCTCTTTGCGCGCATACTCGGCCTTTTTCCGGTGTAATTGAATATCCACCACTACTCTGAGCAATGGTATCTCAACTTTTGTTCTTGACAATCCGCTCACATCTCTTTCTATCTACAACACGTACGCGTGACCGGGGTTATCGCTGAATCACTCTCGAGACACCACTTACGCAATGTCGAAAATGAGACACGGCATCTTGATGTCGTGTTGATCTCACGCCACGCTCATCATCGCAGCTGCACCTCCGGCTATTCTGGACGAGCTCCACCACTGGGTACGTGATGGTCACTGCTTAGTTCTGGGAGACTTCAGCGCACGTAATATCAGTTGGGTCGATGGTTTTTGCCTCCGTGGAGACAATGTCTTCTCCAGGGATCTGCTGGACACTTGGGGATTTGGCTCTGTTCCGACTATTTCACGAAGCTACCAAAATTACTGCATCACAGGCGTTCACTATGGACCTGGCTGGCCCCGAGGTGGTCGAATGTCGAATGTATGGATCAATAACCTCTTGGAACTACCGATCACTGCACACTTATGATCCATTAGCAGCGTGGAGTGCTGGCACCTCCAGGACCGCATCTTGGACCCTGTGTCTGGAAAGCGGACGTCCAGGGGATGCGATCCGCGGCTGCGTCTTTGCTCTAGTTTCAGGCCGATGTGAAAGATGCTTGGCTGACTATTTGCGATGAACTTCGCAACTTGGTTTCTAATCTTCTCTCCACATAGACGCAGTAGATCGCATGCTATGGTTTGGTCAGGGATCTGTGTTTGCTGCTGAAACGCCGAAACCAGACTTGATGGACTTTTTGAGACCATAGGAAGGGGTACGAGAAGTACAGAGGTCTAAGAATCGCTCCACTCATCAATTGAACGTCTGCAAAGCGACGTGAGTTATAAAGTTTTTGGCAACTGAATTAGGTTATGTACGCACCAAGTAGACCTGTTTTTCGCTTCTACACCGTGAAAAAGGACCAAGGGAAACGGTATCATTCCAGTGTTGAAGTTGCTGTGAATCCGTAGCCGATATACAATATCGAGAGGGTGGGGCTTCTAGGGCAGTGCGATTTTCTTCCGTCTGCTTCCCGGAGGTCAACAGTTTTGCCCAAAAGGCTGCCTAAGGTCCAAGAGGCTTTACCGTCCGATGAGGCGTCTGTCGCGCAATCTCCGTGAGACCGCCAGCCACGAAGATGGATCGCCTCGCACCCTGAAGGTGGTACTCGCCTCCAGCAAGATGTCTGGGCATGTTTTCCGTTACCAGATGTGAAATCGGCATAGCTGCCCTCAGATTGTTCAAGGACGTTATGGTTAGTGTGCCTAACTGTCGTTTAGTCTTCATAAAATATCGGGGTTCCCAGCCCCGGAGAACGGACCATTGGATTTGAAGTTGATTGGTTTAAAATGTCTTTCACAGCTTAACCGAACGAACAACTGATGCCGGCTCCGGTGCGTACTTGAATTTCTCTCCACATAGCTACAACACGCGCTGACAGACTCGCATGCCGGTGCAAACCCCCAATTCAAGTTCTCGGGCACGGGATTTAAGTGGCTGCACCTGCAGTCAGTTACCCCACGCCTGCAACTATTCGCTTCGGTCCAGGTTATTAAAATAAATGTTTGAGTCTCACCACAATAACTTCCCTCTAGATATTCTAGCGGTATGTTCTGTTCGCACTACTGTAAATTCCATTCAAACCATATACAGTTCAGCCTTGTTTGGAGAGAGTCGATTTATATTGGAAATATGCAGCTTAGGGACAGCCGTTGGGTCTAACACATCACAAGGAACGAATTAATTGTTTTGTATACACTTCAAATTAATTTGATTGTAGGGCCAAGTGATGTAAGCAGTATGTCGAAAAATCGATGCGCCATGTATTGCTTTTAATTGTGAATGGATATGAAAATGTTATACTCACGACAGTTCGTTGGTTGGTAATATTTATCGCCAACGTTTCGACTGCCGCGGGTAGTCTTCCTCAAGACAAGTTTTATAATCATGTATATAAATGTATATATAGAAGCAGGAAGAGTATCTGGATGCGTGGACAAAATTTGCCCGTGAGCACACGACATGACGGGTTTGGCAGTTATTGTCGCTCGTTAGGTATGCGTACCCGGTGCTCTCTGTCCAAACATGCACATACTTGTACACTCCGAATTGATTGATATTTCTGGGTCCCATGGTTCAATCATTATAACAAGCATGGAATCTGAGTAGGTTAAGTGGTTAGGCCACGTTTTGCCTATACCCGCAGGACCGCCTCGTTGTACGCTGTTCTCGGAGGCGAGTAGTGGTTGGAAGATGGATCGATAGGGCTCATGTCGATATATGCTAAAAAGATATGAAAATCTTAATCACTGGATTGGCTCATGTGGGCTGTCGGATTACCTGGTTGAGTTCCACGAGATCACTTTAAGAGACAACTGAAGAGTGAACGGAGCAGTCAGTTTCGTTCTCGGATTCGAAATCTTTCTTCCATATAGCTCTCAAAAGCTCCATCTTGCAGTCCATCTTCGACTTTTGCATCGCTTGCCTGAAGCATGAGTGTGATGGAAGGGACATGCCCCATAGCCACCAAGGACCAGTACACGAGGAGAGGACTGACAACTACAACCGCGAAAAGTGCAGTGACGCAGAACCACATATGTTCTCATTAGGTAAAGTGTCGCAATGAGTCGGACGGCAGTGAACCAAAGAAGTTCGAAACCACGATCTTTTTTCAGAGGCAGATGTTTAACCCACCTCGTCAAAGCCATCTCTCTAAATGGTTTTGTGAGGTAGCAACCGAAACCAAAGCACCTTGGTACGAGGATAACGATTGTAAAAAAAGAAGTAAAAAACATTGGCAATAGAGGAACTAAGAATAGTGTGGACATTTTCGCCTTGTTGAACAGCAGGATTAAAAGGCCCGAACATATTAAAATAACGTCAAAGACGCCAGTTATGACTTCCATTCCTTCATTCTAGTGATACACCATTTGAAATCGAATTGTCCCACTAGGCAAATAAATCAATACCAACTGCCTTAGCTCTAGATTGAAATGCGAATATACCTATCACTTCAATCTATCCCATTCCGTAAAGTTTCAACACGAAGTTTTATATTAAATCCGGACGATAAGTGCGTGCATGCTACGAACAGAGAGTTGCCACCTTGAGCAAAATAATACTCGCAACTAATCGGATGGGGACGAGGATCGAAAGTACTTTAGATCCACGCTGACTGAACTAATGCCCACTGAAAACTACAGAGTAATCTGAACAATCTGCAGTGAGAAGTACAGGAAAGTTTTATGGGCCTACGTTCATGCCGGACAAGAAGACATCGGACAGTTAACAGGAATTTAACAAGAATCCGGTAACTCAGTAGAGTACTGCTGTACATCATTTAATTTGTAATGGAGACCGTCGCCAGTTTACAAGCGATCATTAGACTGGAGAATTTGATTTAGGAAAACCGATTTATTTGGTGAGTATGACGAAAGCTGAATGAGGATCTATTCCGATGGGTCCGGTAGACAGAGCGACTAGCGTGGATATAGGAATGCTAATGGATATCATACAGTGTGATTGAAGAATGGACACGTAGCGTTCTTGAAGTAAACGAAGGTGTCTGAGAGCAGTTCAAAATAGGAACATGTTCAGAGAATTACACACGGGTTGAAACGGAAAGAAATGGGTGATGGTAGTGTAACTTCTCGATGACCGACTGACTATTGGCACATGCAAACCCAGACCAGCTCTTGATAGAATTGTTTAGGGTTCGTAGGAGATCAAGCGACAATGGACCAAGAGCGGCAATGCAGAAAGCAAAGATGACCAAAATAACGATCAAGTGTGAAATAAACGATCACAAATATCACAGAAAGGGACTTCAGTGGAGAACCACGGGTGATCGTCCTACAACTCGTCCATTGGGGTGTTCTGAAGTGATAAAAAAAATACAATGACAAACTGCTACAATAAATAAAACGTACACATGATCGAGTAAAAAATGGTAATAAATTCACGCAATGACATGGCTGAAAAGAAGTCGCGAGGAACGCTACCAACCAAACAACCAAACTCGAAGATGAGCGCAATGAAACCGTTGCCTTAAACTTATCTACATATCTGATAACACACCGGATGGAAATCTGCTGGAGGGATCCGATTGGTCTCGACTGTGGAAAAATGCTGACAACAGAAGGACAAAAAAATGAACCACATTTTCGGCGAACGAACTCCGTGCATAAAAAAGCAAAACGGACTATTATGAGTGGGAAAAAAGATTTGATACATATATGACTGCCTAACTGAACCCGGTATGTGCGGCAGAATTGAGCTAAATAAGAATCGAAAGATCAAACTGTCTGAAGCGCAAATGGTTTGTAGCCACATGCGACTGAATAAAATGAGGGCCTAGTGGTAATTTGATGAAGTTAATTATAAAGATGAAGGAGAAGCCGGAAAGCCACGTTGGTGGGTACACAAAATACTCAATGGGTTTGATTTAATTTGAACTTTGATGCGACCATTTTTCATTGGAACTGGTAAGGTAGGATATATATATATTCACGTTTGACAACGAGTCCCAGTTCGGATCGAAACGTCACGATAAACGTACTAACTAAGTATATGCCTTCTCAACTCTAATATATATATAAATATATATATATATATATTCCGACTTAGCCATCAACGTTCGGACTGAAAAGCTAAAACTGCCCTTGACTAGTGATATCAATCAAGAATGCTTTGCATCCTGCCGGCTTAGTAGGTTGTGGCCTGACATGACTTGCCGAGAAACCCTGGCTTTTTGCTGAGTTCCTGTCTCCTCGATGCAAACCAGCTCATCCCAGGTGGCAGCGAGTATGATGAAGTATACCCAGCAGAGGACGTGAAATTAACGGGAGCTTATACAGGGATAGCGAGATCTATTGGTCTCATTACATTAGCTATCACCGTGGGAAACCCCGTAACTTGATTCGTCCCATCCGAGTTACCGATAGCACCAAACGTCCCATAATCTGATTCGACACATCTACCTTCTGATGTAGAGATATGAACAGAAAATCAAAAATTTAGAGAGTCACACAACGTCGGGTTCTGATGGCTTTTCCCCATCTTCATCTAAAGATTGCTATGTATTCGTGGGAGCACAACACGGACACACGACACAAGTCTCAGTCCTCTGAGACTATGAACACAATCACAAATTGTACACAACGCTGACTGAATACACATGGGGTAACACTGACCCGTAATCGCACAACGGATAATCCGATACTGGAACCACAGTGTACGACGCGCACGATTCAAGCTAGGTCTCCCACTAGCTGAACAAAGGGGACAGAGCCTTGCGAGTAACGTGTATTGACACAGCACGACGGCCAAGAAGGTAAGCCGGAAGAACAATGTCTTTAAGCTCGGGTCAACGCCACTTATATAGTCTCAGGCCAGGTCGGGCGTCCGACCTTGCGAATTAATGCGAAAGTTATAAAACTGACCAATCAGCGTGCAGCGGTGGCGGGGCATGGCGATAATTTAATTGAAGGTGAAACCGAAAGTAGCGGAAAAGCAAGGAAACGATACAGTTTTGGGAAAAGATAATAAAAATAGAATCCTCATGAAAGATTAGGGGGAGACATGGCCTTCTCCCCAACAAAGATGGACAAATGCAACCGGTAACAGAACTTCAAGTTTTGCTTTTAAAAATCTGGTGTTCCGATTAAATCCCATACTCGCGGAGGAAATAAATGTTGTCCTTATCTCTCATAAGGGCTCGCCGTCCCTAAACGTTTTGATCATGAGGCAAACTGAAGGCAGCATAGTAACGGGTCTCCCGAAAGCCAACAACTGACCGTATATTAAATTACAACACCAGAATGTCACCTACGGAGCTGCGTGCACAACCTATTCCACCGAGCGAGCATACATTGCAACGCAACCGAACTGCTAAAGACAGAAGGACAAACATTTAAACTCATTACATACGGATACCCAGAAACTCAAACTCGTACTCCGGGCAAAAAGTTGAAAAGAACGATATCAAAAACGATCACGCTACTATATATGCGAGAGGACATCAAAAAGTACAGACCGTCTGATAAAACCGTTGGATATCCGAATCGCCTACAATCCGCCTTGTTCAATGGCAAAGGCCACGTGGATTATCACGACCAACCAGGAATAGTCTACCCTATTCCATGCACGGGATGTGGTGAACATATAAGCGAGACAAACAAACGACAGTGCACTTGTCTACACGAGAACAAACTGGCCTTACGACGGGGTGACCCACGCTCCCAGATTTGGAACCACTGCGCACGGACAGGTCACGAAGTCCAGATCGACAACGGAAAAGTAATACCCCAAGCTAAATGAAAGGGGCAACATTGGGTCCTCGAAGCGCTCTATTCGACCAACTGGTTTGATCGACGCGCAAAAAACGGTAGATATTACGTTGCCCGGAGAAAACCAAGCGTCACCAGTGTCACGTTGGAGAAATGCATAACACATCAGAACATGGAGAACTAGCCGTCCCCGATACAAACTAATCCCCTTAGGTCCAAATCCGGGTCGAAAAGTCACAACAAACGTTTCACAACTCAGTGTACACTTTCGAACCTTATCCTTCATATATACATATATATATATATATATATATATATATATAACCCGAAAGCACAACGTGTGACAAAGCTCGCCTGAAATCCTACCATACGAAATTTTACAGGACACGTTCGTTTCGCGGAAAACGCTAGCATCAGAGGGAAAAATCCGAGAGCAAACAGCGTTCCCGAAAAGTCAGTTTTAGTATCCACGGGTTAAGGACATCCAATAAAAACAACGCACCAATGGAGAATCAAAATCAACTAACGAGAAACATGCAGTGATAAGAAGACGAAAACAAACTGACTATAAAAGAGCAACAAAAAGTGCAAACAAGAAGTCTCAGTTGACCGAATCCACGTGAATACAACAATCAGTTGCGGAAATATTGGTCAGATTAGCCCGAGATATCCGAACAGCACGTGAGCTGGTTAGTGTCAAGTTACCGTTACGGCAGAAATGATGAGGCCACTTAAGATAATAGATGCGAAGGAAGAGATGGTTCAGCAGCTGAATTGAATCGATTAACAAAGTTGAGATTCAGTGGCAGCTCAAAGGAAGATGCAAAACGTAGCACTTTTGTGATCACAGTCTTCTATTTGAAGTCTCCAGTAAAAGTGATGGCAAAACAAAAAATACGAATATTGGGAATCGGTTGCAAGATAACTGAGTACTGATGTGCACATTTCGTCCTAATAAACCAGCAAAGTACGTAGGCATTACTCGATCCATACGCAAAAAAATAACCACAGGGAGCACTGTATGATGAGAAGTCACAATTTTTATTACCTTTGCTCTATGAACTTGGCACCCACAGATGTCCCCAAACCAGTGTCAAACAAAATATACATATAAATTGATAAAATGTAGAGTGTAAACAAGCGAATAGTAGAGTAAAAAAATAAATATTGCCTAAAAGGATGTCTGTCGATCGGGCAAGGGATTTCTTATTTAGTCTTCCCAAACCTAGCAAACTCAAACTGATCTTCAATGGAATGAAATTACTATCAAATGGTGAACCGCTGTTAGACTACTTCATTCAGGATGTTCAGTTGAAACGTTTTCAGAAACTGGTCAAAGCTGATTAATGAACAGAAAAACATGACAAAAGAACTATGTTAATTCATTATATGGAAACAAATGGCTGCATTTAGAATATTGACTAAGTTAGCTAACCCGGTCTTCCGACCATAGATGCATGTCTGACCCATTCGCCTCTTCTGAAAGCCTGGCTTGCTGCTAACAGAATCTGAAATGAACGGGCAATCATTAAAAAGGTTTCGTCAACTACTGACCTCAGAGGTTTTATCTAGGGTCAGCTTCAAGCAGACCAATTTATAAGATTACGCTGTGGACCATAAGTATAAATTCGGGTCTCCGGGTCAGTTTTTAATAACTTACTCTCAAATACAAACAAAAGCTTCAATTTCGGAAGTCCGTATTATAAAACAAAAAACGACAGAATGCAGAAGTAGTGTCGCCATAACACGGGGTTGTCGGTTGCAAGGGTAAACTGCCAAACTTTCGCTCACCTCGGATAACAATGCTTCAGGAGAGTTTTAAAATCTGATTGTAGAGACTAGCCTGATAACGGTTACCGAATATAAATGAGACGTTGGCGAATTCCAATCAGCCTACAATGCCGTGATCCGACATCGACATTTACACTGAACAAGACGCACAGTGCATCGATTTTTCGACATACTTTGAAGATAGTTCGGACCCAACACAATTAATAATAATACACATTTAGAATTTGACTTGCCATTTCGGTAGGCTCAGAGTTCTCGGGTACACCACGCTGAAAAATCCACGTCTGATTTGACAGATCTGGAATTGCTGTACAGTACAGTGTCTCTGTGAAGATTACAGATCGGCAAAAGAAAAATGACGGACAGCAGATAGGACCGATTTTACACATTGCCAGCGATTATGACATAGTTATGAGAAAAATGGAAACCTACTTGCCTGAACAAAGAGAAGGAACACTGAAGACAAATGTCCCTTATAAAAAACGCTTAATTTACTTGACCATTGACCGTAGCATCGTTTAACCGATATGGAAAGGAAAACGACATGATTAGCTTGAAACGCGATGCATACTACTAACTGAAGCATCTGATCGGTATTTCTTGTACCATCCTCCGACGGACGAATTTCATATTTCACCTCAATCGTCTAACGCATTATACTAAGATAAATCCAGGGTGGCGTTCGCATGCATGTTGACTACATCGCGGAACGACCCATTACAAATACTATCTGAGAACTAGCCATATCAGGTAAAAGGCTACGGGATGCCCTTTGCCATAATCATTAATGTTCCATACATATAGATTACCGTCATCATTCGGCGTTAAAGAGGAAGACAAACCCAACTGACCGTTGTCCTTCGCACCGAGCAACATGTTGCAACAGAAACAAAGAATGGATGTGCAAAGTAGACGGAACGAGTCTACGGAGAGAGGGAAAAGAAAAGAACGCCGTAGTTGCCAAGCCCGCGATGATCAAGTGGTCAACGTTCTGGCGTTTCAAAATGAAAGTCACGAATTTGAATCTTTTCATTGCCGGTCGACCTACCACTTAGCATGTGCAACCCCCTCCTGAAAAAGACGTTCACTGTGGTCTCAATGACGGAGGAAGGGAAAGATAAATATATAGTTTGCTAAGCAGACACTTTTCAGTCATTCTGATTACAGAAAATGAGAGCACGATCTCCGAAGCTCACGGTTGGCTGTCATAGGCTTAGGTGACTCCACTCAGCCGGTTAACGATGATGGGTTGTGGAGTTTTAATCGAGTCCAACTTTCGTTCATTTTTCGCTATACATCTATCATAAAGTTGTTTCTTTCCCATCCTAGCTTTTGTACGATTTTACTCGTTGAGTAAAGTATACTATTCTGAACCGACTCCTCAACTCATTGCCGTACTTTCCGTCGTTGTGTCCGAACACTAAAACACTAATTTACTCAACTAGTATAAAAGGATATATGGATCATTACCTACGCCCGGACAAATTCGATGCACCAACGCCCGTGATAGGTTAAAACGGTAGACTTACTGGTTACGGACCTTCAACGGTTATCTGAAACGAATGGAAGCTGATGAGGCCGACAAGCTGGACATGATCATTAATTTCCTCTCTCCACAAGTCTACGAACTTGCTTTTGAGTATTAGACCTTCGATAACGCTATTGAGATGCTACGGTATATATAGGTTCGTCCCGCGAGTTGTTTTCTCGTTATCCTCTTGTCACGTTGAAACAAGAATTCGTGTAGAATATTGACCAGTTCGTGCAAAAAATAAAAGCATACGCAAAGAATTGACTTCCAACCAGTCTCCACCAAGGAATACTGCGACGAAACGATGCGCGACGTACTCATCACCGGAATGAAGTCCAACTCCATTCGAACAAGACTGTTGGAGCAGCCCAAACTGGATTTTCAAACGACATACAATAGGCCCGGATCTTTGGAGGCGACTTAAAAACAATCACAGTCGTACACCGAGTGTTTCATTCTACTACCCACGCGAATCGCGTCCCGGCGCCGCGGTCTGCTAGTCAGTCAAGCGAAGCGGAACCAACCGTGGCTGCTGTAAACAAACAGCTGTTGATTCTGTGGCTACCCCAAATATGTTCGTTCTAAGTGCCCCGCTAAAAAGGCCATTTGCAAAGCATATGGAAAAACGGGTCATTTCAAGCGAATATGCAAGTCGAAACCAACACCAACCGTTGCACCTCCCGTCTACCCGATACTAGCCTTTAACTGCCTGCGATACAATTCTCTGTCATCCTATTTCGTTGTCTTGTTGTTGGATACTCGGTTCGATTATGCACTCCGTTCGACACTACAATCGCCTGAAATTACTTTCGTTCAAAAACCGTATCGTTTCTCAACATGGACTGGAATCGCGCCTCGATGCACCTCAACAATCTCCTCATTGATATAAAAGCGGCATTTGTGCTGGCTGGCAGGCAGTTCTTAAATGCACCCTTCCAGCCAAGATATCCATTCCAACATTGTTGAGTACCAACATCCGCTCTGTTTACGAAAACATCGGATCTTTCCCTCACACTTCAATCACCGATCCATGTTCACACGCGTCATCTGCATACATGAATCGTGGCTGAACCCGGATACCGCCGATT
>LUCM01005594.1:73213-103837 GCA_008360955.1 Fasciolopsis buskii | reverse complement strand
TTCAAAGTGCCACCTTCATATTTCAACACGATCCGCTTTTCGTTCCATACCCTCCAGAATCAATATTTTTGGGAACTCCACTGTCCCATATTTAGCACGAATTTTGACAAAGCGTGATCGGGTTTCAGCCGGATTCCTGAGCAACCTGGCATAATGTACTGTGATTATTCATGGGTGGGTTCTTTAATATTTCTTACGACGCGATGAGTGTATTTTTTATTTGTCCTTGCTATTTTACTTTTACCTTCACATTTTTTGACCGAAATGCGACATTATTGATTGTACGCAAGTCTATACAAAACAAAACTCCGACTCCCTGTCTGTCTCGGGCTACTACTCGCTGCCACGTAAACAATATCGAACTGCAAGCATTTAAAGACACTGGCAGTTCAGATAGCTACGTCTCACAATCGGTTGTAGGCTTCTATCATCGAGAAGTTCTGCCGTGCGATTTGTGAATAACTATGGCATTCACTTCTCTGTCATGTACCATTACCGGATATGGCATGGCAATCATTCCCTACCAAAAACGTGCACTATAAAAACATCGAACTTTCAGTTATTAGCAACCTCTATTCTGATATCTTGCTTGGTCACGACTTTCTCGGACTACATGAGAAAGTCGGAACACCGTTTGGCAGCGAACGCAGTAGGCTGGATGTTGCCAAAGTGCAGTCCCCACCGTTGCTTGCCCACTTTTCAACTAACTCCAAGTCCATTGTCACCAAGTCTCGCAGGCATTCTGACGAGGATGGATGCTTCACCTGTTCTGACGCATACCTTTTGGGCTAACTAACGGGGTCGCCTGTTTTCAGCGCACCATCAACGAAATCCTAAAAGCGGAAGGTAACAAGGATACCCTCGCCTACATTAACAACGTCATTGTTTGCGGTTGTACAAAGGCCATTCACGAAGGAATCCACGATCGACTTTTCAAAGTGGCTAAGAAATATGGTTAACACCGACAAAATACAACGTGTAGGTTATCTTATCGCAGGGGAAAGTTAGGTCCGATCCGGACCGAATGAAACCACTACGCGAAATGCCTCTTTCAAAGGATATGAAATCTTTGCACTCGTCATTGGGACTTTTTCGTACCATTCGCAATAGATACCACCGCTTTCCGGCAAGATCATCCCGGTAGTGGAAACTTCTCTCTTCCCACAACATTTAAAGCAAGCTTTTGACAACCTTAAGGAGTTAGTGCTATGATTGCAGCTGTAAAGCAGGGCGCCCCCATCCCCCCTTGGAGGTCGGAACAGACGCCCCTGACATTGCCATAGCCCCTTTGTTGAGTCAAAACGATCGTCTCGCAGCTTTTTCTCACGTATCCTGACTGCCAGAAAGAAGCGTTTTCTGGTGGTAGGAAGAGAGGCATGCGAGATCAAGGTTGTCCGTAAGTGGCGATACTACCCCCTAGGTACTCACTCCAAACCTATTAGGGATCAGCGGTCTGTGTGTAAGATAACAGACCGTTAAGCAAAATTTAAAATGAAAAAAATTGAACGGCGGCGATTTAAATTGCCGGCGAACAGTTATGACAATCTATAGGCCAGGGAAATAAAACCCAGTGGCGGACAGTTTCGTGTCGTCTGCAGTTATCTGTCTCAGAGAACCAAGTTGAAAGACCTACATGATTCACTTTGTCATACCGGAATGACTCGAATAGCTCATTTTGTTCGAACTAAAAACCCGCCCTACACCATGATTCTGCGATGCAACATTTGCGTAGAAATCAGACCGCAATTCTACAAACCACCCGCAGACATCTAATCAAAGCAAAACAATCGTTAGAAAGGCTGAGCATTGACTTCAAGAGTCCGCTACCTTCGACGACCCTTAATTGTCACATCCTGATCATCACTGTTAAGCACTCGAGCTTTCCATTTGCGTTCGCTTGCCCGGATATACGCTTCTCCACCGGCATCAGGTGCCTCAGTCAGCTGTTTAAAATATTCGGTATGCCGTCGTACATACACTCCGATCGCAAGACGAGCTTCATGTCGAATGAGCTATCCGAGTACCTAGCAGACAACAGTGGCTTTTGGCCAGTCTACTTCCAACAATCAATCCCCAAGGAAATGGCCAAGTCGAACGCTTGAAAGGCACCCTTTGGAGGATCGTCTCCCTAAACCTTGGGGCCATAGATCTTTCCTTTTCGCAATCGGAGGCAGCTCTGCTTGACACCCTGCACTCCATCCGCTCGTTGAGTACCACTACCAACCATAGGCCGCAAGACTCTTCAACTTTCTTCGAAGATCAACCACCGAAGCTTCTGTGACAATCTGGAAAATGGTTCCTGGTCCCGTGTCACTTAGACGCTTGGACCGATCTTCCAAATCTAACCCATTGGTTGAAAAAGTCGGGCTCACCAACGTTAACCATAGTATGCTTGTGAAGCTGCCTATTGGAAAGGAAGAGGTTTCTGCGAACACTAGCTCCAGCGATCGATATTTTCACAACAGAATTAGAATTCTTTCTTGAGTCAGAAATCCCTCTGTCACGCCACAAACAAACCCTTATTCCGCGAATAATTTGACAGAACATCATAGAAATGAATCAGACAGTGACATCACTTAACACCATATCCGATAGTTTCCGACATACTCACGCGACAACAACGAACTCGTGCGTACTGCTTGCGAAACAGAGGAGTTTGAATCAACTGTTTTTACGCATTTCGAGAATACACTCTTTCTTACACACACCAGTATATTAACAGAGACTGACAGTTTTTCCCAGCAGGGAAGAATGTCTGGTTAATCGATTTCAACTTTCGTTTATTTTTCGTTATACATCGATCATATAGTTGTCCCTTTTTTCATCCCGGATTATGGACGGTTTTACTAGATGAGTAAAGTGTACTATTCCGAATCGACTTCGCAACTCACTGCCGTACTTTTCGTTTTTGTGTCTGAACATTTACGGGTGTCTGAGCTTCTTGGGTACTCTTCACATTTTTTATCTCCACCTTTCTCCTAACTTCCACATGTGGCTCAACAATGCTGAAACATGCATCAGCTGCCAGACCTCGGAATACCATTCGACAGGCTGAGGGCAACCAAGACTAAAATGTGGTGAGGGCGTCAAGAATGAGATAACGAAAACTTCCGAATAGGTGAGTGAATCTATTGGATTCAACAGCTACTAAGGAAATTGCATGGATCCATGAATTACAGTCAGTTCTCCCGAACGGCGAATGAGCTCCCAATGGGGAACCAGCAACCTCGGACCAGAATCACCTTGGATGCGCTGGGCGTCCCGAGTTGGTAGAACACCGTCGAAAGACGCGTGAACCGCTTGATCGGTCACTGACTCTTAACATTTGAATGTCGTGTTGCCCGACAGGTACCACTTGGCTGTGCACGGACGAAAAAAGCCGCGTGACACCGGGGAAGTTACTTGGTACACTACTCCCAAGTAACTTTAGGAATTTCGACCCTAGAGTTTGCTTTCATCATGATACAGTGTCCTCGGTAATCAACGCGTTCCGTGCTCCCCCGGCGGTTGGGGTGACCCGAACTGACTGCACAGTTGCACCTTCCTCTCAAAATAACGATGTCATTGGCAAACTCAAGGTCAATGACCTAACAGTCGTGGCCGTGCTGTATTCCTCGGAAGTTGTTAAGGGCACGGCGCACTATCCAGTCTACGACGTAGCTGAATATAACCAATAACAGTGGACAACCTTGGCGTGTCATGGTCGGTGACCATTCTAGATTTTAGTTCTGTTGTTAATTTTCCAAAATTACCTACCCTTTTCTCAGTGTTTTGAAATTGACGTTATTTTAAATATTGTGCGGTCCTCAGTCAGAGGACGATTGTCTGCACCCAACACACGACGACGTACCTCGTCAATGCTCACCCGATATCTCCACTAGACACGAGCAACGCTTCGGAGATATCGGTGATCGAAAACAGAAAGCCCCCGGGCATCCTTAACGCGGGGAGGCTCGGTCTCACAACCGTAAACCAGAATACTTCGAACCGTGGCATTCGTCCCTTGAGGGCAAGCCGGTGGCGCCGTAAACATCGTAGGTTTGCGAAAGCTGCCTTGATTTTCCCAAATCGTGATGAGACCTCCTACTTAACACCTCCACTAGGTGTGATAAAGCTCCCGAGATACTTGAAACTACTGGCCTTATGTGATGTTATGCCATTCGAGGTTTTAGGATCATGGTTGCCGGCACCCCTTTCCGTGTAGTGGGCCCTAGTGACTGTGGGACATATCCCTTCGACTACATTCATGCTTCAAGCATGTAATAAAAAGATGGGTCGAACTCTTTAGCCAGCCACTCAATCGCCTCCCCATCTGGTCCACTTGTGTAACAGCATCACGTGATTTAGAGTAATATGAAACTGATGATGAATCGAAAATCCTTTTCAACCATTCAGACAACGAAAAATAAGTCGCCTATGAAGATGGCATTCTACTCGGGATTTCCAAGCCACATTTCCCATTTCTAAGGGGTCCAATAACTAAGCTGTTTCATCGTATCTGGGACTTCGGAGCACTCCTCAAAACTTGAGTAACCTCTATTCTACTCCCTATACCAAAGGAACTGATAAGGCCATGTGCGAACCACAGAGGCATCAGCCTCAGTGACATATCAGCTAAGATTTTTGCAACCGCTTTGTTGTTGTTCGGGGCGCAAGAACACACTATTCATGGTGGATTTCGTCAATGAAGAGGTTGTGTTGACTGGATATTCGCATTACACCGAATTCTAAAAGTGGTATAACTTCCAGCAACCCACCACAGTGTTTCATCGATTTCCGTCCAGCATCCGACTCCGTTGACAGACCGTCATTCTGGGGCACGCTTCGGGACGACGGGATGTCGAAAAAGTACGCTAGACTGCTAGAAACTACTCGTCAACTCAGGCGCGCATCTGTACCTGGGGCGAAGAATCTCCAAAGTTCCCTTTGATTTCAGTGTTCACCTGCGGTGTTGTCGAGTTGAGTTGATCTGTGCACACATTGAAGCATAAGACGTAAGCACTAGCGGCGCACGATAGCACAGGAGCACAGCCTGTGGTCTAGCAGGACACACAATGAGGTTGGAGACACAATAGTTCGGGCTCGAGATTACAAGCCCCATAGACGCACAACGAACCGAACGGAACTGCTGCTCCCTCGAATAAACAGCCACTGAACAGAAAAAAGGTTCGGAATACGAATAGCCAGCCCAACCCGCTAGCGGAAGAGAGAAGACGAAGAGCACACCGCCGCGCGTTTATTGATGGCCCATCAATACAAGTCAAAATTCAAATGAGCATTATCGTCTGTATAGTTCCGTTGGGTGGCCTTGGTCGATACGTGGAACAGCCAATCACTGAACGGACTCTGATGGATCTTTTTGCGGACATGTAAAAATTTTCAACCGCACAATATTTAAAATAACGTCAATTTCAAAACACTGAGAAAAGGGTAGGTAATTTTGGAAAATTAACAATAGAACTAAAATCTAGAATGGTCACCGACCATGACACGCCAAGGTTGTCCACTGTTATTGGTTATATTCAGCTACGCCGTAGACTGGATAGTGCGCCGTGCCCTTAACAACTTCCGAGGAATACAGCACGGCCACGACTGTTAGGTCATTGACCTTGAGTTTGCCAATGACATCGTTATTTTGAGAGGAAGGTGCAACTGTGCAGTCATAGACCGGATCGCATGTCCTCCGCCGACCCAAGACGGAATCAGGCAAGAGGAACCTACCGCTACCATTCTATTCAAGCTGAAAACGTTATCTGGGTGGCTAACTGAAGATGTCGGTTAGCACTATTAAGGTGGACCTGGATTGCTTGGGCCCTCAGTCGATTTTCGGAGTATGCGATTGGCGCAACAACTGTATTTTGCGGCGTGTAGACCAAGAGAGTAGCACACGGACAGCTGCAATCCGAGACATCCGAAAAGCCGTCTGATCCTCTCGGAAAAAGTTAGCCACATAAAAAACAGCAAAATGAAGTTGGTCATGACGAAGTTAGGTGAGAATGGAAAAGTCGGGCAGCCTTCTCGAACTTACTTTTACGCAACTATCTCCTGCTAGAGGATAAATCGGCTTCATGGACATCATGAATGGTCGGAGACCAAGCCTTGGGGCCGTAGGCCAAATCCGCATAGATTTCCACCCACGTTTGTTTCCAGTAACGATGACTGTAGATTGATCTTAACCCAAGACGCTCCAAATCCTCCTCAATGGCACCGATCCGCGGTTCCAGCTGACCGCTAAGGCGACAGTGGCAGGATACGGGACAACGCTTGTTGGGACTCCCTTATCTGAGGGCCATAGAACATGGCCGACCTATTGCAACTGAGGGTGTTGATGGAAGATAGACAGATATTCAATATCGCACTAGCACTCTTATTTTGCTGTTAAAAGTTCGTTTTTCCCGGTTTGTCACGATGATTCATCTTGAGCACCTCGTGGTACCCTCAAATCCCAGCTGCCAAATTTCGCATCCATAAATGAGCAGAGGTTGGACTATAGCCCGAAAGGCGTGAATCTTTGTTTGAAGGCTGATTTTACTGCGTGCTCACAGTTCTCGTCGAATCCGTATACGTGTTCTACGCGCGTTGTAGATAGTTGCAGTAACTTCATCCTTCGCTTGCCCGTTCGGCAGGAGAGCCTACCATAGGTATTTGGATGATGGCACATTTTCAATTGGCTCGCCGTTGGTGGAAAGCTGTTGGACACCTGGGATTGAGGAGGTCGTGTTGTCGAGGGGGGACTTAACGAGCAAAATTTTGTCCACAAACCCCAAATCTGTGATACAGACCGATGAACTGAGCTGGACGCCTGGATAGCCCGTCGTCGCGTTGCTCATAGTCCAATCGACGGCATAATTGAACAGAACCGGTGACAGTGGGTGTCACACTCAAATTCATTTTTGTACCTGCTCATCTGGCATCGTCCTAATTCCGTTTTTTATCGCTTTCAGCTTCTACCGTTTCGTCGTATATTGAATAAAGCCCTTACTCCGGGGATGTCTTCTAACTGTCAAACGGCCTTTTTGAATCAACCATACGTCAATTTATGCAATCTACGACCAATCTCAAAATGGAATATCTTCGACCCGAAAGCCCGGACGCGGACCTGAATTCAGCTACACCCTCAAAACTGAGGCCACTGATTTGATAGATTTCATAAACTCGGGGTAAACGATTCGTAAACATTGGATTTCCTCTACAATTACCTTTCACCGGCGACCTACGATTATACGGTCGGTTGCACTTCGCACAAGTATGTTAGTGGAATAATAAAAGTGTCAAACTGCTAAGTGAAGTCTTTGCTCGCCATCGACTCGCTACATACAAACAAGAGTAAAAGCTATAAGAAGTATCCCCAGAAAATAAAATCCTTAGCTAAAGGCTAGTTTTCGGGACGTGACGGATGAGTGAAACTAAAATGATACTATTCGCAATGTCATCATAAGCGGAATGCAGTCTAACTGTACGACAGCGCCCCCAGGAAAACGAATATTTAGATCTAAAAACTGCTCTGGAAACAGACCAGTCTCGAAACAGCTTAACAACAGTCTCACGTCTTCCAGACATTCACCCCGCATGTAGCTTCGGCCGCAAGCCTCTGCAAATCAGCTGACAAAAATTTCTTCCATTGTAACAAAGACAATAGCGTAACTGTGGAAACAACGTCGGCGGCGACTAAAACCAAGTGTTACTTCTGCGGGTCCGGCTAAGGAAGCAGTTTGCAGCAACTGTGGAAAGGGACACTGCAAACGTGCTTATAGATCACTCCCCAAAGAACGCACAGCCCCCGCTACAACATCAGTGCTGCCAACCATAGTTGCCACATCCGCCCCGGCCCGTCTTTCTAGTGCACTAACACGTCACCGTGAATAATATTACTTTGAGGTGGCTTTGGAAAATACGGGAAGTTCCGAAAGTTGTCAGGAAATATGTTGTGTTGCGTTAGCACCTAAAGGTTGCAAGTTTGTGAACCTGTTGTGAGCATTGTACTCGCATACCTATGGTCACGTTAGGGTATACGGTGAACTGTCAAGGTGTTCGACAAGGGTGTCCCATCTCTCCATTCTTGTTCAACTTCGTCATGGACGAGGTGATGGAAGATGCTTTAGGAGGTCTCCGGGATGTAGGAGTCGAACTGGGAGGTGGAGGGAAGCTATGCAACCTAGATTACGCAGACGATGTTGTGTTCCTGTTCGAGTCTGCGGACCATGAACAACGGGCACTAGATAGACTGTCGAGATCGGTTGCTCGATTTGGCATGTTTGCATTGCGATCTTCCAAATGGGCAAAGTAACTGTGCAGAACTGGACGACAGCAGCGCCGAAATTTGAATTACTGGATGGAGAGGGAAAATAAACAAATGGTGGAACCGTTTCCACCGACCTTGGTAAGCTGCGTGTCCAACGATGGTAGCATCGGGCATTGGAGGTAAAAATATGCGTATATGTCACAAGGCTCCATGCAGCTTACGCGCTGATTGCGAAGCACCTGTGCGTTGACCTGCATATTTCACTGAAGTGACAGGGCGTGTGTACTGTGCTGCAGTTGCGTTCAGTTCGTTGTATGTTGCGAAGACGTGCAGCATGCTTTGGGGAGGATGTTCGTCGCGGCTGGAGGTTTTCGAACGCAACCCGATGTCTCACGTAAGTATCGGCTAGATTGGATCGAGTGACCGGGTGAAAGTATATCATTGAGGTTAGGAAATCTGGTATGGTGCCAGTTCGAGAATATCTTTGTTTCAGCGCCGAAACTTAAGTAAGAAACTCGCTGGTTGGGTCACGTGTTCGGCGTAATGACGAACACCGTCCCCTACTCATACCGTGCCCTATTTTAGTGTTCCTCCAGGGAAATGGAAGACCCATGTGGAGGCCGACAGAATGACGATGGCAAACGGTGGGCATGCAGAAATGCTACAAGCGAAAGTTAAGGTAAAGTATGTGTGCTCAACGCCTTCGTGTTGGGTCCGGGAAGAACTCGTCGACTTGCTGGCTGGAAACACAGTGAACCGTGAGCAGTGGCGATCGTGCTGTCATTTTCTATCGAATCAGAATGATTGAAAACACGTGCGTTTGTACAGTTAGACTGTGTTTCGTGTGTTGGATGTAGCAGCATCTTATCTGTTCCCGCCTGTGTGGGTCCACTCGCTGTTCACCTTTGATATTCACTCTTTTTATATTAACGTGTGACTCTGGGGAAAGGCAGCGGTCAGTGAGGCTTGCCTTGGCGTTTAACGCTGAACGTTGATGATGATTATTGCACTGGGGCGTCGGATGAGGACCGTGATCCTAAAGATTGTGGTGGCGCAAAACTGTAGAATTTCTCAGTTGATTATGCATCTAGCCGGATGACAACGGGACTGTCCGCCAAGAAAATAATCGACGCACCTGGAATTCAAGCATCGGTCTTTTCCATTGGCAACTGCCTAATTCACTTGTCCTCTACCGGTCAGTAAGACTGATGCCCATCTGGGTCGCCGCGAGACTATGCACTGTTGATGCTTCTTGAAAACATAAGTTTGCTGTAGCGTAGGTTTGTGGTTTCAGTGAACGCTTGCGCATCGTGATGAATACTTTTAAGGCTTATCAGTAAGAGTTTCTACCGGACAGTTGCCTATGGATTGTTATTACTTTTTGTATTTCATTCTTATTTTACACCAACATATATGTTGAGAAAGACGGGACTTCATCTACTACGATCCACAAATCTAATACGGACTTGACTTGATTTGATATTCATTAAGAATGGACAAATGGCACAACGACAAAATACATTCTCTGCTTATCTGACAGTTGGTCGTTGATCGGTTATCCAAGCCACTTCTGTTGCCCTTGATCACTTTTGCGTGAATTCCATCTCTGTTATTTGTCCGTCCATAATTCTTCCGCCTTCAGTCAACGGATGCCCAGTACAGCTAAACGAAGCTCTCACGAACGATTTGGTCTACTTTCACGGTCTTGCAAACCTGGGCGATTTACGTCAGGAGTTACTTCAATATGTCCCTTTATTCTGCCAGCTGTTCCCAAGGTTTGTTGTGTTGTGCACTCATGAGTAGCTACACTCATGCACGATTATGTGATGTGATTTTTATATGAAACCTCATTATTTCTGTTTCTTATAAAATACTCTGTTTCTTATAAAATACTCATAAATCGATCATCAAACGAACGCTCTTTTCTAATCGAATTAATTAACTTATAATGATCTTCTTAGTGTTTAATGCCATCTTGATTCAACATGCAACAGTTCACAGATCCCGCGATCTGAAGCATCTGATAGTATAAGGCGTCCATCGAAAATGTACGAAGTATCAAATCGTTTCTCTTATTAGGAAGCAGTTCATTGATCGCAACTGGAAGATCAGTCATATAGACTGTATCAGTCAGGGCGAGCGCATTTTGTTTGCGATTTCGAGCCTCACTTGTATTGCTTTGGTTCGGGGTGACTACCATCATTTTTTAGCGCACAAACTGATTTACCGTTTGAGTGATAAATTCCTCAGTCAATAGACATGGCAAAAGAGTGTGAGAATATGTTCATGTCGGAATTAATTTGTCGGTCTTGTTTTAAAATGAACAGGACTATGAGTGGGCGGTAAGACGGGTTGGGAGAGTATGCTCCACCGCGATATAGTCTTGGGAGAATGAAAGGCTGAAAAGGTACATTTTTGGGGAAAGTAATGAAGTATAGACGACCGGACACGAATACGAGTTGGTTGGATTCACATAACGATACTGCTAAGTGCTTCAAAGAACACAATTCAAACCAGAAACGAAATTAAACAAACGGTAACAGCTGAATGACGGTAGACAAGTGATTCTAAATTGCACTTCAAGGAAAGGTCATCGACCGACCACCGACCATGGCAGGCATTGATCGTAGGAAGCCCGACGATAGATGTGTTTAAATTCTCAATCTAGTAACATTGAAGTAATCACGTTCTCGTGCTATTGGCTCCGAAATGACAAGACCTTAAAACCATATTTTCCGCAGTACCTGTCATCCTGGACTTAGATAGCGAATCCCTATACATGGAAGAGTTCGGACGGTGATTTACCAAAGCATTTCCAATCTGTTCAATGCTTCGATGTCACGACTTTCAATTGATAGAACTCTTCCAACCATCTTAAGTGATTTTCTATTTACTGCGTCTATTCCAGTGGCTTTTATGCTGTAATACCTGCTGTACATGATGATCTGAGTCTTCCAGTCCAATATTTTGATGAGCCACCTTTCTTTCTGTTACAATCTAATCTCCATTACTAGTTCCTTTCTATTGCACATTCACACGCACACTGGCTACACCGACTAGACTCGGAGCGGACGGATTGACTTATTCTGAAATGGACCAAGCAATCGATCTGCACACGGGCGGTTTATATGTCACACAACACGTGACTCCCAAATTGCCTGGACCCACGAGCACAAATGCATCGGAGGCAATAACCTCGATTCACTTCTCTGGTTATTGCCTAGACTCGAAGGTACCGAATTTCTTCGAGCTCTGGTCCCGCCTGTTCCGTGCTCCGTGTTGGTCTGATGTGCAACGTTTGGTCACATTAATCTTGATGGATGCTTCGGGCGAGTGGTCTGCTAATGTTATAGCTGATTCAGGTGAGCGGCACAGTTGTTCTGAGTCTGGTTGCTTGCTACCCCTCTATGTTCATCTGTCCGTCGATCTCTCTCTGTTTTTACTTGCTTGTGGAATTTATGCGATTTTTCCCGTAATGCATAATCTGATCCCAGAATCTCGCAGTCCAATGTAAAGGTGAGGAAAGTCGAATATGAAGAAACACAAGAATATAGGTGGAACATAGTGGACTTGAAGAAATTTCTTATCGATTTATCGCCTCAGGTATTTACATATACAGTACAGTTACCTGAAGCGTTATATCGAAAAGAAATTTCTCCGCGCTCAAAGCCTTTATGTTATCTAACGGGTGCAATTCAAGAAAGTGAAAAATATTCATGATTGGCGTAGGACGCATTGACACGTCTGAAAAAGGGCAAACTGGAAAAGGTACCGAGTCAGGATGCCTACGGCTAAGACAGTACCTAACCATCGTGAGGCGTATGACTGGAGGAAGCACAACAGTAGGTTGAGGACATCGGCTGTAACGATTTAGATTGGATACATGTGATTTCTACTGCCGTTTTGCACCTTCATATTGAGAGGGTCAGTAAGTGAAGTAGAGTGGATGAGTTACGAATGAGTCGCTTCTCACAATTTTTCTGAAAAGTGAATTTCGAAATCATCTCACTGCAAGCGAAGTGGTTGTTTTACGCGCCACCTACGCGGTGAATATTCATTTGTTCATGAATAGCCAAATAAAATTGGTCTTGTAAAAGCGATGCGCATAAATGAGAGATTTTTAAATTTCTAAGTGTAGCTGAGAAGTTAAACTCAGTTTGACCTGGATGACTATACTTTCTGATCCCACGGAAGGCGCGCAAGCTTCGATCCTCCTGGTCATGGGTGGGAAGAATAATTGATCCAAGTAGATGGGCTCCCACTCAGCTATGCCCCGCTGCCTTGCGGTCAGGTTCTTGTCAGAACCGAAGGCTTTGGATGAGAACCCTAATCGTTCTTCTGCCTAGTGGCTGGACTCCCTAGCAGCACCCGTCCATCAATCCCCATGAATCAGGCGTCTACACATAATTCCACACTTCATCGGTCGTCGCGTGGGATAATCAGGACCGCACTGCCCATTGCATCGAGCGGGGTGGGTAGTGATAAGTATGCCACTGCTCAGAGTTCCCTCTGTTCCACTCAACCTATCTCTTCTGTCTACAGCCCAGTCTCTTTGCCCGATCAGATATTTACTCTTCGACAGTTACTGAAACCGCGCCACACACACTGGCGCCCTGCGATCGTAATCTATTTGATAATGAACCGTTTCTAGTATCGGGCGTGTTATCAATGGGGACACTATGCATATTCACTCTTTTTGTAGAACAATGTAACTGGTGAAGAGGCAACGATTAGCGAGTTTTACCTTGCTGTTTAACGCTGAACGATTGTGATGTTTATACTGAACGATATAGTTCTTGGTCTGTGAATAAGCACATAATATGATGCACGTATTTTGATGGTAATCCCAAGACAAGGAAATCGGCATCGAAAAAGTCGATGTTTTCGAAGGCCTGTCTCACGTGGGAATCTAAGTTGTTTTTGAAATGTCCCCAAACTTCAGTGATGGTATGAAGTGGATTTGGTGCTCGTTCACAGTCGAATCATCGACTCTGTCACCGTAGTTCTTGTATCGTTACCAACTGCTCTGCCACCTTACTGCCCAATTTACTCGCCTCAGTTATATTAACGAGACCGAACAAAACTGTCTATTGGGCTCTAGGCTAATTTTACTGCTCCTGCGGGTGCTCATCTCGATGCGAGTACGCTGTGTCGCAAATCGTCCAGTTGTGTCCAGCACGAAGGCTCGTTTGGATCGGAATTAACTGACTTCTTAGTTCAAAACTGTTTCATTTAAGGTTGCATCAACCAAAGCCAAATAGCTTGAGGTTCAGTTAAAATTGGTCACAGATTTTTACCGTTCACTCCGATTGCCTTCTGTCATAATTCGAACACATTCCATCAAACTTTTGTCACCTGTAACAAAGCGAGAATCAAATGAATGAGTGATTTTCACAACTTTTGGTGTCTGAATTTCCACATCTGTTTCTAATCCCGTCCTTTTGTCTCGTATCTTTCGGTGTTGCTGAATCTCGAATGCGTGCACATATTTTGTCTTATTATACTAAAGAAAGTATTCATCATTGTCCCATTCTGAATTGTTTTTAACTTGCTTCTGATTTGCTTTCCTTTTTTTTCTGTTTGTCCCACTCGGACAGCACATCATTTTGCTATGCGCCGTGCGGCTGCAAATCTATCTCCCACTGCTCGTTTTAATGAGCTTTGGAATGGATTGGAGCAAGGATTGTTGGTCAAACAAATTGCAAGTCAATTGGGCAAAAGTGAAGCTTTACGAGATACCACCATTCATCAATTGACAGAAAAAATGATGGATATTTGGCATTACATCAGCCAACCTACCCGCTTGAAGTAAGCCTGATCGTTCGATACTGGCTAGACAAGGCCAGCAAGAATGCGAATTCTCTTCTTTAGCTTTATTCGGTTGATTTCTCCGTTTGTTGAAAACGAATGAGAAACGGTGAAGAGAAACTCTGATTGACCATAACTTCATGCGCTAATGATTAGAATGCAAAATGCCCGTTGTAATTGCCTGTTTTCTGCACCCTAAAACTGCATACTGGTACTCAAACTCGATGCTACTTGCACAACCAAAATGTCAACGAACTCCAGTGACAGTGATGTTTGTTCAAATGTTTGCCCTATGCCCATCGAATCAGTCTGACTCACAAAGACTGATAGACGTGACTGATAGTGTTCAAACATTAGAAACCGGATTTTACAGTCCGTGAAATTGGCGGTAACTCAATTGATAATTGAGAATCTCGATTCCGCTGACCAGTATAACGGTTGGTGCCGTCACATTTTTACTGTCGAATTCTTTGGTATTATCTCATGTAGATTGCGTAGTCAAAAATATGGCGTCATATACGGTGTAAGAGTCAGTGCTATTGAAGTAGGGTTTCATATGGTCACTGTCTTCCGATTCTGATGAAAAGTTTAAATCGTTTTGCTGTCGTTGGCATTCCCGGCAGTTTAAACTTAGCAGAATCCAGCATGAGCTAGCGGGTCGTCAGTGATGAAATATTCTGAAGGATGCACAGTGGAAACAGTTAAGGATTCGCGTAACCAAATAGGCGACAGTTAAACCAAACTACACAAGCCCATAGTAGGATGTTGTGGCTGGAAGGTTGCTTTGACATCACATGAATCAAAAAGAGCGCTCAGTATCTATTCATTAGCTGCATCATGGTGTGCGAGTATGCGCTGTCTGGGTCAATGAAATGCTGTATTGCCCCTTGGAGTGGCTGGGTAAGGTCAGCAGTCCGACCGGAAACATGTATCCATAATCATAGTCCGTTTTGTTTACCACTGTCAGTCCACCTGCCGTGGTTAATTGGGTCGTCGCAAGAGCTTGTGAGGCCGGCCAAAGGGGTATCGAGCAGGGTCGCAGAGCCGGGAATCATGACCCTGGACTTGGGCCCCGTAAGTTCCTCGTGGTTACGGTATAGTAACGGGCTTGGTGACAGGTTCCGCGCTTATGTAATCGCGCACTAAGTTGAATCGAAATGTATGCTGTATTAGGAATTTGAGCTACGGTAAATACGTTAATTGGTCCACACGTCACTGACGCACTACCGCACAGAATGAGTCCACTTCGTCACCATGATTGAAACGTACCAAGAACCCACGGTTTCCTGCACATGACAATCAATCGAGGTGACTTTGAGACATAGGCAACGAACAAATTTCTCATTTCGACCATCGTCTATTTGCTTGCGTTGGTGTACGTGTGGAGTTGATGCACGTGCATGTCTGTCCGTTTATGTGGTCCGCGTCGATCGTCGTCCCATGTCGTTTGTGTACCTGTGATGTCCACCGGGAATGTAGCAACTTGCAAATATGCTCTAAGCTCGGCAGAACGTTTAAGCGAAACGTAGCGACCAAATTGACCCAAATCAAAACATAGGCGGATTTAAATTACTACGGTACTATTCTGAGCAATCAAACCTCAACAGTGTACCTTTCGGGCTGTTTTACTCCACCTTCTGACAACAAATCACGTGAACGACAACGGCAAACCCACGCCCGTCACAATGGCGAGAGTCCAGGTTGTTAACGCTACAGTCAAATTGATGCAATAAAAATGGGGTTTGTCTCCCAAAAGGCAGTTAACAACCAGTGGATGGTACAAAAAGGGGGGAATGTAACTGGTTGGTTCGAATTTCCCTCCGGGACTTCGTACATATGTATTGCTTGTTTCCTGATATCTGACGTTTCCCTGTGATTCAAAAGCTTGCTCGCAATACCGTAGTTTATAGTCTTTTGAGCTATATCATCTTTGGGACTTCGAGTCGTCACATGAATGGTGAAAAGTTTTGAATCATCTGGACAGGAGTTCCACAAGAAGCTGTGACACATCTCAGTGTGAATGTTTTTTTTTCACTAAAAATATAGGATGTATTTGTCAATTATGAAGCGACGACTCAGAGTCTGAAATCAATGTTTTTTTTCATTCTTCGATTCGGCTAGATCACAACTTCTCGGTTATCAAATTTCTCTAATTCCGCTGATGTTTGCTCAGTTTTTATTCCCTTACTGTTCCATTGCAGATTCAGCTTGCACGGTGAACCGGAAGGATTGAAAGTTGGGTTAGGACAATTGCAGCAGTTCATCAAAGAACTTCCCTCTTCACCGTTGGATCCAGGTCTATCGCATCCAATGGTTGCTTTGGATCAACTTCATCCGTGCACGTATTTCGTGATGCCATACACGGTTCATTATGTTGCCCAAGCCTTACCCGCGCCTTCCTACGATTCACCTGACTATGCCAAGTGAGCTTTTGTAATATTTCGTCTGATTGCGTTGTGGCGCTCGGTTGATTGGACGAGGGAAGAGCAAAGCGATCACCCGGCGATGAATTAATGATCGCAGAATGAAAGTCACCTACTATTTAGGTCGTTAGATTGACTCAGAAACAAACACGATTTCGCGGCCTGTAGGTGGCTGCAGTATTCACGTCATATTTATGTATGCACATTCTCTCTCTCTCATATATATATATATATATATATATATATATATATAATTTACTCATCTAAATACTACTCATAATTTATTTCTATTCTGGTGACATTCTGCCCTCGTTCCCAAGGTTGGCTCAGCCCAACTGACGAACAGTTATCGACGAATCACAGTCGAGTTTCTTCTGTGGTTTCTTCACCGAATAACCTCCATGCACACTCCCGACATTGCAAATCAGATTCTGGCGAATCACGTGTATTTGTATGTATATTTCGCACATAAACTTGATTAAACTGTGTGCCATTGCACGACCACGGCGAAAAGAAAAACAATGCGGAAGGAAGAAAAAAGTAGGCGTTTGTTTGCGGTTTGTCACACTTGTCAATATCCCAGAATCTTCTACGTTATCGTTTCCCGATGAAATCCATGGTTTCTATGTGGACTTTGCACTGCTCGTTTACTAAAACTAAAGTAAGCACTCTTTTTTCGGCCGCTTACTTCAATCCTTCGGTCCAAAGACCCTATCCGTAAGATAACGGAAACACATGAGTTCGAAAATTATTCGGTGCTGGTGTTTGATAATCCTTTTTGTGCGCTTTTTGATCAATTCCGATCAATATTCCAACACTTACCGAAGGTTCTGGCAGAGTTATTGCCTACGGAATTTGGATCTTGTTTCCGTTAACGTACAATGGCGCATTTTTGAATAGTTAGGTCATGCTCGTTACATCAGAAAATGATTACGAGACTTTAATAGCTTTTCATAAGAAAAACGGTCATCCGGCAAACACCCATCTCGTCCATGACACCATTGCTACCTGTCTGCGGCCGCTTATTCGGTGAGCATGTTCCTACCTACACACAAACCGGGGATGGGCTGGGTAGCATACAGTTCGGCTCTCCACGTCTACCGAACACCCGCTTCTGAATTTTTCACATGAATAAGTGGTAAACAAGTATAAAAAAAGCTTTTGGTGCGGAATGACATGTCAGTTTTTTTTTCCATGACACCAGAGACAGCTATCGACATCAACGAAAATCAGCAAAACAAAACGTTTTCGGTGAATCAGAACGAAGCAAAAATGAGCCATGGTTAAAAATAATTGAGGATTCTTAGAAGCATTGGAATCGATATAACTTTTTGAGCTCTGGGAGATAATGTACTGGCGACTGGAATCACTCACTTCTTTGGTGTTGGCAAATGATTTACACTTGAATCGATATTGGAATAGTTTCTTGGCACGAGAATCAAAATGTTAAAGTGCAAGTGGCTGACGAGACCAGGCGATCGATTTGATAGCAGATAAAACGTATGGCTGGTAAATACTTATCCCTAGTTTGCATTCAATGGTGGTCGGAAGAGGGCATCGATCAATGCCACCGGCTGCATAAATCCCAGGCTCACATGATCAGCTGAGTGATGTAATCACTTGGAGGGTTCATGATTTTAGTATTATAGAAAGTCTGTGTGCATATTTTACAGAATATTATCGATAAAGTTGGAAACTGGAGTAGATTTGTCGAGTGTGATTCGACAAGATTTTTAAAGCTATGGGTCCGGGGAATCGCGAAATCCGTTCTAATTAACTGAATTTTGATACCCAAAGTGGAGAAAATAGATGTTTTTTAGAAGAAAGAAACACAAAAAAGAGGACAAAATCAAGGTGATTTTGTTCTTATCGAATGCATGAGCTTAACTTCTGACCTACTGAACTCAGTGTATTGGCGATCAAAGGAAATCGCTAATTCTGATCGTGAAATTTGATTCGGCTTCTAATTAGTAGTCTCACTAGGTCTCAAGCGATCCTGAATCGGACGAGAGCAAATTATTTCGTGAGTGGTCAGCTAGTTGACTCAGGTTGTTTGCCACTGGAAAACGTTCGACAGTTGAGTCGTCATGGTAGTGCACAAGCTGCTCGTGGTTTCAGGCTAAAAGATACTGAATTGGCAGTGTGACAACCGAGGTTTGTAACGAGTAAGTAACCAAAGTTAGCTGATACGGACTCAGAGATGGACGATCCGCCACTGTTGATGAAGCGGTGAGTGAAACAAACGAGTCAGAGTCTCTGCCATGTGAACTATAATTGTGCGAATGTTTTGAATGAACAACTGTTTGATAGTCAAAAATACATGGATTGTAGAATGTAGAAATGACAATTGCAGTTGGGGAACTAATATTCAGACATTGGGGGGTTTTGTTCGGTCTATAGCAGCGGGGAGAAAAGCGTCGAAGAAAGCGGTGTACGGACTCAGTGATGTGATTCAGTTCGAATAGTAGTGGTTGTGGCAAGTAGATGTAACCGTATGAAACAACAGAACAGATGGTAGACAATTCACTGAGTGGTTGCGAAGCTCTACGTTTGAGATTGTCTTGTTTGATTATCTGGAACGGTTGTGCCCGCAATGAGGAGGGTAAAAGAAGTTATCTTTTTAACGTTACTCGTCCGCTCTTGGATCGATACCGTACAAATAGCTTAGACCAGTTTTGCTCGGCATTTATTCCACTTCTGTTTTCCAGCTATCGCGTTTTGTCCCACCTAATGACCTCGAAGTTTTTGCATCGAGAAATTCGGTAAGTCACGTTTGTTGAAGAGAGAATTTCGGACTGCACATTCTCAATAGTCCTTGTTTTTACTCTCGTCTTACATTGTTTTCCGACTTTGTTGTTTGTGTTTTATCACTCGTTCACAATGCTTTTAAACTTTTCCGATAGGGAGAAAGGTGGCGCATATGGTGGTCGAGCAATTACACAACCCGAATCGATGTTCCTGTTCTCTTATCGGTGGGTCCTAATTTTGCTTCTAAATAACATCGTCATCTAGGCCAGTCACGCATCCTTCTTCTGTGGATTGTTATGTTGACCAATTTAAATAGCACAGGAGTGAATTCTGTTTGTATAGCGTTTCTGAGTGAATGTTGATGTGGTGTGCAATGCATACCATTCTCAGTGCTACTCGCGACACAATTTTCGTATATCTTTTTGCCGGGTTTTCGTCTTTTGGTTGTAAAAAGCAAGATGTACCTCCAAACTGTGTGCGATTTACACCATGACATAGTGTTGTAGGACGAATGACTGGTAGTAGTATTGGACTTGGTACTTGATGGGTAGGGATTAACAATTGTCTACCGTTATAGTTATCTCGGTGTAGCGAAGGATAGCAACACGATGTTGGAGATGAACACGCGTATATCCAAGGCTCGATGGACATACTTTGGACTGAAGCTTTTGTGCCGCGTTGCAAGAAGTAGAGTCTGTCTCCGGAAAACGCTCGTCGCTTGAACGTTTTCGATTATTGATGTTTGTGCATTATCATTGGGAATGGATGGACTGGCTGTGTGAGCAATATTTTTGTTGTAAATTGAGTATTATGTACTGGTTTAAAGAATAGTCTATCAAAGCGGATCAAGATTTGCGGGTTTCCGTGATTGGATCAAGATGTATTTGGTAAACACATCGTACAGCAAACTTAGATAATGCAGATTCTTCACGTTTTTCATGTTTGGAATTCATAACACCTGTCAACCGCTTTGGTGTAGGCACTGAATGAAATGCGAGTAAACCGTGAACAATCAAAATGATTGTGCTGTCACTTTTTACCAAGTGATTCACGTGATTCGGAACATATCACTCTGTGCAATTAGACCGTATTCTGTATGCTGGTTAGTACTATATATTTTTTGCTTTTATATTCATCATTTTATGGAGACGTGTAACATTATGAAAAAGATAACATTCCGTACCCCCTGCTATTTAATGTTGCACAATAATAATGAAGTTCTTTTTTACGGGAATTTGAATTACAATGGTTCTTCGGCCCCGTTCGCGTATCTTTCTTTGCTGAATTTTGATTCATCGGTGGTGTACACTGAATGAACAAGGAGCATTGCCTCCGTGGTTTTCCCGTTTGTATCACCAAATAATTATGTATGAACGCCGTAGTCATATTTCAGACTGTGCTTATTGTTTTTTATTTGCATAAAATCGAACTTGTTTCAGTCTACTGAATGATCATTTCGCAAAATTATTCACTATCTATTAATGACACAAGGGCTCCTGACCGTCGCCCTGAGTGTGGTCTTGCCAAGGTGGTGTTTGAAAGCAGAATGAGATTCAGTCATGCGCTTAGTAGTACTTTGATTGCAGTTCAAATAAGGTCAAACCACGCGGCGTTCACGAAATGGCGCTAGGATTGAGGCACCCGGAGATGCGATTTTAGTCAGATTGCGTATTTGACTGCGCCTGACGGGCGTGTGACAATGTTAAGGTCATTCGTGGGTGAGTTGTCGATGCATATTTAGGTCTAAAGAGGAATAAATAGTGAATACGGTTGCATTTCTAAATGCATTACTCGTAGCGCTGCTATCCGAATGCTCGGTGCACAGTGATCTCGATAAGCAACAACGGTGCCGAAGTCCCATGATTTTTATTCGTAGCTTGAGCACTGCAATATAAATCGATTCATGGATGGTTAAAGTTTCTGATTGCTTAGATTGATCACTTTGTTGCTTCCCTCTCCATCACATCGGTGCTGCTGTCGGATAAAAAATCAGCGACCCTAATGCAATGCGTACTCTGAAAGTGTTCGAAGATGTGCTGGGTTGGGCTGAGACCGCCGAGTTCCCTGCGCAGGATGTGAACGAGGCAAAATTGGCAGTTTTCCAAGAGGTAAGTTTTCTCGTTATTCGGTTCTGATCACCTTACGGATCGTGAGGTTAGCGTTCTTAAAACTTTTTCGTCAGCCGGAAACGATCGCAATCAGTTAGTCAGCCTTAGACCATCTGAATTGGTTCAGCCCTCTGCGGTTCGAGATGGTGAACCCATAGAAGACAAAATGAGAAGCACATATGGAAGCATCACTTTGTAAATCTGTTTTTTGCAGATTGTGCAGACATCTTTCATCTAGGTCTACTTTGTCCGTCCACCGTTTACGTTTAGGTTGATAGGATGCTCGTATTAATGGCATTCAATGGAGTACCGGGTCCGACTTTTGTCCTAGATGGTCTACTTTTTATTCGTCGGATTTTGACTGGCCACGGTACTTTTCGAGAAATATTTAATTCGGCATAAAATGGGTAGACAGAAATAGAAGGAATACTGTCATTAGCTTGTTCGGCTTAGAAGCAATACGTTCTTCCCTCGGAGTAGACGAAGCCATGTGGAGGTCAATAAAAGATGTGGGAGCAAGGAATAGAAAAATATAGCAAAATTGACTAAACTAAGTGTACCACGTCTGCGTGGTTGCGATCCAAAAGACACGTTGACCAGTTTGCTGGAGGTAGCGAACCATGGACAGTAATGGTCTTGTCACTTTCTGACTTGCGTTTGCACAGTTAGGCTGTATTCGGTGTTTTGACTGCTACGAGATTCTTTCGTCACCTTTGTAGATCCGCTCCCTGTCTACCCTATTTATTCATTATTTCTATGAAAGCATGTAAAATGGTTAGAGAGACAGCCACCAGTGAGGTTTGCCCTGTTGTTGAACGTTGTCTACTGATGGTGGCGTTAATGGAACGCATCTAATTTTATCTTCTTGTTTAACGTAACCACTCTCTATCATTTCATGCGATTCATGTTTCTGTTTTGTGCTTTCCTGATTTTTGATCCAAGGCTTTTAGTTCTTAAACTACCGGAAACAATGTGAGAGATAAAGTGTACACTTTGCATTATTTGAGCGATGTCATCTCACCGGAGAACCAGATATTAGATGAGGTGTTATTTTATGTGCAAATGGCTTGTTTATCTTTTGGAACTATAATTAGGTGTTATATCGTCCTGATATACGCCCCTTTGTCAGAAACCAAGTGAATTTTGTGGCATTTAAGTCTGGTCAGGGTACGTGATTGATTAAATTCATGTGTCAGATGATGGAATAAATTGAATGATGCAGCCCATTTTCATGGTTTTCAACCTGATTGTATCCTAGCTGTTCATTTACATCATCTCTAGTCGGAGTATTTTTCTGCTCACTTTTCACGTTCCATTTCTCAACGAGTTTTTGCTGCTGGGAATCAATTTACGGCAGATCACAGTCGTGACGGCCATTAGTTTTGGCCAGCGACGAATTATGCTAGCAGCTTTTGAATGTAGGGAGATTGAGTGAATGAATTGAGTCAAAGGGAAATGGATCACAGACTGAAAGTAAACACGCACGACAGTTCTGCATCGGTGTTGTTATGTCCAAATGACAGATAGTCCCTTCTCTCTCTCACACACACAATTAATGCTAATAACTCAGAGATTTTGTTCTTTTCCTGCGATTTTTCAGTTGGACAAACCAGTGTCCGCTGGTTCTCGTGGTTTGGCCAATTTCCTGAAAGGAATTAGCGACGAATTGCGTCAGACTCACCGTAGCCAACTCTTCAAAGTTGAAGCACCAGCCCTTCGATCAGCAGCTTCACAATTACTGCAACATCAATCCCAAGGCGGTCGTGTGATATTGGGACCACAGAACAGTGCGGATTGGCCTCGTGAACAAACCGATCAGGATCCCTCCTGGGAGCGGATTGTTTTCACAGACTGATTCATGAACAAATAACGTGTGTTAATGTGTGTGAGAGAGATGAATGTGCATAGACTGATTTGATGGTACATTTGACTTTACACAGCACTTGATCATGTGATGCATTTCCATTTTTTGTATCCGTAGACATCCGATCCGGTGACCGTTCAAGTAGTTTCGCCGCAACTTTTTCAACCGTTCCTAGTTGTTGGAGAGTAGCCGTATAAATTTTCGCATCCATACATTTGTCCTCTTGTTTCTACATATTCGCTGCTGATGCTCAGCTTCGGCCGGGGATGAAAATTTTTGGCTGAAGTCCATGGGCCTGATCGGTGAGCTCGCATGCAAAAGAGAAACACGAACAACAACCAAAGGGACTTCTCTAAGCTAAGGGGACCGATTTGGGGCGTGAACTGTGCAAATCTATTCTTCTTTGATATTATGTTTGTTTCCCAGAAACATTCGACCGACCAACAGTTGTTCTTCCTCCTCGAATGTCTGAAAGACTGCTCTTTGCTGATTCACCATCAGGCCTTATACTCCAAGATCAAATGTTGTCATTGGTTTGGTTATTTAAACTGTAGCCGACCGGTTATGTTGACTCATTATCTTACATTTCTAGCTGACTACGGTCTTGTCGTCAGATGTGGTCCTACTGCCGAAATGGCCTTGAGTTACATTGGTTTTGCTCAACCGTTGACCGGTCTGCGAAATTGTCGTTGGGATTCTTGCCTATTTTATGCGGTTTTCTTGTTGCTAAAATGATTCAAGGTTAGATTGATTTCGGGTCACACCATCTCACTGAGTCGTTGATGTTGATGTTTGTTCACGTCCTATACTTTATTCATACTCGGCCACAATCGGATCCTTGGAGCTTCTGGTATTATCATATACTAGCTTAGTGTTGATAACATCTATCTTGCCTCCATTCTTTTCTGCGATGCTGGCACACTGTTTGCCCTAATACAAGTTCTCTTGAACCCACTGGGTCATTGTACTCCATTGTACTCCCTAATGAAATTAAATTAATGACCAGTGCAAACTAAAATAAGAGCAGACGAGCTACACAGAAATATTTCTGTATGTGACTGAAATGGAGAACCCGCTCACGAGAGATGGCAAAGGCTCCATCGTTGGGCTGAATACTCTGACGACAACAACTGTGAATTGTTGAGAAATATCACCTGCCCTTCCCCAAACGTGACTGGAGTTAAAGTCGAACATTCGATTACGGAAGCATAGAAAATCGTCCGGTCCCGACGAACTCCCCAAAATAGATGGAGGAGGCATTAATAAAAGTACTTGCATTTCCCCGTGACTGTAAAAGTAGAAACGCATTCTGTTATCGTGAACTGCATCACTGATTGTCCTAATACATGATCTCTACACTTATTTTGTCTCGTACCTCTGCTATCGATTCCATCGCTTGACTGCTATCGCCCGTTCCCATTAACTCGAGAGAGATAAGGCAGGTAACAGATAAATATTTGTTTAACAAAACACATCTTCAAACTGATGAAATCAGACTTGTCGCATGTTTATCCATAAAAAAGTATTGATGAAGTCCTCGGTGATTTAAAGAACCCACTCCAGTATGTCTTACAGCCTGTACCCTCATTACACTATGTCCCGTTTCGGAAGCAAAGCAATTTTCCACCTCAATATTTAGCTCGGACCAATGTTGCGTTCACCGGAAATGAGCTGAAGACCGTATACGAAGTCACCACGGCAACTAATCTCGCATCGTAACAGACTATTTTTAACATGAAATACCTGCAACGGGATTGTCGAAGGTCAATAAACTTTCAAAATTCCAACTATCGCATCATAGCCTCAGTTGATGCAGCTTTTATGGTTGACTGCTGGCCGTTTGTTTCGTCCTTCATGTTCACCGAGGCCACCGATCGTTACACTAGGATGAGCGCCACGTTGTTCTCCTAAAGCAATTAGTCGGTCAACTAGTGGAATAACTAAGTTGCTTACTCTTCGTCTTCTAATCACTCAATGTGACCGCCTCTGAGTTGCTTTTGTAAAATATGTACCAAGTTACCGTGTTGGGCAAACGTGCGTCTTCTTTCGTAAGGTATACCACCGGGCTAGGATCGGGTTTTTTGTCTGGACAACAAGAACGGCATTGGAATAATCGATAATGGCCAGATGGACAGGAAATATTCACAACCAAGTCAGATTTCGGGGCAAAGTTGGGGAGTACCGCCCTGCTGTCCGCTCCATACTCATCTGCCACTGTAACAAGTGGTAAATGAAATTCATAAACACCGGAAAGATATCGTTTACAATAAATTTTCCGGCTGATACCGGCGCGATAGTGTTTGGGATTGAACTGTAAAGAGATTTTTCGACATAGACGAATATGGCAATAATGCGATGAATTGACTTAAATCCACGGTACAGTGAGGTGGAATTAACCAAAAATTCTTTCCCGGCCCGGTATAGGCCGCGCTGTCAGCGTGGCGAGTAGCTCAAAACGTAGATCAACATGACTGAAGAATCAGATCGTTTACATTTATAGCCCGTGTCTGATCTGCCGTCGATGCGTGAAAGGTGTATTTCAGCAAAATAACATCGGTCGCAGGTACTACTCACAAGTAACTAAGCTCTATAAGCTTATCAAACGTTAAGAAAGATGGGGCTTTTTCGCCGTCGTGTGGAGATCAGATTTGGTGGGGAGCATTCCATTGGGGGTTGTAAGACATTTCTCTAGTCTCCATTGCAATCTGTTGGGTACTCTTGACTGTCATTGAGAACATCTCAGCAATTAACGCGGCGGTTCTGGTTGGTCTGAAAAGAGGCTGGTGGTACAGCACTTTCTGTTCGAAATATCGGATTCGAATCCTGGGTGCCATAATAAATATTCGTCACCGATGAGCTCAAATCGGATCGACTCTTAAATCTGGTGCTTCTACAGTGGAACGTTGACCGGGTGAACTGAATTTTGTGCGTGAAAGGTGTAGTGCGAAGTGAAGTTGGTCCAACATATTTGCATCAATTGCAGGCACTATTCGCAAGTGATTGTAAGATCCATATGAACGACACCTGGGTTACGACCTCCGCAAATTTTGTTTCCGATCGCTGAGTTTGGTAACAGATGGTTGGCGATGTCGACAATGCCGCCATGCTTATCAGTAAAAAAATTGTCATCTTAAGGTGACGCGCAATCCATCCATGGTGATTTTATGACCAAGTAGCGTATAGATATGACTCACGTGAGAATTTAACTGTAGTTCTCATGATTCTGAACGTTTGTGCTGCTTGTAGCTCGGTTAGTTGACTTCCATGATACTCCGGTCAGTGAGTTGACTCAAATAATTGACTCTCTTTGAGGATTCTAAGGGTTATGATTCTTCTTAGCTAGCACTGGAGTCCTCAGGGAAGCCTTACATGCTCCGTTTCAGCAATGTATTCGTTTGACCCCTTTTTGAGTGCGCACAGCAGATTTCGGTTACAATGTTAGGTTTCTGTGCATCTTGTTGTGTATGCTCGCTAGCGGCCATGACACCACTTGTCTTGCAAATTCTGACGAAGTGCTCTCAACGTAACATCTAAGTTAGTCGGTTCGCCTGAGTGGATTAACTCTACTTCTTTTGTGAGGTGATGGCAGTTTAAATGACATCGCACCAGACTGATTGAACTGTTTCATTGATTATGGGGTTTGCACGGTGATAGATATTGCTAGGCAAACTGCAATCGATGCACGGGCCTAGAGGCGATCTGATCGTGTCGGGTAGCGGGCGACTACGGAGTTGTGGTTAGCAATCACGATGAGCGGTTCGGGTTTAGCGATAAAACAACATGAATTTAATCAGATGAAATCCATCAGACGGGATGGGCAAATCAAAGTTCATTCCAGACAACCGATGTAATCATGGCAGTCACACCGGTACAAATACGCAAGCAAATGGTTCGGCTCGTTTGTTCTCGCTTGGAGTAGTGAAAACGGACAATTCTGATCTAGAGGCAGGACTGATTGAAATAAGGAGACTTCGAAGCAGTGAGTAGGCGTTACGTAACAATTTTGTTGAACATTTAGAACCCGGACAATTTTGCTCTTGGGCTCAGATGACTTGCGTTGCATCGGTGGAAACGCTACCATTCATTTCGCTACGCGCTTACGCGCACACAGTTCGATGAGCTGTAGCTTGTATCCATCACTGCAGGAAATTGAGGGATGTTCTGAAATGACCACTTCGGAATACTACTACATCTGGAAGGCCAGTGGAACAAGGGAAGCAGAAAAATCCAAGCTCTTCTCTACCGAAGTATGGAAGGTCAATGGAAGGAGATGGAGTATGTCGATTAACAGTAGAAACGCGACCGAGAGTATGTCGCACCCGAGAAATAGATGACAAGATAACTTCCGGAAGGGAAGAAAGGGTATCGTAGAAATTACTGGTTCAGCCCACCGCGGAAGAATTAAGGCAAAAGGAGAGGTAAAAGCAGCTCTTTCGGACAACATTGGAAGACTGCTAAAACTTATAAGCGATACAGTTGGGTGGAGATCTTTGGTCAGTGAAACAACTTATGTTAGATGTCCACAGCCAACTCACGGCAGATAGCAAAGACTTGACCGTTGGATCGAATATTTCAAAAAAACCAGTGTAACCGCCAGCTGGCTATGTAGTCACTGAGATACCAACAACTGCTAACACTTGGAGGGTGTCACTTGATCCCCAAGTGGAATTGGAATTAAAGTTGAAAATTCGACTGATGAGGCGGGAAAAATCAGTCAGTCCCCAAGAACTTCCCACAACTTTTAACCGTCTGAGGGGAGATAAGGTGATATAACCTCATACTTCATTGTTTCTGACACTTGGAATGGGGAATGTATTCTGTTAATATGTCACGAATCATTGACTGTACTCAACTTGAAGAGGGGAATGCGCAGCGATTGTGAGAATCATCCTAAGATTAAATTTATTTTGATAGTTACAAAGGTTTCAGCTTGTATACCGCTGCCCCGTCTCACACCGGTTAACGAGTGTAACGTCCAGGTTTCCTTTAGGTCGAAGTTGCATATGCTAGGTTTTCATCATTCGCGAATCACACATGCATCGTCGTTCTCCTCCCCATGGATGGTGTCTTTAACTCAAGGTATCACACAGAGCCATTCAGCACTGTTCACTAAAGTCCGTGAATCTGCCGCGAACAGTGTGCTCGCATGCTATTGGCCGAGCAAAGATTTGCAAGGAACCATAATGTTCATTCTGACCGACAAACAGCGTTCGAAAACGGTGTCCCATTTCTTTATTTTTGTTTGACTTCGTCATCGGCTTGGTGTTGTTCAATACCTAAAGCGGTCTCCAGAGTGTGAGCATCGAACTTCAGAATGATTAAAAGTTGCCACCTGGACTGTGCTAGCGATCTCGTGTCTGTTCCAATGTGCAGAACAGGCGGACGATGTACTTGACAGACTGGCGAAGGTTGTATCTCCATTCGGCATGTGCTTCATATGTCCAGGGTGTAAAGTGCTATCATATGACTGGACGTCATTGTTTCCCGATTTCATACTCAATGGAGAGCAGTCGAATAACGTTGACCACTCTAGACACTTGAGTAGTTTCTTGACTAAGGATCTAAGGATGGTATTATGATTGAACAGGTGCATATCCAAAGTTACAGCGGTGCATGTTGGATCGAAGCACTTATGGTACCGACCTGACATTTCGCTGAATTTGAAAGGTCATGTGTATTGTGCCGCATTATGCTCAGACATGGTGTTTACATGCTGAAGATATTTGTCGTTTGGAGGTTGTCGATCGTGAATATTTGCGAAATATCAACGCGTAAACGATGCATATGTTTGGAAGTGTATCTCTTCAACGAATATTCTATCACGGCATACTCGGTTTACTCGTCTTCCTTGATTGTGCCACGTGCTGCTAACGGCGGGTGCATATCTACCGTATCATGTCCTGTTTTTCGTTCCTCCCACAAGTGAAAGAAGCCGCGTGGAGACAGTAGATGACATGGCAGTGGGAAAGGAGAAAATTTATAGCAAACTTTCAGATAGAAACTCCCGTCAACTAGTTTGATAGTAATACTGCATTATATGGGATTAAACTAGATACAGTGGTGATCGTGCTGTCACATTCTGCAATATCAATATGATTGGAAACACATTCGTTTGCGGAGTTTGATTATCCATTCTGTGTGTTGGCACTTGGGCATTCTTTAGGCTGTCCCAACGAGACTACACCTTGACGTGGTGTGACGGCTTGCGTGCCTCCATGATCCAATGAGCTATACAGGATAGCTTATCTAAAGCCGAAGATCCAGTCATGCCTGGAAGGTTAATGGGTAGAAGCCTGACGAAGTCTCCTGGTCCTCACAGTCGGGGGTTGATCTGAGTTAGCAGCTCAGTCGGAAAAACGAGTGGAAGACTAATTGATCCAAATAGATAGGCCCACACTCAGCTATTCCCCGCTGCCTTGCGGTCAGGTTCTTGTCAGAACCAAAGGCTTTGTTTGAGAACCCTAATCGTTCTTCTGCTGGACTCCCTAGCAGCATCCGTCCACCGATCCCCATGAGTTACACGTCTACAAATAATTCCATACTGCATCGGTCTTCGCGCAGGATAATCAGGACCGCGCTGCCCATTGCATCGAGCGGGGTGGGTAGTGATAAGTATGCTACCGCTCAGAGTTCCCTCTCTTTTATTCAATCTGTCTCTTCTGTCTCCAACCCAATCTGTTTGACCCTTCTGCCTATACCCATAAGTATCTCCATTGATAACACGCCCGATACTCATCAAAAAGGTATCATTGTCAAATAGGGTGGTAGGTGTTTTCAGTTTTGCTAGCTCAGTTTCTCAAGCCTAGTCAGCACTCCTGCAACCGGTCTGGGTAATCCTTACAAATACGAATAGCGCAATCTTAACTGCCAGGCTGGCCAAAAGGCGTGTTTAGTGTCTGACCGTGGACTCACTCTTTGACTTGAATGTCTGGCTGTGTGATGTTAAACACGAATTCAGGATTGAATAGAGTTAGCGTAATCCACTTAACTGCACCAAACGTCTCGTCAAGATATTTCCTTCGCACTTCAGAGACGAAAGCAGCTCAAGCTGTGGGTGATACGTGGGTCATAGGAATAGTCGTGAGTGAGAAGGCTTAAGCAGTCCTTCTGAACTGGATCCCAATCAACAGTCGCTTGTGAACTGTGAGACTGCAGGGGATCAGTCGGCGTCCGAGAGGATAGTGGCGTTAAGCGTAGTTTATTTGTTATCTCGACATACGCTCCAACAGACTGCAGCACTGACATGGAGAAAGACGAACTTTACGATAACCTCGTCACTCTTGTTCGGAAGAGCAGAGGCTCTGACATTGTAGTGGTAGCAGGTGACTTTAATGCACAAGTTGGAAAACAGTGCATCGGAGTCCTGTTTAGGTGGGCGATGCGCCTTGCCTGCACAGCGAACAGACAACGGAGAAAGACTTCTCTAATTCC
>LUCM01005594.1:30458-70818 GCA_008360955.1 Fasciolopsis buskii | reverse complement strand
AAGACTTGTCGACTTGCTGTCTGGAGACACTGAAGGATATGGCAGTGAACCGTGAACAGTGGCGATCGTGTTTTCATTTTCTATCGAATCAGAATGATTGAAAACACGTGCGTTTGTACAGTTAGACTGTGTTTCGTGTGTTGGATGTAGCAGCATCTTATCTGTTCCCGCCTGTGTGGGTCCACTCGCTGTTCACCTTTGATATTCACTCTTTTTATATAAACATGTAACTCTGGGGAAAGGCATTGGTCAGTGAGGCTTGACTTGGCGTTTAACACTGAACGATGATGATGAGGTGGAGGTTTCCAGCTCCTGTGGGCACACACTGTGTCCATATTTTCTATCCATTTTTTTCAACTGCAATTTATAACTCAATGAGAAAAGGCCGTGGTAGGTGTGTCTCGGCTCATCGTATAATGTCGTGTGGTGATAGTGGTGACAATGCGAGAGCTGTTACAAGAATTTAGGAGGAATAAGATTCCTTCCGTGACGTTCTAGTTCCTGAAGTTGGACCGACTTTGATCATTCTGCCATTATTTGGATAAAAGAAAAGATTTCGCAAATATGAAGTTTCTCAAATCTTTTGATTTTGCATTATGCAACGACAAAATCGACGAACGAATCATCAGTAATATTCTTCCATCCATTACTGATAGGCACCATGTCACGAATACCCTGGATAGTTCTACCGCAGTGGGCGGTAATACGGGACCTTCCATTTATTTACCCACGATACGTTGCCATTCGTGTTTCTTCTCATCAAGATTCTGCTAATCGCCTCGCGGTTGAATACACAAGGACCAAGCAATTCAACGGGATGGCGGGAGATTCTGCTTTATGCGTGGAGGCAATTCTAGATTGCTATTAATTGACTTTCCTTTGAAACTTTTGGTCACCAAGAACGGAGCGAATTGATTTTGACAGACTTTCACTTAAGATTAACACCAAAAGAGCTTCTGTCTCCATTGACGGAGCTGTCCGCTCCTCAAAAGTTAGAAGAAGAACAGGACCATCGAGGTCCTTTCTCCAAATAGAATGACTACTATTAGCGATGATGATAGCATAAGTAAAAATGACTAAATTAAATTTAGGTGGGAGTCGCTTGTCGATCCAGAACCCCTTGATCAAAGAGTTCAAGTTGACATGTTTGGCGAATTCTTTTCAAGAATCTTTCGCAGTAAAAAATAAGCAAATCTGCGGGAGAACCCCATTCTTCTCGCTATTTTTTAAGCCAAGCAATTTTGTTTGGTCAATTACTTTGGACATAGTAGGACCAAAAACCTTACTCATTAACGGCATGCGCATCGGCTGCTGTGACGGAAAAATTATTGCTTGACACCTACATGATCTACTGTTGCTATTTTACGAGTAAAGTTAGGGGATTCCCGATTTTTCCTGGAGTGAGTTTAATAGTTTAATTTCTTGAAAATTCTCACGCAGCACACTGAGAGAATAAGTCGGCGAACATACACGTTTTCAGTGACTCATGCCATTATATCACTATGTATTTGGAATAATTTTCTTTGTGATATCAACTTATGTGTTCAACCAATCGAGTGAGGAATAGTGACAATCTTTCGGGAATTAGGTTCAATCCATCGTGCACAAACAGCTGAACTAGAAGCACCAAGTGTTGATGAAACGATTGGAAGGATCCAAACCATCGAGTGAGTTTCCGCGGAACCCTGACCGTTTTGTTCACAATTTGTCAGACTTCAAGTTATACAAATACATTGGTAGATGTTTTATCCCTGGGGCCCAAATTTTGTTGCCCAAACAGCCAGGGTGTACAAATGGACTTAGAAGTTGGATTCGAGAATCTTTTCTCTCAATTGTCGAGTTTATCCCCGTCATCACAAATGGAAATGCAAGCGTTGAAATCAACTTTGGTGAACACTTGCTATCAATATCATGGCGCTAGACATATAACGAGTGGGTTATTAAAGCCAGAACATAAGAGACGGTTAAGAGAACTGCGGAAAGATGCAGACTTCATGTTATCAAGACCAGATAAGGGTGCAGGCATAGTTCTCCTGAACAGGTCTGACTATGTAGCGAAAATGAGATCCATTCTGAATGGCAAGTCAAAATGTACAAAAATGGCGAAGGAGAATGATGAGACGCATCAGATAGAAAAATCGTTGTCTAGTATCTTGAGACGATTGAGCCAAAGGGATATCATAGATTCGACAACATTCGAACAAATTCGGCCTACGGGAACTACTATTCCGAGATTGTGAGGCCTACCGGAAATACATAAAAATGGAGTTCCTCCGAGACCTATTCTCGACATGTGCAATTCGCCGTACCATGCTTTGTCAAAATGGCTAGCTAGGTTACTGGAACCTGTTAGACAGATGATAGCAAAACAGTCCTAAAGACATATTTGAGCTTATCGACTTCGTGAAAGAACTAAATATGAAGGGACGAAGAATGTTTTCTTTAAACGTCACCGCCCTTTTTACCAAGGTTCCGATCACGGAGACAATCGAATACCTCTGTGACTACATCGAGAACGATGACTTATTGACAAGTCTTCCGACAGCAGACTTGGAACAACTATTGTTCTTTTGTACCTACAATGTACAATTTAGATTCANGCATCAGATAGAAAAATCGTTGTCTAGTATCTTGAGACGACTGAGCCAAAGGGATATCATAGATTCGACAACATTCGAACAAATTCGGCCTACGGGAACTACTATTCCGAGATTGTACGGCCTACCCGAAATACATAAAAATTGAGTTCCTCCGAGGCCTATTCTGGACATGTGCAATTCGCCGTACCATGCTTTGTCAAAATGGCTAGCTAGGTTACTGGAACCTGTTAGACAGAAGATAGCAAAACAGTCCTAAAGACACATTTGAGCTTATCGACTTCGTGAAAGAACTAAATATGAAGGGACGAAGAATGTTTTCTTTAGACGTCACCGCCCTTTTTACCAACGTTCCGATCACGGAGACAATCGAATACCTCTGTGACTATATCGAGAACAATGGCCTAGGGACAAGTCTTCCGATAGCAGACTTGAAAAAACCATTGTTCTTTTGTACCTACAACGTCCAATTTAAATTCAATAGTCAAATTTACCGTCAAAAGGACGGCAAAGCGATGGGATCCCCACTCCGTCCGTTGCTAGCTGACATTTGCACAGCAAAGCTGGAACATGGGTCACTCGAGTCATCAATACGAGCACTCTACTTATACAAACGTCATTTGCGTGAGCTCTTCTGTGTACTCGACCCCTCGACGAAAACTAACCATCTGTTGGATAAGTTCAACTCGACCCAGGCACATGTGAAATTCACAAAAGAGATAGAGTTTAACAGTGAATTAACACTGCTTGGTTTACAACTAACTCGTCGAGAAGACGGCTCATTTCGGCGATCACTACACAGAAAAGCCACATGGAATGGGCAATACATCAACTTCCACAGCTTTGTACCTTTTAATGTGAAGAGGAATCTAACTGGATGTCTCATGGTCAGAACAAAATGAATAGGCACAGAAGATCCCATTGAAGCTGAATTGCAGATGGTAAGAAGAGTATTCACTGAAGTAGATTAATCGACAAGATGTTGGAGACGGAACAGTAAGTTCCTAGGAGGGCGACGGTGGAGAGAAAGCCAGTATACATATCTCTGCCATTCATAGGTGACACGCTAGCAGAGATAGCACGACGAAGACTGACTAGCGCTATCAATAAGACATTCTACGCAGCCAAGCTTCGTATCCTGTTCAAATCCCACCCCGCAATGTCATTACGGTTGAAAGACAAAGTTCCCGATTTTGTAGCCTCATTTTGTATTTTATTCATTCGTATGTTCCTGTGGGACAATTTACATCAGCCGCACGACCAGGCGCTTGTCTGAATGCATCCGTGAGCACCACCCTGCATGGTTTAGGCACTGGAACAATTAAGTCACTTAATAGCGCAGTTGTTTCACATCTAGCACAGACTAACCACACCGTGAATGTGACGCAAGCTTTCCGGACCCTGTATAAGGTCAGGGGTCAACAATCCAGGTTGGCAAAGTGTCGCCTCTTGAGCACTGCGGAAGCTGTCGCAATCAGTCTTCACAATCCTCCACTTTGTTCTCAAAAACAATTTGTGGTTGCGCTTCAACTCCCCTGGCCCACCCTCCGTCCCAAAGCAAACCCTAGAGAACAAAATAATTAACAAAACACGTTCTTTTGTATTCAGGTCATGCATGTAACACCACAAATCCCTTCCTCGCCCACATTTTTATCACTTTACACAATACTTTGCGTTCAGTTTCCCACAAGGATGAATCGTAAACGAAAGATTGCCGGGGTACTTCAAATTAGACGATGATAGACAAACTTTGGAATGAATATGCCCATGAACAAGTAGGTGTGACGATTTCAGGAGCCACTGGAGATTTGGTCTGTCAAATCAGACAGTTGCATTCCTTTGAGAACAACGCCCATAAACCGACTGAGAAATTACCGGAAGCTCTTGTAGTAAACTGAATCGAAATCGTCGGAAAACGGAACAAGGGTATGATGCAATCACTGCAAAATAATTACCTCTACCGGACATTCATACGGCCTTAGTTAACCAGGGTAAGTCAATGAGAAACTGCACATCACCCATTGCTGAAGCAGTTTCGCCGTGTGCACTTCTTCAATGTTTTTGATTCACGGACGGGATAATTTTTATATGAACAGTTGGATGAGCTATTTGTAGGTAATACTTCCCCAATACTCCGACAGGGAAAAATTTGCAAAGCTAGTTAGACGATTGCGACTACCGTGGGTAGTCTTTCTCAAGACAAGTTTTACAATCATATGTGACTATTTGGACAATATCTGAAAGCCGACAATGAGATATTTCCAGTACCACAATAGAAATCATTGTGAAATTGAGGCATTCAAAACGCTGCTCTTTGGAGTAATTTTCCCGCGTCTGTTGTAAATATTCAACAAATGGCAACAATCTTCTAATAAAATCTCACAATAACCGATCGGGCACTAAGTTTAAGAAGGACTGATGGCAATTCCCACATTTCTCACCCAGTTGCCAGTGTTTTATCCCGCATCAGTCAGTTCCTGTTGAACAAGAATTGGCCGAAATTGAGTGATAACTCAATACGCGTAGTCACTATCAATCAGCAAAAGGGATTGCCTCCTGAGTGGGGTCGAAACACCAGACACGTATCTGTTGCACATAATTTTGATGCAAGTGAAGGGTAGCAGATTAGTAAAAAGTATTTTGGTTATGACTGTGGTCTTATGTTTCGCAAGCAAATCACAAGCCACGGTTTGAGCACATGGTTGTTTTGCGAATAGTCACAGAAAAAAATTTATACATTGAGCATGTTTTGTTTCACGTAGCATCCGGAATTGGCTGACAAATTTGCCTTGCTTCTTCGTTTTCTGGGCAGTGGGGTGCTCTTTTCCGGTGTTATGCGGTGTCAGTTTGTTTTGAAGAACTGAGGTCCACGTACCGTCACCACCGTTGAGGGCTTCAGTTAATTCTGATGCGACCGACCCAAAGCGGATTTCCTCACCTAGAAGCTGCAAGTCAATGGAAAGACTCTTATGTGAGCATTTAGACGTCGTCGGAATGGATTCATCGTAATATTTTATTTTGGAATTATAATTAGCGGTTCCGTGCCGAAACTCAACTATTCCGGGCTTAGACACGGCTTCTCAGCTCGGCTGTGCAGCTTAATGAAATAAGTAGGAAACCTTGTACTATGTCAAGTGAACGTCAAGAAATTGCAAAGAATAACACTGAAATAAATGTTATCCAGTTTTGTAGGTGATAACGAATCCATTTTTCAGTTTACAAGTCCCTGCGTTGTTTAGCATCGGTTTTCAAAACCCTCGGTCACATGTAGAGTGAAAACAAGTTTGTGTGAAATACGAATCAGGCGCGGATTGTACGGTCCAATAAGGTGACTTGTGATCCCGGTGTTGATTTTGTGAATATCTGCAATTTCATTGGGGAAATTTGTGTCTATGTATTATCTGAAATCGTAATACGGTACTCAGATATTAGCGATAACGCACGTATACATACCACCAGTATGCACTAGATTGATTCCGATTCCCGCTACACAACTGACAACAACGAGAGACCCACAGCTGCTGAAAGACAAGTTCACGTTCGGGGGTTTATTTGGAAATCATGCGTTTATACACAAAAAAGGGAGAATCTCGACTGGTGGAATACATCTGGTCCAACTGCCTACGTGGAACATTTGAGCTTGACGGTTGCCTGTCGCCAGGATTCTGAGTGACTGGTTGTCTGCGCAGGATAATGTCGAGATGTATCTGGTTATATCACGTGGATTGGACTTTGACTCACCACAGTTTATTCCTCTCCGCATCCTGGGTGGCAAAACATCTCGAGGCTGAAAACTGATCTCCAGGTCGTGTCAAACGATAGTCAAGGGCAGCCAAGAGACGAGTTTTCGTTCTTAAGTATGAGTCTTTTAAGTTACACAAGTTCAACATCCTATCTCATTGAATGTCCATTATCCGTTCATGTAATCACTAATTGAGATTGTTGATTTTTGTGCCCGAATCCTTAATTTACTAAGGCGCAAACACTGGGTTTCGTTTTTGGCCTAATATCGACCATTCGATGATATGGCTTTACAAAATCATCTCGAAACTTTTCTATCATTGGTAAAAGAGGAAGGCAAATCAACTTCACATGAACTAAATTCGGGAACTGAAAAATCACAGTCCAGGGCCAAAGCACTATATTGAAATCCAAACTGGCCAGGTGTCGTAGATTTTTCCAGTGGAGCGAACTGAGAAGTTGTTGCTAATGTGGTTCGATAAATCCGTAGTCGGATTGTCTGTGTCACAGTATCGAAAATCGTTCTGAAAACATGCCGACAGTAAGACAATAGTCCTCAATCCTTTGATTTTGGGAAATTGGCTTATCTGATATAAACCAGTGACCAAGTGGCAGATCTCACGATTCAATATAAGCACGTCACCTGCGTCTATAAAAAACTGTTCCATCTTTTGCCTGGGCATTTTGACCAGTGATTAGCAACTATTTTTTTTCATTTCTTATCACTAAAGAACGGGTATGTTGTGGACGCGTTCATCCAGTCGCATTAATCCATCCCATGGGCTAATTAATATTTGTGGATGATGATAATATTGTCGGCCGCAGGTCTAATATGATAGAAGTTTACTACTTGATCGTGCTTCAATTTCACTGGCTATGGAATGATCAAGGTGCAATAACAGATGAGTGAATCGTCTACTAGCTTAGATCCTTCGATATCCACGTTGTCATACTCAGTCGTTTAATCAAACTGCACAGAGTTAAAGCCTAAATATGACCTAAAAAGGCCATCCTGCATGTTTATTGGGCCACAGGAACGCATCCTCATTCTTTACAACTGTTCTAAAAATTAAGTAAAGGAGAGTTATTTGCTTGTTTTACGAACTATCCTTGTACCGCTAATCAAATTTCCCACCAGGTATCTCTCACATCTGGAAGCGACTCCCTTCCTGAAAATGACTCGGATAGCCATTTCACTAATAAGGAAAGTGGAAGACGAAAGACAAAAAGTGGTTGGCTGTTTATTGGCTACTACGAGAGTTGCCAAGGTTTTGCTTATAAGGCGAATAAACATCTCAGATTCTGGGATACCTTGAATCGATTGTTTTGGGAAGGACAATTGTCTGGCGACTTTATTCATTACCGACGGGAACAACCTACAAACCTCAACAATCTGCCATTAATTTCAAAATCCCAAACTTCGTTAAATCTAAGCTCTCTTGGTCAAACTAACATGGTTACATTCATTCAAATATGACAACGATAATTATCCATAATTCTTGGGAAAAATTGTTAGATTTATTCTTCTGTTTGGGTATAGTAGTATTCTACCACCTTCTAACGTGTAATTCTGTTACACTGTATTCTTGCATGAAATGTCCCAGACAATGAATGCCAAACACATTCACTCTCGGAGTTATTTTTGCATCAATTCTATGCCCTTGGTTTGTCAAAACAAGACTTAACACAGCACACATGAATGATTTTGCATGTTCCGGATGGTTGTACCAACCTAACTCATTTCAATCAAGTCGTCTGACAGTTGATTTTGTACCACCAGAAGTCTGTTCTATATGTTGGTCGGTCAGTCTGTCTCGCTTTCTATCGCATTCTCGCACGCATCCACACAATCTTCCTAGAAATAGCTAGGAGACTGAAAATCGAGAGTTGTATCTCCTATTCGTGCCCCAAAAACTACGCAACCAACGTGGACCAGTAAGCAAAATGTACTACTGTAAGGAAAAATTTCCTGTCTAACCAAACCTGACAGCAGCTGCTTTTGAGCAGATATCATTTTTCTACATCTTCATGTTTGGTTCCTTTTTTCATATTGCACGTCCAGTTTTGTGGTACTAGAGAAAATTGTCAAACCGGTTGATTAGAACTAATGATATTTGTGCAAACGAGATCACGTTAGCCAGTTGGCTGAACGAGACTGAACCTTGGAGGATAGGATATTGGTTAGATGTGAATTCTATTCATGTTGACAAGATATGATGACAAATATTCTTCATGACCAAACAAACAAAAAATACGCCCAAAATCGATGCTCGATGTGAATGGAAATAAATAGATGCAGAACAGAACATTGTGCTTACCAGTCATCTCAAACGATCGTAAATATGCGAACACAAATAAATATAAGTTTTGGACAAATAAACAAGCAAACCAAATCCGTCAGTGGCCAAATAACCAATATTGGATTCAAATGAAGATATATTATGATCCATATAAGAATTTCGACTGATCAAGTTAATTGTTCGCCAACGATTCAGTCTAAAATTCTGCAATTAGGGGATGCAGGGCAAAGCTTCGAAACCGAAGAAATTTCGCTTTCGGCCTTTCTGTTATCGCTATTTCTAATAGGAAGTGCCAATGAAGCCAATGAAACCCCGAGATTACCACTTTGATATAGTGACAACTCTCCATGTGCACTCTGAGAACTGTCACCGGGCTTAAAAAGAACGCGGAATCGACCAACCCAAGGTCTTCAGCCTATTCAAGGAATGTGAAAATGGTTTTCGAAAAATGTAACTGTGAATTCTATTCATTTGTCGGGAGAATTTTGATCACACTCTAATTGTACTGCTTCCGCATCTTGAGTCTGCAGAACCCGATCCAATGGGAAGCACATACATTCATTGGGGCATTAATAGAAAGTGATCGGCTCGATTTCTGGTCCATTATTCAACCAAATTCATTCGTCCATCGTCTTCTCGGTGAATTTTGCGTTGGTTCAGCTAATCCATATTCAGGCGACCTGGGCTGTATTGTCACGATTTACCGTTGGACCGAGTTTCTCCCAGTCAGAGTACAAACGAATACGGATAGACTTGAGGCACTTCTTCCCAATATCGCATAATAGTCTAGTCCATTCAATCAACCGGGAGAATCAAAAGCAACAGCAATCACTGTGTCTTACTTTTGCGCGAAATATCACAGTTTTTCGCGTGCTAATGTCAAGCATTAGCCACTTTCTTTGGGATCATTACCAGTCCCGATTTGCTGAGAATGGCAGACAAATCAAATAGCTGAATTCGACGCTCAAATTTGGTATCCGGAGATGATCTGACAGTGCCAACAAAACTGTCGTCTTCTTGCAGCTGATTAGGAAATCGACAAAACCATCACCAATATGAAACCACGATCACAAAAGCAAGGTAAACATCATCCACATCAATCATGAACACATTTCTAAGTGTAATGTATTCTCATTGATTCAAACTGTAATGTGAGTCGGATTTCATCCCGGGGCCACAACACATTTTTGTTGTAATTCAATATAAAAAAGTCAATGTAAAAAGCATCTAAACCCCAATTACCTGATTTCAGAGCTTCTAGCTGGTGACTGTAGCGATGACACAGGGGGTTCAGAAGCAACAAGTATGTGAATGACATAAATGCGCTAGATTGAAAATCTATCCATTACTGACCTAGTGTAAATAAGTTCAATTGACAAAATTGATAATATCCACGTAGCTGGCTGAGTTGAAAGAATCCGTCGTTCGAAACGCAGCAAAGCAGAATTAGTAGTTGCTGAAAAATCATTTCAATTACAAAGGAAGTAATCAGAGGTTAGGACTCGTGGAATCCTTAGATCTAAAGGATTCACTTCGAATGTCAGATATTGCTTCATAGAGAAAATAATCTCTGAGGAGCTGGTTTTCAACAATTCGTACTCATACCATTCAACCGAAATATTTTAATGATTAGTTGAGTGTTCATGACACAAAACGAATGATTTCGTGAAAACGTGTAATCCACTACTACTTAGACATCACAATTCACAAGGAGGAAGATTTAAATGGATTGGACGGTTGAGATAAAATCATGGATAGGAAGAGATTGGTTGCGTTTCATGCACAACCCGAAAACGGATGAACGTGTTATGTCAATCGGTGTCTGGTTTAGGGTTTACTTCCTGGTGGAGGGCGTTCCAGAACGGATGAACGACATCAACAAATTGTTTTGAGCACACAATACAAAATTGGGAAGAAGGAATGAGACCGTTTCCACCGTGCTTAAGACACGACACTTTGTCAACCGAGCATTTTGACTTCGTACTTTATGCTAGACACGAAATGTTTGTATCACATTTACCGGGTGGTTAGTCTGTGCTATCTGTGAAACGACTGCAATATTAGGTGACCTGATCGTTCCATTGTTCATTTGCACATGGTGGTGCTAACGAATGTGTTCAGACGAACCGCTGGCTAATGTGCATTTTCAAGGGATTCTGACTGCTGAACTTGGTGTTCAGATGGCAAAAATTTCATCACCAGTCTAGGTAACATCTTCAGTGCGATTGCGCATGAGTTGGGTTGTTCTTTACTTATAGGGCTAGCGTTGACCTTGACCTTGAGCTCTATCGATCACGACCTGGAACCTATGAGTCTGTCTTCCACTCAATCTCCGTTCGGTTGACCTTTGACCTTAGAGGACTTAATTTCGTCGTGGGAAGCTTGATCCATTCAAATGTATCGTTATTTTTGTTTCGAGTAATTGAATATTGTGTGATTCATTTCCACAGACAGATTCGTGGAATTGAATCAGATTTGTAATCATGGGTTTGTATGACTTGGATTCCCATTCTCTCAGTTAGCTGAATTACCTGCTTCTCATCCGAATGTACAGCTGATCCAATTCGATGTGTCCATTGATTGAATTATTTGAAAAATATCAGGCTTCTAAAATCGCCCTCGCGTACCCCTTAGTTGCTTGATCCAGGATCTCAATTTTGTCCAAACTGAATTAGTGTCCTTCATGGTCTTCGTGAACCGACATGTGCGAGAGATCAAGAGGGTGTATCATGTCTCCTTGTAGCCATTTTGTGTTCGTACATTCGAGTAGTCACATTTATCCCGGTTTGACCGATGCAGCATTCGTCGTAATCCATGCAGTTGGTTTCATGTAGGACATTTGTTCTTTTCTCCGTTCTCAGTCGCTTTTTTGGTTCTGATATCCTCAAATTTCAGACGGTATATGAACAACTGTGATTCCTTGAGTTTGGAGTAGCGTTGTGATTAATTGAGATACAATTTGATGGATGGTAGAGTTATTCTTCTATTTGTCTGTTTACTTCTGTTCATTTCCTTTTTCATCGTACGCACGGTTCTCCTTACAAAATCTGTTTTCCTCGAGCATCATGATGAGGTGGGTTTTTGTCTGCCTTCTTAGTTCTTCTGTGCCTCAGTATGTTTTGGCTTTCATGAATAAAATCCGAATGCGCGACAGTCGGTGTACTCTGATTCCCAGTGTGCTACTGGAGTTTCTTTTAACCGACACATCCAGAAATGCAAGCTTTTCACCTTTTTCTGATTTGATGGTTAATTCGTTGTCTTTGAATGTGTAGTTGATTACTTTTTATATCTCTTCGATATTTAAGCGATTAGTAATGACGGAAGTCTCATTCAAATAATTGACCCAAAGTTTCAACGAGAAATCCAGATACGAGTTAGCCCGTCGATCTTCCTTTAACTTTTTCCTACATGTTCATACTTTTAAATTTGAAGCACATGCATGGGCACATTTCCAGTAGTTCAATAACTGTTTTGTGTCCGAGTTATATTCTCACAGTTCTTTGGTTATATTTTTGCTAGGACCACATCTTCCATAGTGACGTCATTAGTTTATTCATGAACTGATGAACGTTGGTCACGGACAAGGTTTGATTCATTAATCAGACGTCGCCATAGTTCGTTAGCTAACCAGAAAGTTGGAGTTAGAGAAAAGTAGATGCTCGGTTGCATTGGAATGCCTCCGTTGTAAGCCTTTGGCAATCGGTGAAATCGTGCGAAGTTTAAAACATTGTATATTGTACGTTGTCCCAAAGGAACATGCAAACGGGTAAGCACATGACGAGGCTCATGAACATCGTATTTCAACTCTAGCATCAACATGGGGCGGGATTTGAACACGATTCGAAGCTTCATTGTGCAAAATGTTTTATTGATTGGGCTAATCACTCTTCATGCGATCTCTGCTATCGTGTTGCCTTTGAATGACAGAGAAATATAAGCTGGTTTTGTCTTCGCCACGGCCTTCTTGTCAGTTTTCGTTTCTGTCTCCAATAACTCATCAGTTACTGGACTTCTCGATAAATACTCTTCTCATCGTCTGAAGTTCTGCCTCAAGAATATCTTCTCCGGATATTCTTTTTGTTGTTTCTCAGGTATCTAATTATCTTTCTATTCACGCTAAGGGTTACAACCATGTGAAAGTAGACGTGATGCCCATTCTACTTGCGCTTCTTGTGTACCGATCGCCCAACTGTGAACCGTTTTCCCAACCAAATGATATTGTCATTGTTCAATTTCATCTGTGTTATGCATTTCACACCTAGGTGGGCTGAGTGGAACTCATCAGGCAATTGAATAATTTCGGTCAAGTGGTTGAGTACACAGAAAGTGTCATCTACAAGGCATTTGTATGCGTGGAGGGTATGAACTGATTATTCGAGCGGGCCACTTTACAGATTTGGAATAGAAATATTTCGGCAATTAATTAAAGGATTCGATACCCCACTCCTATACACTCCTTTTGGTGGTAATGTGAAGTTGCAAATTTATTCTGGACATTGTATGTACAAAAGAACAATAGTTATACTAAGTTCGCCCTCGGAAGACTTGTCATTAGCGTAGTATTTTTGATATAGTCACATAGAAATTCGATAGTGTCCGTGGTCTGTATGTTGGTAAAAAGCGAGGTGACATCTAAAGAAAACATTCGCCGTTCTTCTACATTCAATACTTTCCCGGAAGCCATGAGCTCAAATGTGTCTTTAAGGCTATATCTTCACATCTTTTGTCTAATGGGAACCAGTAGCCTAGTCAGCTATTTTGCCATAACACGATGCGGCAACTTTCGCAGGCAGAGAATCGGTCTCAAAGGAACTCAATTTCATGTGTTTTGGGCATTCCTCCCAGTCTCGGAATAGTGATTTCCGCAGGCCAAATTTGTTCAAGCATGATCTAATCTATTGTGTTCTTTGTTTCAACCGTCTCAGAATGTTTGATGAAGATATATGTGGTTGATTTGTTTTAGCATTTTTCGTTGTCATTTTTTGTCATTCAAAATGATTCCCATTCCTACGAAGTAGACAAACTTGTCAAGGATAACCATGCCTGCACCGTTGTCTGGTCTTGATAACATGATGTCTGCGTCTTTCTTCAGTTCATTTAACTGTCCGTTATGTTCTGGTCTCAACAACACATACGTTGAATGCCTAGCGACATGATACGGATAGCATGTGGTTACAAAAGGAGACTTAAAATTTTGCATTTCCGTTTGTGATTACGGGGATATACTGGCCAATTGAAAAGAATGCTTCTCCGAATCAACTTCAAAGTCCACTTGTTCACAATGGTTATTTGGACAATAAAATTTTGGACCGAGGGATCAAATCTCTAGCGATGTTTTGTCTAACATGAAGTCAGAAATCGACCAGAGTTCTGCGGAAGCCCATTCGATGGATTTTTTCGGTCCATTCGTTTCATCAATACCCGTTGTCCAAGGAATTGAACGTATTCCTCAAACAACTGCCTTTCCCTATTTGTCAATTGGTCCAGCCTAAGAGATGGTGCCAAAACGTGTTCGCTTTAATTCCACACCATTGCTGCACATGGAATCACGTTCGCTATGAACTTGCCTCTTAAGCGGCGTTTGTGTAGTAAGCATCCATTCTCTCCTTAACACAGCGGGAGATTATTTGGGAAAGTGGCTTTAGTTATATGGCCTTGAGAAAACACAAGTTGGAGAACAAGCTCATTTTCAGTGATTCGTACTCACGCTATTACATCACTATATACTTGGAAAATTTTTCTATAGGAAGGATTGGATTAGCCAGATAAAAATATGGGTGGGGAAGGATTTTGTCGTGTTACTTGCATAATCTGAATACACAAGAACGTGTTTTGTTAACTGTTTTGTTCTCTAAGGTTTGCATTGGAACGGAGGGTGGGCCAGGGGAGTTGAATCGCCTTCTAGAGACTGAACGTGAGATCTAGCTAGCGTCAGTTTCATAAAGAATTCATTATATTTACTCAGCCCTTTCAGTACAGCTGGACATTACTATTACTATTACTATCGGTCGAAAATTCCAACGTTCATCTTGAAAAAGAAACAGGATGGAGAACAAGCGCACTTTCAATCATCAGTTGCATATCAAAATCAAACCGCGTTAAGACGAAAATGGAAATTTTATCCCCAGGACCGAAACTAAACTTAAAGCGTTCGACTGGCGAATCTACATTCTCAGTTGTCCAGTTTATCCCAGTCATCTCAGATAGAAATGCAAAACTTAACGTCTGCCTCGTGAACACACTAGCAGAGGTCATACGAAGTGGACTGACTAGCCCGATCAAATAACAAATTCTAGGCAGCCAAGTTTCGAATCCTCTTCCAATCCTGCCTCGTGGTGTCACTAGAGTTGAAAGACAATGTTCATGATTCTACGGCCTCATTATATATCTAATCATTCAAATGTTCCTGTCGTTGTTTGTTTGAAACATGTCCACTCTTCCGGCTGTTTAAGTGAACACTGGGATGGTTAAATTACTCTCGGTTTATTCTTTTTTCAGGTAAATTTGCTCAGTTCATGCAACCAGTGTGCCATCATGATGCAGCCAACTAGTGAATACACTTGTTGCACTTGGGTACATGCCGGAAGGCGAAATACAAACAACTCAAAACTGTTTGTTTAGTTAATTTCCTCGAGAAACATAGTGGCGGGGATGACCGCAGATGTCATGGGTTTATAAGATGACCCAGTGCCATCAAATCACAATTTTACCAATTGGACGTGTTCGCAATTTGAGATAGATGAGGAGAGGTCCATGAGGATCAGGAATGGAGGCATTTTTGGGCATCGTAGAAGCGTAAGAACATACTCGAAGGAAAAGCGGCAGTTTACAAGGGAGCAGGTAATGAATAAAACGAGGAATCATGTGTGGTGAGGAGTACGGAGACAGGCATTGCTAGTGTCCCAGACAAGATGCACCCGAGCGTGAATTCGTGTCAGACACGTTTAGTGCTAGCGGTATCCAAAACCTTGCCTTGAGAAAGACTACCCACGGTGGTCGAAATGTTGACGCATTACATCCACCAACACCGCTGTTATTAACATTATATCATTCCCAATTGAAGCCAATACACGATGCATTGATTTTTCGACAAACGAATAACCTGTCTTGAAAAATTGGGCATGATGGTTTTGGACAATTTAGTTTGTTTTTCATCAATGATTCCGGTAGCAATGAAGCCATGTTGTCGGTTTTGAAGAATGTAGTCAACATAAAACGGTATCAGTCAGCAATTGAAATCGAGATTTATATAAATAAGCCTGAAAAAGAAAAGATTCAACAAATAGAAGCTTTTTGAGCAGAAATTGTTTGGCAAGAGACAGATTTACCGTCGTGGATGCGTTTATGTCCTCCTGACAAATGAGCGGGTTTCAACACGGGAATAAATTTCAGATCTATCAAATCTAGAAATGATCGATCAATGAACCCGAGGCATACCGGTAAGGAAGACAGAATCATTGATCATCGTTTTGTTTAGGAATTCGACATCTTTAGGGTACGATAAAGCAAAGGTTGACTAAATCGGACGCGAATGAGGTGAAATTTTAGGGCCTTGTAAAAATCACCAAATATTGCGCAAAATCAGTCTGACATTAGTCGGATTGAAACAAATAAAACTACCATAGGGTAGAACAATATTGCTCAGATTACGAAACAGCGTTACTCATACACTAGTAATCACCAAAATGCAATGGAAACATAGTTGAGGTAATACCAAATGCTCAAACTAACTTAACTGCAGGAAAATTTAGAGACATTGCAAGACTTTTCGGACCAGTTGTTTTATATATATATATATATATATATATATATATATAAAGGACAACACTACCGGTCTTCCCGTAATTAAGTCTACCTCAACGACAGAGAGTTTTCAAGACGTGTTCAACGCTGCCTCTAAGCTCGAACTATTGAACGCAGATTAGATTCGAGTTAGGGTGACTCGAAGAATCGAATGTTTTGGTTAAAAGCAGCAATCCTACAAGGAGATCTATTGTTCCACCTGGCCAAGGCTGGAACAGTTTTCCTATTTGCTGTTGCAGAACTGAAACCAGTCTGCCATTCCCCAGATAGCGTTTTTCATGTCAGCCTTATGTTACCGAATGTACACGCAAAGGCGTTGGGGTTAGTGAAACTGAACCAATTGAGGTGACATTCTCCCTATGTTAACGTGAACGAAGTGATGAGAATTGACTGTAGACAAATCCAAGAGACAACCACAGAGAATAGAACAGGTCTTATCACATCTATGTTATCTTGCATGTGAAACTCATTCTGTCAAGATCGCGGCGGTTTTAATTTTTTTAATTGTCAGAAAATGTCTGCGGAAATGCGATCGATAAAAGTGACTTTTCTTGCAAAGAATAAATTCTTTTGAAAGCATTCTTGACCATTGGTTTCATGAAACGTAAATTTGGATGCATTCTTACTTAACTCAGAGTACCCAATCACATAATGATGAGTTTGGTTTTACGGCAACTTCTACCGGCTAGTGTTTGGGGCAGTATTGAATTACTGAGACCTATGAAATTTCTTGACAGCACCGAAAACTTGTAGGATTTTATGCGAATATGCCTACTGGTGCATGTAGAAGTAGTAAGTTTCGAAATGCATTTCACAAATCCCTGCAAAATTGTTAAAATTTTGTGGGAAAAAACTCATTCCTTACAGTTTGAGAACAACTGACGAATGCCCTTGTTCACTCTGATGCCCGTTCTTGGTTTTTATGCTAAAATATGCCCCATTGGATTTAATTTAATTTATCCAGGAACAAATTGAGTTATTCATTTCATAATCTATGTTCCTGTGAAAATTTGTTTACACGGACGTCGGTGTTTCAATCAAAAGGTTTACGATCATCATCACAAAGCAAAATTCGAAACAACGCGGATGCTAACGAACTCATCTGAATCATGCTATCCAATTTCGAGGATACAAGCCAAGGGAACACTGGAATCCGGATGAACACAAATTTGACGGGGACCAGAATGTGAAAGTATCGAGTTCACAAACATTTCACAAGCAGTCCGATGTACAACATACAAGGTTTTAAATGTACTACTTTCTATTATAAAAGATAATACCAATGATTAATACTCTACAGTATATGGTTTCGAACCTTTCGTTTTAATATTGAATATAGACAGGGTAAAACGAGTCCGTAGACTCAGTGAACGTCAGACAGCAGTTCCCTTCACGCCTATCTGATTCACCGAATCGATCGAAATCGTTAACATAGAAATTATTATAATGACATATTGTAGCATACTAGCATGAAATAACCTTTTGGAAAATGAACTTGGTTTGTCGACTTTCAAATAAATTTCTGAACTGATTGCAGAAAACAACTCAGTCAGTTTGTGAACGAAAAAAACCACATCGTTCTCGTCCATTTGAAATATTAAACAACCGTTAGGAACTAATGAAATTGTTCGAAAAAAATCACAGAAATTGTAATCGGACTAAATCTACAATAATTCATCACAACGTTAACTTCATAGCTGTCATCAGTAAGTGGCATTCTCTCCACACGCGTGCACATCATCGCAAGCCTGTATATTCTCATTACGTAGCGCGTATACTTCAAATAATCAAGTTTTCATTCGTTATCCAATTTTTCTTACCAAACATGCCCGTCCAGTTTTTGTCTTCTCTTCAGAACCAACATGCATCGTCTAGTTTGACGACTCAGCTTGCACGCCAGTGAGATAGAACAAAATACGATACGATTAAAGTTCCACAAAATCGCCCAATTACAAACGGGAAGGGGGGGGTAAAACCCAGTCACATTGTTAATTCTCTAATTCAAACAACGAAACTGGGATTCAAGTCGGTGACCTGGTTGCGTGCGGCCAAAATAAAATAATATTAACCCGGGTGGTGAATTTGGATGAATCAAATGACTAGACGAGAACAATACACGAAATGTTGGGATAGAAATCTGAACATTTTACTAGAATTCCACCATTTTCCGGGCGTGATACAGAGGACACTGTTCTCGATGAGATCTAGGTCTGTTGGTGAGAATGAACGAAACCTTAGGAGTGATCCGTGCAGGATTTCATATTCACATAGCGCCATTCGTTTTCGGAGTAATTAGTGTGGGCGTGGTGTCCGTTTCTCTCTCTCACACACACACACCTACACACACACACACATACTCGTTCAACATGGTAATAATTTAGCACAAATTTTGTCCATTACTATCCCTGTCGTATGCATTCTGTCAAAACATTCTTTTGTTGGAATGTCAACATTCTCATATGAAAAATGTAATAACAAAAGCCAAATATTTCCATGTTTGTCTGTCAATGAGGTGATAAAATGCTCCAGTTTTGCACATGCATCTGTTATGTTTCACTAGGGAGGTGAGAGAAAATGGCCTGCTTTCTTCTGGGGAATTTTTGTGCCGAAAGCACAAAGGCGAATCGATTTAGCGAAGGATTTTTAGAAGGTCGACTTGGACGCACGTGTTCCACTCAGTCGCCGACAGAACGCAATACGATAATTCGGACAAGTGAAGATTTGCTCGTCTGAGGCAGAGCACCGAGGGCTGAATCAGTTTTGTAATATATTCCTTGGGTACGGATATACTCAAAGAGTATTGGAAGCATACGCGAAAGAAATTAATCTCAAACTTAACATGATACAGTACCAGAAAAAAGATGCAATTATAATTCATTTTTTTAAGCGACAACTTCAGGAAATTATTTTCAAGTTACCTGACAACGAAAATTTAGAAGACATTCAACGCGCAGCAGTCATAAAAAAAATTCAACTCAACTCATTCGGGTGTTGTTCAAATACTGAGAGACTGACTAGCGGTATGCAACACATTTAAACATGTTTATCACTTTACTCGTTCCTATGAATCTGGCTATACTGGCCGTATCACTAACAGAGCAATCAGCCGGATTCAGGAGCATCATCCTGATTGGTTAAAAAATGGTGATTATGAAGACCACTGGAAGTTCGGTAGTTGAGTCCCTGGTCAGTACGAAGCACTCATACTAGATGGAAAAATTATTCATAATCATCCACACAAAAAGCCCAAGAACATATCTAACCTGATCAGAAACGTCATGCTTTATGTGGGTGAACCGATCTCATCTAAAATTCGTGATCCGAAACTGTGTAAAAAATGATTGTTCCATAGTTTTTTGTAACTACCCTGGCTAAATGTATGGCGTAAACAATAAATGAGTTAATTTGATTTCTTGAAAGTGCAAGTTCCCTTGATGTTTTGTTTCCAATTTAAAAAAATGAACTGCCATTTTCACATCCCCATTTTAAATCACACATTCTTGTAAAAGCTTGAAAAATAATAATGAAATGTTTTTTCTGTAATCGATCTGTATTTTCTTTGGCAAGGTATTGATTTTCAAGAATGAGGTTGTGAGCAACTCACTGTTGCTAAATGTGTAAGTTGATCAACGATGGCAGAATTCGAACCCGCAACTGTACGCTGCTACACCATACTACTGATAACTTGCACACTGCTGATCACTCACTCACTCATCCAAGCACGCATTCGCCCACACGTACGCACACACACACACACACACACACACACACACACTAAAACCCGGATTACTCATTTTACAAATGCTACGATTTCGACCACCAGTGACAGAATAATGGGGCAAATATGAATGGTAATTCCGAAGGATTTACGAATTATTGGCTATATGGCGAGATGGTTTCAAGCCATTGGTTAAATCCGACCGTCTCTTTAGCACTGCGCAAATCCTTCCAGTTGGACTGTGAAGTAACATAGGAATGTGCAATGGTCTGATACCACAATTGACTGAACAGACAAAGTAATCATTCACAATGGATTTTCCGTAGCTCAACTGCCCCTGCAGAATTTATCGTCCATCCCGATCGAGGGTAATCAAGTTAGGAAGGAATCATTTTGGTGGATGTCATGTGCTTACTTGTCGATTTTTAGTAAACGACCAATTCATGTTTGGAGTTCCTACGGATAGTCTATGACATTTCACACTATTTCGAAGTTGTGTCAAAACTATTCGGAGCTGTCATCCGATTGGCCCATTGGAATCTCGTTCTTATAGGCCAGAAACTGATTTGTCTCATATGAGAGCACATTTGCACGTATGTAGCGCACGTTTCATCCATTGTATGCTCACTGCCATGTGAGTTGCAAGCAGACGTACGCTCGCCACTTTTTAATACTACACTATCTTAATCGCTGAATCTAGCAGCTTCGGTCGATCGTTTTGACCCAAGTTCACTCTTATCCTGCTCAATCAAGAGAGAACGATTAGAATGGTCTCTAGCCGGTCAGCAACAGTTTTCTTAATTTTTCACGATCAAACGGTTTTTATAGGTCCACACAGGAGAAAGCCCGTTGGATGGTTGCTCCGTCTCTGAAGCACATTGTCTTTTCTTTGACCTTCATTTCGAACCCCGCCCCCGCTGGGCTACTCAAAAATTCGACATACTTTACCTTGTTTGGGAATTAGGGAAACGTTTTTCCCCTCACTCTGTTTTCTGGTGTGCAGTCGCTCAGGTCTTCAGCCCATGAGGCATTAACAGCCGGGCTTGGCGGACAATCCTATTTCCCGAAACTCATCTGTTCTCGCTGTCACGTGATTCATGGGACCAAGCTAAAGATGCTTTAAGCAATTGGCACCGGCTGACAGCTTGATACAGTCAGATCTCGCTAAAGGAAAGCATGATTTTATTCAATTTCAACGTAATTCCGGAAGCTTTTGGTTTACTTCTGAAATAAGTTGGGAAACCGCAGGTTAGTTTAGCTGACAGATTACACATGGGACCTGAGTTCTGGTTCGATTCATACAGAGATTCATTATTATCAAGAATAGAGTTGAATAGGCGGAAGTGTCTGCATTTTATTCACCAGCTTCCATCATTACACGATTGAAAATGGATCCCTGATTTTTCCAAATGACCGAATATTCCATAAAGCGAAAAAATTGTTGGATAACGAGACAACTTTGTTTTTATGCAATTGTATGACTGTCCGAGAAATTCGTTGGTCTGAACGAACATACATATAACCAAACGCTAAATTTCGAATCAATGAAGTTCGTTCTGATAAACGCAAATTGTGGACAGCAAGAACAGTTGGATTTGATGATTAATTGACTTTTATCAAACAAAACCGGTCGCTTGACTTGATCGTTTACACAATCAACGGAATATCTGAATGGGGTTGGACCTATTTGAATTGATTCGAAGCCAACCCATTGTGCACATTCGAATGATTCTGTGGCCTGGCGTATGAATGTCAATTCAACACAATGTCAAAGCATATGAAAGTGCCAATTCAGGCCTGTCTCAACTGTCTCAAATAAATGATAATGCTGATTCTGTTGCATTTTGAATCAGTCGTTCGAACAGCCAGACAACACAATTTCCTACCTTTACCGGACGATATTAATTTGTTTGGAGATCATTGATACGATCTAGAAGACTGTAGCAACCTGGACGACATCCAGGATCATTCGGTAGTCGTTGAAGCACATGTGGAAATTGTTTCGGATCAAATGATCTGTTGACTGGGAGCCACTGAATACCTTCAGACAAAAAGATGGCCATATGCATATGATTCACAATATGTTTTAATTGTTTTTAGTGAGAAAACTACATGTTACATGGGATTTATGACCCAAACTTAAGCAGATGTGGGGTCGTTTACATGCACGAGAAAAGCTCACAGTAGTTGTGAGGGAATAAAAGTTTCCCAATCGCTGATACCGCTTAGATGGATGTAATAGATGGAAAAAATATATAGTTTGGGCGAAAACCATATTGAATGGAACTTGGTTTATGAATTAGGTATAGCAATGAAAGGATAATGTGTTAACTTACGATGCTGCATCTAAGCGACAAGATTGTCAAACTTGCCACACTAATTCAAGCAAATGATGAATGAGCTTATATCTATATATATGTAATTACGGTCCATCTTTCTCTAACCACCTTGTGTTTCCATCCAATTCCTCAGTTTCGCTTCACACAGGTTGTATTCATTTATTATTCAAAGAAATCAAGCAAATTGTAAGATGACCATAAACTGATCGTAATCTTGCCGTATTTAACAGTTTTTATTTTATTTTCGATCTTTGGTAGAACCAATCCGGTACACCGCTCATCAATAGAGCAGGTCAAGCGCCAACAGTATACGAGAAATTGGAAGGGATTTTGGTACTTGTCTCGTTAGTTCTAGCAGAGTGGAAATTTGATCAGATAACCTGAAGTTTGTACACTGAGGGTCAATTTCGAAGAGTAGGCTTCCAAGTAAAATGGTTATTCATTTGTATGAAACGCTAACTTCAACAAAAACATCATCGATTGGGACAGTCAACGAGGATATGTATTTGACCAAGGTCTACCAGCTGTCCTATGGTAATACTCATGTTCCATACTTTCGCTTTATTTCGTCACTGCAATTCAGTATTCTATTTTTTATAACAGAAAGCACCAATCTGATTAGTTACGATAAGTGCAGACACATAATTAACTGAACTGCTATGGTCAGGCATTTGGAACTGGTTTGTATCTCAAATACAGAACACATGAACTGATAACATCACTATCCTCGTCGACACAAAGGCTAACTGGCCACGAGTTGTTCGAAGTCACTCGGTCAATGGTCTTGTTTTTGAATCCTCACTGCAGATTGATGTTTTTTTAGTATCTATCCTTTGCCAAGTTACAGTGTTCAGTTGCAATTATAAACAATCAGATTCCTTGTGTCTGCTGAACAAGCATCAATGGTCGACAATCCAAATGAGTGTTGGCGAAGTCAGATAGCGCTAAACGTTTCCATAATTGACAGTCATCTCAGTGTAGGAGGTCCGAAGTGAATGCTGATAGAGAAGGTACGAATATATATCTTGCCATCGAAATCTGTAACTGTGTACGTTGCCAAGATTCTATTGCGTGATCTAAAATATTGTAGCCAATCATATCAGCAGACCGGAGGTTTGGAAAACGGTAAACTGACGGTGAAGAAGGTGGAGAGACGAATGACTCTGTAAATCCTCTCCGTGGATAAGGAATGGACGCAAAGTGCGACAGAAGAACTATGGGAATCATACAAGAGTGGCTCATTTGAGGGCTTTAAAAATGCTTCCGGAATTCGTCACAGACTCTGACTAGCTGTTCAACTTTAATGCACATGCAACAACTTTATAAACCACTGGTATCCGCTAGTGTTCGCAGTTATCGGTGAGCAGGCTCCGAATCAAATTACTAACAATTGTTCATCTAGTGATCTTCAAAGACCTTGAATGATGATCGATGGATTCTGAGTGATTGTTCCAGTCTACGAAACGATCCCCCATTGGGTCCCACAGGTTTGGAAAATATGTACGCAACCCTTCCGTTTCGCCTGATATAGTCTCGGTAGATGGGTTCTGCGCAATTAGAATAGTTAATGTGCAGCTCAGAACGAGAAGTATACCACCATAACTGAGAATAGACAAAACGGTTTTCAAGTGTAACGCAGTCAGAAATGCAGAAAGTCAATTTTATGCCGAATGTGGTTTCTACTAGACGGATATATTCCATCTCACAGGGTGACTCTCCCTCTCTGTTATGTGCGGTCATTTATTTTCTCCGGATTATAAGGACACTACAAAGTCAAGCACAGTAAAAAAAACTTGTTCATATCGAATGAAGAAACCACACACTCGAGTGCACTAAATTACTTTACCTCGACTGGGATGTTTTGGGGTATAAAGGAAAATGCGGTAGTTCCCATATCTACGGTCGTTAAATCACTTGAATTTAGACAAAACATTTTCTTAACAGCACGGTTTTGGAAAATTCAAAAACTGTTTGGTTTTGAAACATGTTTCGGAACTAAATTTGATAGAATTTTATTGACCTTCTATCGAAATATGAGTTAGATGCAATCCATTTCAGGCCTCCTGTACTATTATTGGCTCCCATGCCCCTCAGTGCCGTCATGAGTACATGTCTCATTGCCCCAGTTCGCAACTAGTCCGGAACACATCTCAAAATATACCCCAAAAGCTATGCGTTTCTTGAAATCCCCGCTGAATAAGACTTACCTACTGCCTCCTTGTGGTGTAGGTGTTTTTCACAACAGTGTGAGGACAAAGGCTCTTTCATCTGGTTGACTGATCTTTACTAGCCTGTCTAGGGACGATAACGATTCCCAGATCCCACAAAAACCGCAGATGTGGCACGAAACATTTGGCTGTGTGCTCATCGGTATCTGGTGAAAAGATGTACTGCACACCTAGAAAGTCTAGCTTCATTTGAGCAATCAGCAACCGGTTCCCAGTTAGTTACCGATCCCAGTTCTGTTCGACTGCATCGCGGGTTAAACTTTGGATAACTAAAGTCTTTGATTGTGAACCCATGAAGAAAATCATCTGTAGTATTGCACACACAGGCAAATCATGGTTGTATTCGATTTCATCCGGCCCATGATGAATTCATTACAACGTCTTTCTGCTCTACGCTTGCAAGGTGCACAATCACCCACAGATTCACCCCTTTACAACTCTTTGTGATCACCGAAAATGACGAACAAGAAAACAAAATGTAGGCTAAAAGGAAGTAAATGGAACCGTGTTTGTTTGTCTGCTGGCTTGGTTGATTTGCTTTCTTTCATCTTTTTTTCGCTCTAATTCCATTTTGCTTTGCCCACCTTTCTCGAATCGTGTTTCGTTTGGCAAATAGTCTGAAATCAGCCATGTGAAATAAATATAAGTGAAAAAAGGAAATAGAATTTTTGCGAACCGTTGTTTCAAAATTTGTGCAGAATTCTTGCATGGACTAGAAGCGTAAAAAGAAAGATTGTGTTGTCACAGCAAATATTATTTCTGAAATATGACAACTCCATACTCACACGTGACCGAAAAAAACGTGTGTCCTTGTTTGTCGTGATTTGGTCATGTGGCTAGTTCGACAGTGTGGTGTGTCATTTACAATGTCGAGCTAATTGTTTAAAAGCTGTCGTTTAAAAAAAAATGTCACGCGAGTTGTTACGACGTCATGAAAACTAACCGTTCTGTTTAAGTATTATTAGTAACAATATTTACATCTCATTTATTGCCAGTTTGGTAATTGTACATAGCTCGATATGCGACTGAAGGGGTTAATCGTATGGACAAAGAATACCGTGAACTCGATGTGCACTTTAGTGTAACAGTGTATCTTTCGGTTTGGTGACTGAAGTTGTGTAATAGGTTGAGTGGAGCTTTAACCGTCATAAGGGTAATATAAAAGTGAGAAAGTACGATACAAAAGTATGTATATCTGAGTAACCGTGACAGTTCAGGTGCATTCAAGATGGTTGAGAAAAGTTTTCAAAGAACTTACTCGGAAGAGAATTTTGAAAAACAGCAGTCAACGTAATATTGGTTGGTAAATTGTCGCAAAGACACCCCAGGGTAATAGACAAGCGATTGCAAATCGGAGGTTAGGAGAAGAGGAAGGTTTGATGAGTCAGAATTCTTCCGCAGAATATGACCAAGAAAAGAAAGAAAAAACTTAACTAGTTTGGTTCTGTACAAAAGAAACGAGACCGGATTGACAAGAATTCCGGCCAACAGTAGAAATGTAGCTTGTCACGTGGACCGGTAGGCCAAGGTAGACCGACGTGGAAAAAATCGACACGGACGTCTATACATTAGCCCATCGGGCTATGGTAATTAGTGAACCAAAAAACACTCAACTCAAATCTTGACTAAGAGTAACAAGGAGATTTGTCTGAATACATCATAAATGGCAGCATTTTTGAAGCGTTTGAAAACATACTTGGTGGATAGAATTCCAGGTAGAAATTAGCCCCAGATCGGAGACCTGTCTGTGCCTGAAGATCAACACAATCAAGAAGATGTTTGTAGAGCGACAAGCAAATGCCCTTTGAAGAGCGTCATAATCCGTGTGCAGAGTGATGCGCGAATTCAACTTTTATGATGACCCATAGGTACCAGAATAATCGGACAAAATAAGCATACACCCAAAAGCGAATGAGATATCGCTCATCTTCTCGTTTTGACTTCATGAAACGAGCCGGCACCCCACGGACATTATTAGCGGACATGGAGCAGTTAAGCAAGGCTTAAATCCCAAAAGATTTGCCATCTGAACTTTGGGGAGGCAGAGCATAGTTTTGGTATTTGAAATAAGAACACCGAATTCAATCACTAGCATTCAGGCACGGATACGAAAAACCCCGATAGGTACCTGTATGGATAGCACAACGGTTCCACAACTTTAGACAGTAAAAAGTCCGCGACAGATGGATAGCGCCTTCGTTCAAGTCTATTTTCAAATTATTTGTTTGTGTACAAAATACGAATAGTCATGATTGATGGAATATCTTTGGATCAATGACACTTTCGACTTGTTTGTTTGCCGTCTATGGTCACGGTTTAATTGAATGCACCTTATTGATTTGATCGTGAACTCACTGCACCTAATCGTATTTACGTGGTTCGTTAGTTCCCAGTTTGTACCGAGACTACTCCATCCATAAGACAGTTTATGGGAAAAAAGACGATAGCGAACAAGCTGATTCTCAGATACCTTCATCTGCTGGCCGATACATTTTCGTATATTTGCTAGGATGCACATTTTTGTGAATAATATGACAGTGTCAAGATAAGATTGATTAATGCAAATAATGTGTGAAATACGGTTTGGAAAATAGAGGTGGATCGATTGATGACTGTTCTTGGTTGGGAAAAATCCACTGAACAAAGTACACGAGACGGATTGACTGCCCGTAGTCACACGTGACAGGTCACAATTAGAATCATATGGGGGAAATGACTAGTATTGTCGAATCGCAGCCAAGTAGCCGGAATGATTTGACAAATCGTTACTTTGAACATGGTAATGGGTTTAACAGCCTGATTACTATTGATTTCGCTGCTGTCAAACGAGGCTGATGAGGGCTTTTCGGCAAAATTCTTGTCGATCAGTTTGAACGCTTTGCCATTCACCTGGCATCCTTTGTCTACTAGGTGCTATGCAATCGCACTGGTTATGGATTTTCTTGTTCCCGTCTTCAGCCAGGCTGGCTTGTGCTTGGCCACAGCTGCAATGTCCTTTGACCCAAAAAGTTTGCCGAACATGAACAAACGAATTAACGGGTCAGTATAGATGTGCAAAGGACAGGTAGTTTGTCTTTATGATTCGTAAAAATCACAGAGCGACTAAGATACGCATGCGATGGTTTAGATTTGCTATCTCTTCCGAAGGGAAGTTGCGTGTGATACTTTTATCTTTGAGTCGTGAATATCAAAGTTTTCTAGAGCAGGTTCTGCATATTTTCCAGGATAAATCGTTCCGGATATCCACTGTCTGCTCTGGTCTAATTCCTCCTCCAATGTTACTTTACGGCAAATATTTCGCGCACGAGATGCCAACGACCGGACTAGATTTTGTTTACGCTTGAGCAGAACAAAATCAGCAAAGTGAGTGTGCTTGTCTGTCCATGTTAATTTTCGCGACATGCATCGTGTAACCTTTCTGTCCGTTGTTTTCGTGAATTTCACATCTAAAAGGTGAAACGTATTTTCCCACTCCTCTTCTGACGTAGAACTAAGCAGATTGTAAGTGTGGTGAAACTTGTCCACCGGTATTTCAAAGTACACATCGTGGTCTACCAATACGAAAATCTAGTCTACATATAGGTAATAAGCGGATAACTCTCCGATACCGTTCTGGAATGTGCCATTTCCAGTTTGGCGAAGAATACATCATCGAGTAATGGTCCCAAGGGAGATCCCATTGCTATTCCATTCGACTGCTGGTAAAGGTTAGTGTTGAAAGAAAACTGGAAGCTGAGTGCACATCTTAACAGCAGTTACTTTATTTCACCAAACAGGATGCCAAGATTTATTTCTTTTACATATATATTGACGCAATCGATCGATCGTTTCTAAGAGGAGGACGTCAGAAACCACGACGCTACTTCCAAAGAAGCCATATTAAAGCCCATCGTGTCCTATTCTTTAATTAATTCTAATAACTGAGAAGTATCATTCAAACTGTAGTGGATGACCTCTGCACGAACGGGTTCCAGTAGGTCGACTAGCCAACGAGTGACTGAATAGCGTGCTCCCTTTGAGTGGTTGCAGTACAATTTTGTCATCGTTATTCGTTGGATACTAGCCGGATATTTGGTTCGATTATGGTCTCCGTTCACCGCTACAATCGATCGAAATTAATTTTGTTCAAAAACCGCATTGTTTCTCAACGTGGATCTCAACTGGGATCACGCATTGCTGCACCTCAACGGTCTTCTCATCGATCTAGAATAGGCACTCGTGTTGGTCGAATGGCAGGCTGGCTGGCAGTTCTCAAATGCACCGTTCCAGCCAAGATGTCCATTCCGAGATTGTTGAGTACCAACATCCGTTCCCTGTTTACAACTCTGTTCTTCTCTGTCCCTCACACTTCAATCACCCATCCATGTTTACACTCGTGTCATCTGCATACAAGAATCATGGCTGAACCTGGATATCGATGATTCACTCGTGTCAATAGACAGCTTCAGGCTCCATCGACAGGACACGGTTTCGGACAAGAAGAAGACTGAACGCGATGTGGCAATATGTGCAAACTCCTTCTGGTCCAAGAAGTCTGAAGTTATTTATACGTACTCGCTAAACAGAATAGACTGTCTCGTGACACAGTGTCGTACTAGGTTTTCTCGTCATACCATCACTATCATAACCAATTTATACATTGTCTCCTTTAGCTCGCAACAAAATATCGCATTCATTATCGACATATTTCTTGTATTTATTGTTCCCCTTCTTCAGGATACTCAGCATATTATCGTAGGTGATGTTATTCATGCATCTAACCTAACACTGACTGTGTTCGATTTGACTGATCTCTGCATTTCGCCCACTAGAAGCGGTTCCATTTTAGATAGAGTTATCGCCAACCACCCTGATTTATTTCCCCTGGAACCGCGTGCTCCCATATCAATTAGTGATCTTTATCTGCTTCTGTTAGGGCCCAAAATATACTCTCGGTCAGCTTTCCATTCCATTAGGTGAACAAATCAAATCCGAGTTCGTCTCCGTAACTTACCACACAACAACCATATTCATCTTCATCATCATCATCATCTTCTTCTTCTTCATCATCATCATCATCTTATTCTTCTTCTATTTCTCCATCCATAGAATGAAATTTCTCTGAAGATGCAAGCAGCACTTATACAAATCTCGTAATAACTCAGGTGTGCGGTACATTTCCAACCTAATAAAAGCTGAAATCCAACGCATCGACATGACATTCGCCGACTAACTCCTGAGTGGTAACAGCGATCGATTCGACTATTGTGTGGGAAGAAGAAGAAGCATGCGAAAACCAGTGCGGACTTCGACAGCATCAATCACGCTCTCATCCATCATTTCACTTGTAACCCAGTCATATTGGGACAGGAGGATGATATGACAGTTAAAGGATTTTCTAGGGAACAGGTGCTCGATCTATTCCGCGTCATTTCAATTGTCACAAGAATTTGTCCTGACAGTCTGTCCTCAGCACTTTTAAGGATCTGGTGTTGTGGGTCTGACGGATGCATTCATTTCTCTGAATAACTGATCATTAATCTCGTCTCCTATCCCTGACTGCTGGTGACCCGTCACTATTATTCACATACCAAAATCTTGCACTTCCACTGCATTAGCAAATCGCTTTCGCCTCATCGTCCTAACATCATCTGATCTTAAACAGGCGCACCGTGCTATACTGAGGCGCCTGCGTTCGTTATGCATCCTTCTGACCACCGTTTTCAGTTTGCCTATAAATCTAACATTGCAAATTTGGACGCTGTTGCCTCCCTCATTCACCACATTTGTAAGTTTCAAACGCATCACTGAAACCTATGCGTTGCGCCCAGCTGGACTAATCGTCCGCAGTTGATTCCTTCCCACGGTCTCTTCTACTGCACGAACTGCAAACATTTGGTTGCACCAGGCCTTTATTAGAGTGGGTGGCTGATTACTTTACTAACCGAACCCAGTGCGCACGAATGGATGGTAAAACTTGAAAACCGTTCACAAATCTCAGGAGAACTACAGGGTGCTGTTCTTTCACCGTTTCTTTTCTCTACTTATATCAGCGACTTATCAAATAGCTCCCCTTGTCATCTGTTTAGGTATGCTGATGATGTTGCACTTTCTCAAGCCGTTTCAGACAACGATGAGTTTGAAAGCTTTTCCAACAACCTATCTTCTGTTTACGATTTCTCTGCACGATATGGTTTAAATCTCAACATATATAAATGTTTCGAATGTCTGTTCTCTTTCCTGGTCGGCCTACCCATCCGAAACGTCTTTCAACAACTCCTAAGCATTGCCCAGGGTTGGTTCTGGGAAATATCTAGGAGCAACTATAGATAAAAATCTGAAGTGGGATACTCACATTTCTACCTATGTAAAAAATCTCCGATAGTTGTCATTTCAAACCAGAAATTTACGGCACTACAAGGTGAAATAAAACAATATCTCCCGATGCGCATTCCAATGTTTTTCCGGTCTTTCTCTACTGTTCTCCTGTTATTTTTCCAGGTTTTCTTAAAAAAGACTTTAAAATTCTTTGCCGGGGGCTATCAGTTATTAGCCGTGTTTTTCGCTAACGAATGGAGAACTGGAAACCAAGGGTCGATTGCTTCCTTCTTCGATAGTTTTCATTTGGCCATGCAAGTGTCTTCATACTATACCGTACACTGTGGCGTGAGAGGCCAATAAATGAGGTATACTATTTGTTAGAAATGATTAATGGAAAATTGGCACTAATTCTTCACGTCTGACCATTTGGATACTGATTCGTGGTGATAAAACATTTTCTGCTTTAAGAACGATTATAATTGTGAATGATATAATGTTAATAACACAGCGTTGCTGGTAAATGCAAGTGGGATTAATATCAGTGCTGGTTTTGTTTACATATCGCTTATGAAATACCGAACAGTTGTGCCCCCCTTGAGGTGAGTAGAAACATATGGAACCAAGTTTAATTTAATCCCTCGCCTGTGATTAAATTGTCCCGCTACGCTCCGGGAAAATTTGACTGTCCAGTTTCCTAAAACTATACGATCTGAATTTTGCAATGGTTAATAAACACTTTACTGGGTGCCTGGTAAGTGTTTACACAAAGTCACGCATGCATATTGTTTGCTGACAGTCTGGGCTCCTGCCATTTGTGCTTTTTGTAACAGGTTCTTTCATCGCTCCATTCGTACTGATAATCTGTCGTCTCCAAATTGGTTCCTTCGCTCTCCCTCTCTCCCTTCCCTTCCCTTTCCCTCCCTCACACTAACACACATGCGCACGCACACACACACATCACGCAACCCACAATCTATAAACATGAAAGATGACCGAAATGAGTTGATTAAGAAATTCACATACTCATAGGAAATTATGACCAGATAGTTTAGTACCGGATAGATGCCATTTGAGGAAATTTTTAGGCAAAAGTCAGTTTTGGATAGAAGAATGGATGAAAATCTGAAACTTTTGATATTTCAACTTATCTATGTCGGCCATTTACCAATAGTTCGCTAACGGGGTTTCTTTTAAATCGAATTGAAATGACCCAATAGCAGTCACGGAAATGTGACGTACTTTTCGAATGGGGAAATTAAGTAACCGTTGTTCTTTGTCACATACGTGAGAGCTAAAGTTATATCGAATTTGAAATTATATAACTTCTAAAGACACAAAGTGTTGGTGGGAGGAATGATTCGGTTACCAAGGGCGACCCTTTTCAGCGAACAACATTTTTGGATTGCAGTAGCAGAAGAGTTGGAATGTTTTTTCGAACGATGATTTCGGCGGTTTCTCTATCCAAACTGTCATTAAAAATTTTGGAAGCACTGTACGGCTGTTTCTCCTTGTTAGAGACCATCCTCAGTGCACATTCTTCGAGCAGAAACTGGAACGAGCTCCCGAAACGAACGATTGTGAATTGAACGCCCTAGAAATTGTGCTAGATAGGCTTTTTCAAAGGTTTGTTAAACAGGACTAAGTGCTTTAGTTTCCATATCCTTCAATGAATCTAGCAGGCCACAGACCATTTGCTTTAAGTGTGAATGAAACTTCCTCCTAGGAAAGGAGGACATCACAAGCAATCTTGCAGAACATTGTCACCTGACAGTCTGCAGTAGTAGGAGATTTATTGTGATTTCCAAATGATTCACCATGTAATGTCATCATCGTGCCTGCGGGTTAATCAGCCAAAAACGTCAGTAATGGAATGCTTTTGAGCCATTGAGAATCAAGGGATGTTTGTCCTTCTTGTTCTTGATTCATCGCAAATCTGACTGGCTGATTTGCAGTTCCATGTAATAAAGAAACTATACCGTTCTACGTCACGTGATTTTTGCATAGACGTATCACGATTTATCGAAATATTTCGCAGTCATATACTGCTCTTAGTCTTTGTTGAAACTTTAGGCATAGCACTTTGAATGGTGGACTCACAAAATGATCCATTACAGGGATATATATCCTCCATTTTTGTTTCATTATGGGGACGGGATTTGCCAAAGACTTTCATTTCGTTTGAGATCGTGGACGCTTGTAGACCAAGACTTGGCTTTGATTCCGCAGGGCAACAACTATCTTCCGGCTACATTGCATATGAGCACACTTTGAAGTCTTAAACACCAACTTTATGTATTTCTTATTTTTATCATTTACTCTCGTTATCAATGAAACGAAAGTTTACATTATTTTTCAGGAAAGGGGCACAACCGACAGAGGGTTGCCAATTAGGAAAGTCAACCGGCGGTGGGAGGACTCGAACCTGCGACCTTTACGTCCAAACGCCACGATCTTATCCGCTCGGCCACCGTCTGTCCAACTAGGTAATGGACCGCTAGCAATCATATTCCTAGTTCTGGTTATGGACAATTTGCCAGTATCCTGACATTTACGTGCGAATGTTGCAGGCTCTAGTGCTACCACTGTCATTCACTTCTTAATTCGACAGGGTGCTGAAATAATCGAAAAATAAATATAACAGGAAATTGTTATCGGTAATGTTCCCGCCTCGGTGATTTTGGTCAGCAGTATACAACTAAACGAAATAATATGACCACGACGATTGAAAAAACATGTTTCGATTTATTTACAAATCATGTCTTTATACATGAATTACGAGGAATAGTCACTGGTGGAATACCTTCGAACAGATGGCAACGAGGGGAATGTTAGCACTTTTCTTTTGTGTATCTCCAAGGTTGACTGACCAATTATGTACTCAAGTCACAGAGAAGCGTTATCGGACTATCTCGCGTGATTCGCTCAGAGATTAGACAAAGAATCACACAAGTATCGCAACTTCTTTTCCATTCACCTCGGAGGAATTTACTCGCTGTCCATCGAGTCCGCGCACTCGGATCCTTATTCTGAAACTTTCCAAACATACGGTTATTTTTTCGGTAATCAAAAGCATGAATGATGCTAGTCTCATCGTTCGAACAGATTGCGTATTTAACTTTCTTTAAACCGGTCGCATGTCGACTGTAACAGGTCTCGATTGTCATTCAAACAAAAAATGAGCGGCAAACAGGAGGCCAGCTGTGCCACCTAAAACCATAATGTCTTTATATCAAAATGAAATCAGGAAATGCACCGATTATGTGACTATTTAGCACTATCAGACAATTCATAAAGCGGTGAAAGCAATTTGCCCGGGTCATATCAGAATAATTTCGGAAACGGACTCACAGGCTACGTTTGATTAGAGCAATAGGGTTCAAAAATTAGCTTGCTTTGGGCGTTTTGAGCGTCTCTACGCAAAAATAACACGTGGACTAACCTGGGCAAGCAATCATTGAGAAGCACTTGATTGCGTTCTGACAGAATGATGAAGGTTAGTCCATCATCTATCAGTAGGGGTCGATCGCTGTGAGCTAACGGACAGTAACCGTGCAAATCAGTGACGGATAGGTGCAACATCATCATGTGGTGAAGTTCTGCAAACCGTTCACAGCCTGCCCGGTAGCGTAATGGCTAGGGCGTTCGACTCAGAATCGTTCGTTCTTGTTCGGGTTCGCGTCCCAGTTGGGGCGCGGTGGATATGTACTGCTGATGATTCCCAACAAGGATGAAACAGCTGTACAGTGCTTTCATGGTTTCTTTATGGTGAGTTAAGCGATGATATCATATGGTGAATTGTTTCAAGAAGAAACGATTGTAGTGAAAATCAAATGAACAAACCTCACATTGCATAGATTTTTGAACGAAATTTCGTGCTTCAATTACCTTCAGGTCACTTTACTGCATGGTAAAAAAGAGACATTCCAGACAAATATATGACTTGCTGAACCATAAAAGAAAGAAGCAGAGTGGAACCCAGTGGCATAGGCCGTATTAGCATTAGTCATTTTATAGTCTTCAAGCCACTTGCAAAATGTAACGAAAATCTGTTCGTCACCTGTTGCAGTAAAATTACACCGCTTCGACAATTTGATGTAGGTTTGATAGGAAAAGCAAAAAATGAATCAAGTCGGCAGAAATTCTCTGCTTCCATAATGTTGTCTAGTTTTACCAAGGTATAAGGAACTCCTTACCGGAATATTTTCATTCGGTTGCATAACACATTCATCCTGAGCATACGGTCAGCCGAATGATATTTGTTGTTCCCAGTTAAGTTTACTCTCTAAAGTTCACGATCATCCATGTTCATATGAATTATGGTCCACAGATGATTAGTATATTATCATTATTTACATGAAATAATTCAATGATTCCTAACAAGGATGAAACAGCTGTACAGTGCTTCCATGGTTTCTTGATGGTGAGTTGAGCGATGACATCACATGGTGGATTATTTCATGCAAACATTCAATCTTCTACTACTAAAATGCAATTATCATTATTATTATTAATACAAAAGATCATCAATCAACGTAAGCCCGTTGCAAGCGCCGGATCCTAACCCGATTCAGATGCAAGCATACTTTTACATAAATTCTATTGCTTTGGCCCAAAGATGGATGTTTCCTTTCTCTACTCTACTCTATTTGCAAATAAAGTAAGAAATACACCCCGTATATCATAGTTAATAACACAATGTGAAAATGCAAGCCCAGAGAGCGAGCATCCAATTACCGCGCAACGAGCAAACTGACACAATCCAAAACAATAGCTATTTTTGCTGTGTTATTATGCACACAAAATTACTTAGTATGCAATAATTAATTCTTAATAGCATTACTTTCAGGACCTTGTATTCTAAATCCCCAAAAGCAAAGGCCATCGCTGATATATATATATATATATATATATATATATAATGTATTAAACAGAGCCAATCAACGACAAGGGTCCGGTTTAGGACAAACGGTAGGAACAAATTGGTGCAATAAAACAAAAGAGGGTATGCGTTCCAAGAGATGTAGTAAGTAGTTGGTTAATTGTGCGTCGACTATGAAATGTTTGTCTTCGGTCCAAATTTTCTTAGGATCAGTTTAGTGAGAATGTTTTTAATAGCATTCATTTTTGAGCAGCGCCCATTGCATTTTGACCGTTTGGTATTAATGTGTTTGAAATACCCTGAGAGGAACACAAATTAATTCATAAAAATGAACTGCATGGTGTTACCAAACAAGAAACTACTTGCCGTCCAACAAAAACGGCCATAAAAACCTTTACACGGATACTACCAGACCGGTTGATTTTACGCAAAATATGTTGTGACTGAAATAGGCATTTAAGTCACCTGTTAGTATTTTACGACAGACCTGAGGTCCGCCGCATCAGGTCGGCGTTTGTTCCTCACTTTGTGTTCGCACGATCTGTTCTCATACATCTCCTTGTTTTTGCATTGATTTCATTGTCCTAGTATTTACTGATATCGGGAAGTTTAAGCCTCATTGGGCATCCTGTTTCAGCCTACACGACTGAAAGCAAACAGCGTCACCGGGATTAGGAGAGCACAAGAAAATACCTGGTGTAAAAAACGCACGCACACACTTTCTATGTAGGTTTCATCCTTTCACAATGCTCTTCCAAGTACAGTTTGTCCGCAACTATTCGTGGCTTATCTGAAGTGAAGTTAATACCCAGCCAGCCAGATGAAAGGAATGGTTTTCGGCCCAATGGTTGATCAAATCGAAATCGTTGACCAGAAGGTTAGATTGTAAAGAGAGCAGAATGACATAGGATGGTTGCAACCAACTAGGAGCCAAAAGAAAGAGTTTTAATCCATATCCTTTAACTTGTTCAGATAGGTAACCACATATTACCACTAGTTGCACTGTAGGCACAGACTGAGGGATTAATTTGACAGATATTTATTGCTAATTAATGTCTCAAAAAGAAAAGATAAAATAACTTCAATTTGTTGTGAGTCACAAGCCCCAAGTCCTGGTGAGCACTCTATAAGATCTCTTGCCACCTTAGGAAGGTGCACAAGGCTAGCGCTCATCAGATCTTCGTTAGTGGTCTAACAACGATGGGTTCTTTCAGGTCCAAAATCAACTGAAACTGCTCATGCCCTCGGAAAATGGAAAAAACAAAATCTAGTTGCATTCTTATCGCATCACGTTAGAGACATTTCCTGGACTCAACAATCCAATCTATCGCGCTAAAGATAGTCCGAAGAAAATGGCTACTACGGTTCCAAACTGTGTTGGATTGCATAAGCGAAGAATTTCTGTCTGCATGTAACACGCCTAATTCCAAAACAAACCGGAATAGTAGTAATTACCAATTATATTTTCCATGCGTTTAAAGTAACTCACAGTTACTTATCCGGCGAACTCTCAGATGGGCTAGGATTTTGTTCTGATGCTTTCAGCAAGACAGTAATAAATATAGGAACGGGAAAAGTATCGATAATCACTTTATCATCAGAGATTCATCGCTCACATATAATTCAAGTCGGATTCGTTCATACCGGGATGAGAAGGTTCCACGTCATGCTTCTGATTTCGTGGTCCGTTGTCACATCTCGATATACTGCGATGATAAAACTCGGAACCACAGTCAATAAATGATAGAAGCAGTCGATGAGGCTAACCTCGTGGTGCGGATCGTGTTCTTATGTTTGTGTCATTGAAGTGGTAAGTTGTGCGCCAGTGGATGTTCACTTAAAGACTTCGCGCTCGAGAGCCATATTCACAGTAGTTCAGAGGGACAGCACATGTATGACAAGCCAAAGGCCGCATGCTCATTTTCGACGGTTGGCATCAACTTTAGATTTAGGGTGATTGATTGAATTTTTCACTCTATGCTTGCATTAGCAACAATTATGTCTCACTTTTTCGGATCCATACACTCCTTACAGACTGCAATCCACAAAACCATGCGGAATATTATGTGGGACATATAATTATGTTAATATATTATATCAGATTGACTCAACTATGAGACGCCTTGTACTTCGGCTGGATAGGAACCAAAGCACAGAGGCAACGGCGGTGAATCTACGCCAAGGTCACGCGATACAATCTGGTACGGCTATGCGGTAGCTGTACATAACTAGCCAATGGAAACCGTGGCAGCAGGCGATCGCGAAGTTAGAACATGCCTCGAATGTCACCGGAAAGATGGTATTCCGCCAATCGGGATTCCCCATATTTTTTGAGTAAACGCATGATTTATGATTAAAATCCAAACTGTGAACATGTCTTCCGTTTACTGCGGAGTTCTCATTGTTTTCATTTGCGCAGCTTGTCAGTGCCAATCCATGAATACTGCTGTTCCCAGTTCATGTGTTATTGCGAGTGGTTAAATTCTCCCAACCCAATTCCAAATGTGAATTCTGCAGACACTCAGACATTTGTATCGAATATGCTGGACCTGCTAGACTACGAAGATATGCTGAATGGTACTTGCGCATTTAACTTAAGGATAGCCACTACCCTTCCAAATTACGGAAACACGCCGTCCACTAGTTAGAATGGACCAGAATGGTTCGTTGCGAAACAAATTTGATGATAAATTTTACCACCCTCCTTTTTCCTGACATCAAAACATCCGAAATCATGTGGTATGGAAGCTGATTAGACACTTCGAATTCGTGTCCACGCAACTATTTGATTACACTAAGCACAAACTGCTTCTCGCTGTTCAGCACACTTCTCTTTTTCCTGAAGCAACTTCACACGCTGAATTTCGTGAACACCAGTGTGTTCTTGACTTGCCACTGACTACCCCCTGGCAGTGAATCGGCTATTGCAAAACGCGATTGTCATTTTTGTTCGCACTGCCCAAGCCGAACATGCTATCAAAGTACAACGCTATCAAAATCGGCCCCCTAATCTTTGACATTTCGTTATGATATGGTCAAAGAGACTTCTGACACCGTCTTGTTTATTGCTTTACAAACGAACGTGCTGACCCAAACCAAAGATGAGATTTCAGGTTACTGTACATGCACCCATGCAGCTTCCTTGGATAATCCAAGGTGAACATTGCAGAGCGAATGATCTTAGTTTTCAATCACGATGTTGGTTCTCAATAGCCGCATAATGTGTTTTATTTGGATTTACTAAATTCATTGCAACTATGTTCGTGGTACTCCTACCGATCTCATTCAGGCATAGCCAACTATGACCTTACTTCACAACTAACAATTTGCCCGCTCACAGATTGTCGACTAGAAAAACTGACCGAATTCGTGATTCATTACGATTTACAATTCCGTTCAGAAATTTACGTCGAGTTTTTGTCGGGTTTGGTTGGCACATAGGTAACCGTGTAATGGACAATCTTTCATGAGGATTAGTCGCTTGTCGACAGTGAGAGCGAGGCTAAGAAAATGAGAAACTTTCGGTTATCTACATAAGAGAATGTCAACTGTTCCCAAATGGTTCAGGGTGCCTGTCAGGGGTGAGTGAGAACAAAGTTCGTTAGAAGAGTCCTGAGATGCAGACAGTATCACGTGATCACTAATTCCAACTTCCTCCAAAATTTCTCTCATGTTCATCAGTACCTCGTGCATTCCGCGGTGCTTACACGGCAATAAACTATAACAGCGTTTCCGAAATCTTGGAATCAAATTTGAAATACATTGTCGGCTTCACCATGTTAGAAAGAGGTAATATTTTACATCGAAAATTTGGCACGCCTTAACGCAATTTCCGTTACGAAAATTGAAAGCACTTCTTGCGAATTCACCGAGAAAAATGGCCCAAAAAAGATCTGTCTGAATCATAATCCAACTCGCTTGGGCACTGATTACCTGAATATCTCTCAACAATTTATAAATAAATGTACTCGTGTAGGAACTTTTAAGACCGGAATATACCTCCTTATCTTCCGAAGCCTTCCGATCTGGATTCGATTGTTCTTGACATAATTTCGAAATATCTACCAGAACGGTAGGATCAAGACCTCCGTGAATGTGGCTGAGTGTTTACGGTGAGATTTGATTGGAGCTAGCAATTGGCCTCGTTGAGCTGATTTCACGCATTTCATTCTATTATTGATTTGTCAGTTAGTTTTCACCTCAGAATTTGCTGCTTTAAAGCGCTTTGCAGATTTGAAGTTGCTAATACACTGAACAAAATGGCACTCGATGCCTTGAATGCAGTTGTTGTGACCATTTGTTGTCAAATAATTTGTTTGATGTTCATATTCAATATTTGTGTTTCACGAGAACTGGAACAGTACATGGTTCTTTTGGGCCATTTTTCTGCAGTACAGCAAAGAGATAAATATTCCTTTTGTCTTGGTAAATTCGCAAGAAAAACTTTAAATTTTC
>LUCM01005594.1:0-16903 GCA_008360955.1 Fasciolopsis buskii | reverse complement strand
GCACGACCAGGCGTTTGTCCGATCGCGTTCGTGAACACCTCCCGGCTTGGTTGAGCACAAGAACAGTTAAGACAATTACTAGCGCGGTATGTTCACACCTTGTCGAGTCAAATCACTCAGTGAACGAGACAAGTGCCATTCGCACCATCTACAAAGTTAGGAGCGGATAAACAAGAGCTGTCAAGTGTCACATCTTGAGCACAGCCGAAGCCGTATCTATCCGTTTGCATAACCCCCTCTATGGGCTCAGAAACAATTTGTCCAGACTCGTAAACTTCCCTGGCCCACTTGTCAATATCCAGCAAGGGGTTTACAACCTGATCGTGTGTCAAGCTGATCAATTACACATGCATACGGACATTCTTAGAGTTGTGAACTGATTTGGCTGAAAACCGACAATCGCCCTTGATCCATCTCCAACCCTGTTTAATTTTATGTACTGGCATGAATACGAATAAATGAAAACGAGCTTGTTCGCCACGTTGTGCTCTTCTCGATATTACGGTGATCCGTGTTCTACCAGAGGAATGAAATCGTTCGCGAATCTAAACATATTTAAATACAGTAAGCCAGTGGTTGTTGTGTGCTGATCCATGAAGCAAAGAAAACTGGACAACGCTAGTTAATCTGGAAAGTTTCGAACAAGTTCGATCCAAACAATTGATTTATTCAACCAATGGGTGAATAATCAATCAACGTTCCTTATCAGGAAAGCCTTTGCGAACGCGTGACAGGTCTTAACTGTACTGCTTTGGTACAAAACCAATAGGCATGAAGTGAACCAAGCAAAGTTCGCAGTCCAGCTGACGGAATAATCGACTAGAAGTAATCCTTAGTAAGGGGATTTCACCGAAATTCATTGCCCATGAGTGTGGCTAGTAAACTTGGCGTATAAGTTTCATTTGACCTATTCGGAAAGTACACAAATGATGAATTCACTTAGGTACGCTAAAAATGACCAGTTAGGGCCGGCCGCATACCTTCCGACTACGTAAACGATTCATAGCTCATAATACGCACCGATTGACAGCATTTGTTAGTTTTTCACACTCCGTGGCCTGGTACTTACGTGCTCTGGTTTCAATTGCTAATTCACAGCATCTATTCAGAAGAGAAAACCAGAACCAGTTGTAAGATAAAAGTTTGGAAACTAGACATAAGCGGAAAGATTTTGAATGTGAAACCATCACTGACCGTGAGATAGAGTCATACCGTACACTGCCTCGTAGATCGTAACTGGGCAGTTTAATTGGGTCTATACGAGATAAGCCACTGGCTAAGATTTTCAAACCATTTTCTCATATGGTCCACTGACCAGCTTGGCCTTCCAGCTATCACCTACCTCGGGCTACAGTGAGTAACCGGGCATTGATTGTGCCACCATTTGTCTTCAGTACCTTCATCCTCATGATCGAGATCACGGAATTCCCGTTAAACTAAAGTGTCTACACGTTCACGTTTTGGATGTATTCAAACACCTAAATGGCTCATTAACCGGATGACTACTCGGTACGCCTGCACACCAAGCTGGAGATTTCGATGCCGTGTTTGATGACGTACGCCAGTCATCCCGACCGGGTTTGGAAAATTGCAAATTGACTCAGCCGAAACGCAATCCAATTTTCCGTGAAGTCTATCAACTGCTAACATTCACATAGTTATTTCACTCACTAGAATCTTATTTGAATCGATAGGAGTGTGAATGGATGATAAGTCCATTTAAGAATCACATGGTGACTCGTCGGAGGATTTTCGTCGGTCGGACAAGGCTAACCTTCAGAAAGAGTACACAAAGCCCGAATTATTTTCAGTAGTATGTTACTTAAGGTTAGCCTAACCTGACTGAAGAAAATCCATTCATGCTCTTAACGACTAAAATGAGATTAGATTCTAGTGAGAAACTAAGAATGGAGTGAAATAGTATGGGGGTGGTTTGGCAGAATAGTACCGGGTACGCATACGTGAACAGCTGCAATAACCACGAAACCGGTGAAATTTCCTTCATCCATCCTTATGCGTAACATATTGCTGAAAATAAAAGTTTTTTTACTGTTTCAAATAGTCCTCTATTTTCCACAATCTATTAGGCCTGCGTATGAAAGGACTTGATACTGAGCAGAAATTCGTATGCCCGCAATCTTGCTCTTAATGAACGTCGCCTGTGAGTGTTTTCAACATTACTGGCCGCGCCGGTATACTTGTCCCTGGACTAACCTTCTATTTCGTTTGGTAATAGTGATGGTGACAGAGCGCTGAATATCACCAATTGTAAGGAGTGTGTAAAATTAAAGGATATTATTATCAACCTGGGACGAAAGAAGAATGGGGATGTGAATCCGATGATCGACAAGGTAAACGGATACAAACCGTGACCCTGAGTGCCTGCAATGTGCAGAATCGGTTTGGTTATGAGTGAATTATCTTATACAAACTGCCGGATGGCCAGCTGACCGTGAAAAACCCAAATGATCTAAAATTTGGTTGAATCTCACACGAAGAGGTCAATTTTAACCTAATTAGGCCAATTAGCTATATTCACCAAGGTCATCGCAGTGGACTCGAGTTAACCGAGATATAATCCAGCGCCAGTCGTTTCTCACACAAGTTCGTGATCACAGGGAAATCCTGCTCTGGCAGTCCACTCGGGAAAATGTTCCCTATGCTGGATATCATATACCGGCGCAATTTGGAAGAGTGACGGATGACCCTTAAGTGAAAACTCCAAACGCTAATCTCCGCAGCCCTATAGCTGAACTTCTAAAGCAGTAACGGGAAGTCACGTTTAGATTTATGTAGAAGTCGTTGGTGGGGGTATTCTGGTCTGAAAAAGACAGCTTTGACAAAATGACTTAGGACCATTTACAACCATGGATTGTTCACCATACTTGTTAGTTGATCGCCGCAATTGTCGCGGGTTACAACGATGTCCCTATAACTCTCTCAAGTGCTTTACATGCTAACATATCACAAAAATCCGCGTTAGAATGATGGTACGAGGGAGCATTTTTTTATTTGACCGCAAATAGTGGATTACGCTCCCTCTCCGAATCTTTCCTCGACTGTTGTGTTATAGGTAGCCGGAAAAAAAGCAGCTACAGTTTTTGCATCCAAAAGTCTTTGATGAGAGTCGGGAACTAATTGGTCGCATGTCCCTTATGATTCGAGCAATGATGTATTGGAATCAAGTCTATAGAACATGAAGTAAAAGACTGAACAAACAATACCAAGACATTTACTTCCTTAGCAGGAAAAACGGAAGGCATAGCCATCTGAACTGTTGGGAATATTGGAACCGTGTGACCGGTTCTCGTGCGTTATTTTGTTCAAGGTAGAGGGTTGTAATGCAAAAGTTTGACTTAATACAAGCAGTTCCGATCGGGTGTTCTTTGTGATTCAAGTTTCCTAAAAGCATCAAGCAGCATGTCACTCTTTAATGCAATCCAAAACACGTTCGACTGTTATATATTGATATTAGTGTTGAATCTTCACAGGAATCAATAGCTAATCTTCTCGTGTTCATATACACATGCTCATAGATACAAACAAGCTTACACGCGTATACCCAAGTGTACACCCATATGTTCACAAACTGTTATCCTACCATCTGTTCAGCACCGATAATTTGATACCACGCTTGAGATTTTATGTTTGCTCGACCTCGTATTTTTTACTTGCCTGCTAGTTTGATCCATCTACGTACTTGCCAAAGTCATGTCAGTGTTTGTCCGAACAACCTATCTCAGTGTTCTAACCTAAAGCTGTGAATCCCATTTATTTAGAAATTCACAAGGACAGGCAGCGAGTGCGTGGCATCAAACAGGAACACTACTCCGTTAACTTACGATGGACGATCTGTCTAACCGAACAACAGACGACAACTGGTCCCGTAGATAGCATAAAAAACATATTGTCTAATCACTTTTAGACTCTCGTACGCTGAGCATCAGATGCAAGTGAGAAAAACTGCCTATGTGGTCTGAGATTATGGCTTTTCTCTATTTCGCATAATGTGCACATGTCAACGTGATGCTATTTTTCACCGGTAGTTATTAATTTGAATGGCGTTTTGGCCTTCGTTTACATTTGGATAAAGTCTGTCAGATAAGTTTAAAATGCTAAAATTTCACTTTGGACATATTCTTTCACTAAAACGATCTATTTACTGTGCAAGCGTAGGTTTACTAAACTAATCAATAATAGTAACTCAAGGATGAGTTCTTTCACGGAATAAAGTATGGGATCTTGACACTCTTCCGTATCATAAAATAAACAATACATGTTTGATGTTCACTGGCGATAACAACAGACGAAACATCTATTTCTTGCCCGTTTTTTTCTTGTTAAAACTCATTAGTTTGTTTGATTCGTTCAGTCTGCCACTTTCACGCTATTGCAAAAAGGGTTTGCAAGCTCAGCCTGCTTCCTGATGACTATTCAAGTTCTTCGAACTCTCCCACGTAGTTCTGGTCACGGAATCTCCATTTAGTCTACCTGAGGAAAAGTAAAGCTGACAGGAAAATAGTTTGTATTTCTTTCGGCATCACTGAATCAGTCTATTCTCTCGCATCATGACCCTGTGTTCTGGAGCACCCGCATAAACGATTGTACGGTGGATATTTTAGTTGTTCACATTTAATGCTCTAGGTGATCTTTCTTTTGTCTTCTTCGAGCTAGGCATTACTTGTGTTTGCGTATAACATTTACGTAGTCAGCTGCACAAAAATCTGTCATTTTCGTCTCCTTCCCCATTCCCCTTGTCTCTCAAAAAATAAACCAATATAATGTGACTCTAAAAAGGATTTGCGTCACTTTCCTGATGAAATGGGTTTTTTTTGGTCGTGCCACAAAAATCAGTGCACCCCTCCTCCCCGAAAGTCAAATTGCTGAAGAAACAAAAATTTGAGTGACAGAAGATTGTAATGTGCCATCCTATTCCATCAGGATGGTTATCCGATTGCAACTAACCATTACATTAGTTGATTGATTGACATAAAATTACGGATTCGGTTGACGATCCGTTTCGTGTGTTTCTGTCCGGAATAGAATTGGACAAAATCACTTGGCATCGGTGACCAAATCTGTGAGGTCAATGACACGGTCATGTGACCATGAGCACAAATACTGTTGTCGTCGTGACACATTACAAATTTTGGTGGTATTGCTATTATCATCACCCGTTCATAATATCCCAAAACAAAAAACGTCACTGAGAATGATGGAATTTGTTACGAATAAGTGTCGAGGACGTCCACCACGAAAGACTTCCGATTGGTGTGAACTGGAACAAACAACTTTCTTTGGGTATTTTTGCGAGACTGTATGGATTACAAGGTTATGTGTATTCTCGTCTGAGTGGCATTTTGTGTAGAAGATATGTAGCGTATTATATAATGATTCATCTGAGTATTTTGCGAACGGACAGATTCCAATCGAAAATGTTTATTTGATAGCTGCTTTTGAATAGTACACTTAAAACATAGATAGAAGTTGGTGGAGGATACCGAAACGCCTTCTTTACTATCTAAGCAGAATATAATGGGGAACCATTGGACTGAGCAAGAAAACGCTGGCCGAAAAATAAAAGTCATGTTCCGTGTAATTGTTCAATATCACAAACACTTTATTTGAAAAAAAAACTACCAAATTTTGTGTGCATCATCACAAAAGCGAGGTAGACATCTCAATTTCTATGCCGACATTGATTTTTAAATATTTGGCGGAATTTACTTTATTCTTTTGATGATGTAAAAATGATCTCGTGGTTAGGCACTCCAAGCATTCCACCATCTTATCTGTTCCAACCTATGTAGGTCCACTATCCGTTCCCCTTGGACAGTCACTCTTTCTATTGAAACATATAATCTTGGGGAAAAGGCAGCGGTCAGTGAGGCTTACCTTGCCATCTAACGCTGTACGATGATGATGGTGACTCCAAGAAAAGCGAAAGAGACACTTTAAATTTGGGATAAATTAAAAATTAAATCAGAAAGAAGGGAAGAATCGTTTTTGTGGAAAACAGAAATTGTCTCAATATGCTTGGTCTTCAATAGTGTTTTTGGCTGACAATATCGCCAGTTTGCCAACCAACTCACTTACATTCCTTATGGAAACTGACTAGTTATCAGTGGACTAAAAAAAACCAATAGAAGTTTATGTCCTCCGCTTCTGGTCAGACACGTGTTATCCCCAACCACAGCACTAGTACGTCGAATAACGAGCCATATCCTAGGTACATATGACCCAATAAAACCATATGACTTATTAGAGAGTTCAGGCTCATTGACTTCATCTGTTCTAATACTGATTATCCGATAGCCTAACATGCTGGCTCAAGTCAAGTAGTCGTCAGACCAAAAATAATTGTGCTCAGTGGTACGACACATTCTGCCAATGCTGACCGAGTAAAATTGCACCGTGTTGCCTTCTGTGTGCCCGAGTTTTAGGCACCACATCTAGGCTTTGATCGCTCAATTACTTCCCATTATCCTGTTCTTGTAAATGCCACATACCAAAGAATTCACAATCACTTGTCAGATCGAGCAGATTATTTCAAGTTAAACCGACAGTGTTGTCGATTCGAGAATGGTGCCTGTTTGGGACTGTTCTCAAGTTCTGGCGTTTATAATGGATTACAACATAGCGACAAAGTATCTGTTACCGTTATCTACGAAACCACCTCCTTATTTCGGGTCGTGGTTACCTTGAGACAGAAGCCAGTCAAATGATCTCCGAAACAAAGAGACCACCAGATTGGAATCTGAACGACTGCGGTACCCAAATTTAAAAAAACAATGAAAATAATCAATTTGGCGTTCAGTGGTAGCATGGAATCGAATCTTACTTTAACGGGTTGATGATTTGCCATACGGAAATCCATAAAACCGCTCTCAAAACAAAGGTCGGTCTTTCACAGCAAGAATGGTAAATTGCAGCCGGAGACTGTTTCAGTCACCTCTCATTAGAGCCATTCTCAGCGCATCCTACTCGGAAAGAAATTCATACGGTTATCGTCCTGAATATCGCCCTCTTCGATGGACGAGGAAGAAATATGCAAGCATCACACATGGGGTTCATGAAAAGACTCGCCGTCGAATTACGCACCCAATGGTCCAGGTGAGATTCTTCTACCAAAAGATGCAGCGGAGTGTACAAGTATGGGTAAGATAGGGAAGAGGAGCACGGGATAGCCAGAGGTGACAGGCAACCATGACCACCAAGACGGTCGTGTGGGTCCGGGAAAATACCATTCTTTTTAGTTATAAACAATACTTACAACATTATTTAATAATCGTGAGTACCGGTGCCCACCGTGGAATAGATTGCACTCCATCTAAAATCTACAAAGTGCAGATGAACAATGTACAAGAAGATAAAGTATCGCTTGGAGTTGGGCGATAGCTGGATCAATCTATGTCTGAATCTTCAATTTACCGTAAGGATCAGAATTCACGTTCCACAGTGACACAACTTAGTCATATATGTATTTTCTCATACCAAAGATGACCTATGACTGACAGTCTAAAAAATGCCCATATAGCATTCGTTTGATTTAGTTTCTAGGAGAAACAGAAAATATTTCAGTTCGATACACCTTATTTTTCGCCCTCCTGACTAGATAATCTCTTTATTTCTTGTAATATTGACAGTTACCGACGGATATTCAAATGTCTAACTTCTTTTTGCGTCATTTTGCAATTGAGAAAATATCTACCTGCTACAGGGTTTCCTAACTTTTCACAGTCAAAAATTACAGACACTACCACGTTTCCGGATCACGTTATTCACACGTGACCCACACGTTCACGGTCTGTTTTATTCGGAAATGTGCATTTATTTCCGCAAAGTCAGTGAACGCTGTGAACGGAATCAGGCTACTGGATGTTAAATCTGCGGCAAAAGAAAACAAGCAAACAAAATGATAGCCGGAAGCAGTTGAACCACGGCTAAAAGCTGGAAATCAACCGAAAACGAAGCAGCTTCCGCAATTAAGTCAAATAATCACCTAGGAACCAATTGGCTGACAGAGGTTTACTGGTAAAATCTGATAACAATGTTAGTGATGCTAGTAGTAGTGGTTGTTGTTAGTAATATTAGTAATATTTTAGTTTGTCTTTGTTTTTGCAGAAACTGATCGCCGTCGGTATTTCTTCTAATTTATATTTGTGTGTATTGTAAATAAAATTCACATTGCTTCCCAGCTGCTGCCCGCTACTCGTTGTATCCAGCTGTGCGGTTTGCGTCGGTTTGAATGCAGTTCACATTGTTTGACCGTATTCGTGACTTGTGGCCAATGGCTGTATTCCATATTATTATTTCAAGTTTAAATACTACAAATGTCTCTATCAAATCTGTACACTTCAGACTCTGATCAAAACGGGGCACTGAAAAAAATGGATTAAAGACATCTCTAATTTATGCACCAAAGCTAGCTTAAATTCACCCAGGTCGGCCCACCAGGCAATCACAAAACCAACTATCCATTCATCGTGAATAGGAAGATCGGTTTTCTTACCTAGACAGACACGCCGGTCGGACGCGGCAACAAATTTCTCTTCCTTTTACCGCCACCACTTTTCGCCGTTCCATGATGTGGAACAGCACACACACACACACATATATATATATATATATATATTATGTAGTCTTGGTCTGCGGACAGTCCGCGTTGTCATTTTAGGCATTCAGAGAAATGTCCGAAAGCTGTATTTGCTACAAATGATTGGAATACGGGTAACTAGTAGGATGCTTCTTCTCAGAAAATCTCCATGAGAAAAGGTGAGATTGTCACGTGTCTTGAGTAGATAAGGGTAGATGTGACATTTGCGCTTGCATTGTTTAGATTGAGGATCTGAAACGCAATGAGAGAACACGAATGCGATCAGACCAGTATTTCTAACAGTGATTTTTATATGACACTGTTAAATACAGCGCTTCTTCACGAATTTGCCCTAAAAGACAGCAGATCAAATAGGCCATTACGGGCAGACCAAAACAATGAACAAAATTGCTTCCGGGCAGTTTTCCGGCACATGGATGTGCGTTGAACAAATTGTGCCACTAATTTAAACCCAACCGTCATAGGACCAATAGCTTATATATATATATATATATATAATATCATTCACATATTATTGTGGGGCATTTTGCAACGATTGCGTAATCGAGCTCAGCTCTGGACTCATTCAAGAGCGCTATCACACATGTTTAGCACTGGACCAATTAGGCCATTCGGCAACGCGGTGGGTTCATACCTAGCACAGACCAATCCCACAAAGAATGTAATGCAAGGTTTGCTTAAGCTCCTGGGTCAACAGTCTAGGTTGCAAAATCATTGAATCTTAAGAACAGCCCCCCAGTAGCCGTGGCCGGTCCTCGAAATCCTCTATGGGCCTTCAAAAGCATCTTTTGATTGCTCTTCAAATCTTGTGAACTATCCAGTACCCGGTGCTAACCAAAGATCAGAAAATGATTAACGCAGCTCGTTCATGTATAGCTCAAAATTACTTGTGAGTAGTATGTTGGACTGGCGTGTTCTATCCTTGGCTCACTTTCCTTAGTAGGTTAATAACCCACAAGAATTCTGACTGCAAAGTCTGCGTTTACACCCTATGTACGATGAAGGATGTGCACCACTAGTGAGTTTTGGTAAGAATGAAACGCCTGTCGTTGTTTATAGAATGACCTAAAGTTTGTGCGTGAAGTCCAATCCTTCACAGTATCTTTTAATGTCTTGTGACATAATGGTATGAGTGCTGATCACGTGAAACGAGCTTGTTTATCAAATTCTATTTCTCAGTTTGCTTTAGTAATCGTTAGGGGAAGCAACCGTGATCTAGGAAATAGTGCGGTTCTACCTATGATTCTCCAGGGGCAGATGCTATCCAGGGGTCTGTGGGGGAGCGTCCATCATCACACTGATCGCGCAACGATACTAAAACCTCTAAGGCCGAAATTTCAAATGCTACAAACACCAGTTCATTCTCCTTCATTCAACCTAGGATAAACAGAAGTACAAATGTAATGAACGTTGCAAAATTTTACAGTTTGCTTAACCGGAAAAATAAAGGCGAAGTCGGAGGAGGAGGACGATAAATTATTCAGTGTCTCCTTTGACCTGATGCATATACATATATATGTATATATGTATCTATGTATATATGTTCATATATATCCACATATGTAATGGTACACTTCCGTGTGTTTCATACGCCGCTCGTCGTTGGTTTGGACTCAAACTTTCGATAACTCCCCTTGACTGGTCCCCGGAAGCCAGTCAATGCAATGACGAGCGCCGATCATTCGTCTTCGTCCTCGCATCATGGCGGGACCACCTTACTGAGAGAAGCCACTGAGGAGGATTTCGTCAACAGAGGCTATGACAGACGTCGGTCATTTGGGCACCTTTGGAGAGTTGTCCAGAGGGCTTAGCCAACTGGGAGACTGGGATATCCATCCGCGACCACGCCGAGAAATTCGGAAGCCATAGTCAGTTACGAACTGTTGACCAAGCAGTTTTTGAAACGGATGGCTCTGGAGCTGACGCAGTGTCTTCCAGTAGCTAGGGCAAATATGCGAAGAAAGCTTTAAAAATCCATTCTCCAACAATCGTTTGAAGTTACGGTCAGTTTCGTTTACATAAGAATAACGCGTATGGCAAGACCTTCTTCAAAGCAACTGCGGAGAAGAAGAAAAATAGCTACCGTCGCTTTTAGTTTTGTCTCCTACAGTTTCTACACACATTTATGATTCTACTTTAACGATCGTTGTTTTAAATGTATATTTTAGCTGCAATGTGGATTTAATTTGACTCGAATTGTCCAAATCAAAGCCTTGCAACGCCCAGTAAGATGGTGTATCGTGTTAGGCCTAAATATGGAGTGGTATTTTTGGTTAAAGGTCAAATGCTGTAATGTAATTGAGTAATTACCTCCCTGCGAATCGGTTTGGTCATGCAACTAAAAGCTGGGCCAATTGTTGTGGCTTTGTTTGACATGAATACATGTATCGAAGCGAATGAGTTACACGTTGAGTTAATAGAAAACGGCAATCACTATTGAGTTAGGATAGCAAAAGGCGATTAGGTTAGCATCATTCGAACCAAGGCTCAGCTAAGTTCGAAAAAGTCAGGCAAACGTGAATTGCACGATACCCGAATTCGTTACCGAGTGAATCGACAAAACAGTGCCTTACATGATGCTAGATAGAAATAAATAAGGGTAGACGTGTGCGGGTAGATTAGGTATCTAATCGAGTTTTCTGCATCGCGCGTCTACTAGTATCATCAGTTAAGTCACACGAAGTCTCACGGATTTTACACATGGATGCACTTGTTCGCTCCTTATTTTTATGCAGCTTCATTAGTCATTTGCGCTTATCATACATGCAACACAGCGCTCTGTTCGGTCTTTCTTCATCCCTTGCTTATGTATGCACTTTTTCTCTTCGTGAAATTCAGCACTGATCAGACCCAGGGTCTGGTGACATTCACGTTCAATTCTGTTTAGGATTTTTCCACAATAATCAGTGATGACCTTACGCGTCGTATTTTCACGGGGTTCTAATCGCTCAGCTTGGCGTTTAGATCGTAAACGTTTCATCATCGGTCGCGGTGACATCGTCAGTGCAAGTTTGCGACCTAAACGCGAAGCTCGGTGAACGGAACACCAAGAAAACCGACCAATTTCCAAATCTATTGAGACTGCGCGTCATATGCAATTTCCGCTACGTTGTAACCCCCTCCCCCACAATTTTACACGTTGACCTTGACATGTCCGTTATTCCCGCTCGAGAACTGTCATGTTTGACCCTTTGAAAAGATTAGCTTTTGATCACGTTAGCCGCAGGGCCTACCATGTGCTTAAAAACTTGCTGTTCTTTCATCCTTCATGAATCTGTCAGAGTCCACTTATCTATTCCTAGCCAAGTGAATGATATCTTTCCTGGTAGGTCAGTTTCTCCTGGTCGTAAAACGGTTTTTGATCAGAGTGCTAGTAGTATTAGTAGTGATTGTAGTGACAGTAAAAACGTTGCATGTAGTTATTCTTCGTACTCACCTCACTATAGAGAAACCATAGAAGCTTTGTAATATCGGATTCATCTTTGATGGAACTAATCAAGCAAATCGTCACATTTTATGGATTGTCCTCACAGATTTCGTGACAACTAGGCTATCTACTGAGAAATCATCAGACATGCAGGTTGATCATTGTAGACCAGTGACAAGTTGCTTGGGAAATCATTAAAAAATAGGTACTTTATCATGTTATAAGAGTGCGGGCCAACCAGGTTTCCTTGGTAGCTAATGTATTAGACTTATTACGATTGGTCTCTATTTCGCATCCTACCAGGGATGGAACCCTCATGCAGTGTTTCCTTGTCTCCTTGACGGTAAGTTCGGCGTTACTACACTGCGATGAAACATTTCAAGAAAAACGACGAAGACAACGTGAAGATCCGTTTGCAGTGGTGTGGCTGTTGAGATCGATCCTATCATGTCACTCAAATCAAAATGAACCACGTTTGCTTACATCACTCGGCCCATTAGCTAAAAATAGCGATGTTTAATCGCAATGATTCAAATGGTTCTATGCAAATTTAAGCATTATTTGTATTGAGAAAACACCCTCGTTCTAACCTTGTGTAGATGGTCGACATTTTGCTTGACTGACGGTGGTCAAACCCTGCGATGGAAATCTTGACCGTTTGAATCTCCCACTTGTCATTCACATCGATTTGGTTGGATTTTATTGAGTACGGCACCATTCTGAGAATAGAAGTACACTGTTATTTCATTATTAAATGATCTAACGATAAAGATTATTAAAACAAAATCTCAGACATCTTTTTTCTCTCGGGACGCTTGTATTTCAGATTTGACTCACACTGTCCTCCACTACTGAAATTTTCTTTGATAACTACCGTCCAAGTAATATGCCACGCTGCGGAATAATGAAGATTCTAAGCAATGTTTCGTTTTTGAGTTATTCAGAACCGGACTCAATTCCGATAAGGTTAAATTCGCCGTTGCCTTGGCGACTGCAAAATTTACGGTAAAAAATATTTAAAAACGTTTAGGATCTCCATCCACAAGGCTTCGGAAATAACTCACCGAAGTCCCGCATGATTGACTGTCTCCAGTTACGGGTACAATGAGTGTATGTGAATTACCTCGTAATTCTTCAGCTTTACAAGCACCCTTTCGTTGACTGACTGCGCTGCAGTTCTGTGCCATCATTATATATTTGCTTTCAAAGAATTTTTGGTTCCGTCGTTAGCCATTACAGCCACTCGCAATTATCGTTGTATAAAACCTTGATTGACATTTTACCCTCTCTAAGTTCAAGCATTGTTACATCTCAAAGATCTAATTCGTGTACAAAAAGCTTTTGCTGGCAGGCAGCTCTTAATGGAACCCTTCCGGCCAAGATGTCCATTCTGGCATCGCCGAGCACCATCGTCAGTCCCTTGTTAACAGAATTGTTGGGTCTGTTCCTATAACTCTAATCACCGATTCACGCTCACAATTGTGTCATTTGCATATAAGAATCGCGATTGAACCCGATGTTAGGGATTCACTGGTGTTGATCGATAACTTCAAACTAAACCATTAGAACATATTTTCCAACAAGAAGGAGACTGAAGGTGGTGTAACAACCTGCACAAACTTGTTCTGACCTTTCAAGTCCAAGTTTGTTTTAACGCACTCCCCACACTGTATGGACAGTCTGGTCAATTATTCTCATCGCAGGTATTCTTACCATTTTAATCAGATTACAAAAAACCTATGCGTAGCCCTTTTAGACCAGAACGCAGCATCAAAGCCTTTTTCAATTCCATTTTAATATTTATTTTCTCACTTCTGGCGCATGGTCTACGTATTTTTGTAGGCCATTCGAAACACGCATCCCCTTCCACTGATTGTGTTTGATCTAATGGATCTTTGCGTTTCTCCTACAGGAGGAAACTCTATTTTTGGTGGAGTTATTGCCAACAATGCTGAAGTATTTCCTATAGAATTGCGCGCACCCACCTTAACTAGCAATTATTTTCTGCCCCCTACTAAGACCCAAGATTTCTATTCTTTCAAGCGAACAAAAACTAATCCAAATTAGCTTTACTCTTACTCGAAAGTTTCTTTCGCACGTGCATGTTTGTTTCTGCGTTGAGCCTTTGCCTAATGACAGTGTCAGACTTTCCACACAGATGGCCAATGCAGTCTCTGATATATGCTGTCCCCTAAAAACTATGTTTATTCTCAAACGTTTGCATTTCCTCCAGTTAGGAAAGTCCCTAAGGAGACAAATGGAACGCTTTTACAAATCCTGTGAAAATTAGCGTGTGTGTGATGCAACATCACATTAATAAGGGCTGAAATCAAGTTCAACGACAAGATAGTCGTTAGCCACATCTTAAGTGGTGACAACAGCGGGTTTCTATGCAGAGTTTTCGACTGCTGCACGGGAAGAAAAAGTGACATGAAATATTCTACGGATGTCGACAGCATTAATCAAGCTTTCGTCCATTTTTTTAATTATACCCCAATCATATTTGTACAAGAAATGAGCAAACCAAATACAGTTTTTCAAGTAGAATAGTATTTAGACTTCACGAATGCACCAAAAATTGTCCGATAGTCTGCCGTCGATTTTTGACTGCTGCAGACACGTCACTGTTGTTCCCATTCCAAAATATAGTGATTTTACTGCCTTAGGTAGAGGGTTTGGCTCCATTGGCTTGATATTTTCTGGTCCTAAACTCACAAAGCATGATGTGCTAAAGAACTTCTGTCCACCTATTACTTCTTCTGATGACATCTTTTAATTTACTTACAGATCTAACAGGTCCACTATGGACGCTGTCACCATATTTTAGGTCCTTAGATGCATCGATGAAATCCGCACGCTGCGCATCCCTGGACAAGTGGTCTGCATCTGATTTGATCCCATGCTCTCTTCTACTTCACAAGCTGGAAACGTTTGGTTTTCTCAGGACTTCATTATCATGGACGGCTGATTACTCCACTTGCCGAACCCAGTGCATACGAATGGGCGGTATGACTTCGAAACCGTTGGCCAAGAACTCAGGCAAGCTTCAGGGTGCTGTTTTTTCAATGTGTCTGTTCCCAACGTAAGTAAGTGATTTGTCAAATAGCTCCTTCTATCAGTTATTTATGATGATAATTTTCCCTTTTTCCCAGCCATTTCTTACCGCGATGTCATCCTTTTTTCCAGCAACTTATCTTCTCTCGGCGACTTAACTAATGACACATCCAAAAATGTCCAGTACCTCCACTCTCGCTCTCTTGTTCAACTAACCCATTTGAAACAGCTTTCAAGTACTCCACAACACTTACCAAAGATGGGCCTACGAAGTATCAAGTGGTTGTTACTGATAGACATTTGAACCGGACTTCTCGCATTTCCACCTTTGTAACGAATCCCGTAGGTTATCATTCAAAATCAGGAAGCCTCGACAGTGCGCGCTGAAACAAAGCTCCATCTGACTTCTCGCAAACCGCTGTCTTTCCAATTCCTCTTTACTGTTCTGCTGTTACTTTTTTGAGGCTTTCTCAAATAAAGACTCAAATTCTTCATCTGGGCTGTCAATTAATAGCTGTATCTTGCATAGCATTAAATGAATCGCGGATTGAAATGTGCGACCAGCACCCATTTGCATGTGAAATGTTTGCTCACAAAATGCTTTGAGATCCCACACATCTTCCGGGTAACTGCAATGTAAAGTTTCCCTCTTCATTTCAAAGAGGTCCGTCATTCATTCCATACCTGCAATCATTATCCATGAGAACTACACTGTCCCATACTTAGTGGACATCGTAAAGAATCGTAACAGTGTTTCAGTCGAATTCCTGAGCAACCTACTCAAGTTATTCCCGGACGCGTTTAATTTTTCCTCGTTATTACATGGTGGGTGCAAATGTGTTCTTATTTTCTCTACGGTTTTTGACTGCATGTGACAATTTTATATGCAAAGGTCCATGCAATACAAAGTCTACACAACACCACATATTGCCTTGTTCGTACACACTCGCAGAGACTTGGACTCCATTGATACCTCTACATTACTCCTCAGTTTGTTTTGATACACCTGTGATGTATTTATGGGCTGTCTAGGAGCTGTACCGTTATGCATCAGCTCAAATTAGGATTCAAGACCAACATCTGTGGCATTTCCTCCTCGCCACGGGATTAACGGAGGCTGTTGTTTGTCTTCATTCAATTACAGCTTTCCCATAGATGTTGCGCAAAATGTGAGGACTAGCGAACTGCGGACCTGAACTCCTCCCAGGAAATAAAGCTCCTGAATTAGTTCATGTCAATGATATCACATTGTCAACTCAACATAAGTTTGACTAATTCGGGATTGCAGTATCCAGCTACTGTGCGTGCTTTACGCTTCGAAATGCATGACATTTATTCAACACTGCCATAAACCTGTAGCCGCACTCATTATTTGGTGTGGAGCAGCTTGATGCAGTCAGTTACTTTAACTCTCTCTGTCTCTCTCGTGAGCATGGTTACTATTAGTGCGGACTTGTGGAAGAAGTTGCAATACGCATTGCCTAAGCCAGAGCAGATATCACGAAGATTAGACACCTATGGCATCGCTGGTCCATTCATGTTCTCCTCAATGGAAGTTTATACGAATCCACAATCGTTTAAATTTTAGTTTTGCGTTTCGCATGCTAGATAAACCTGGAAGAAGTGACGCGGTGGTCAGGTCATGACTAATTTGGCCGTGACATCGTTGGCAGATTGCGTTCGGGATCCGTCTGTGGGTCTTCTCGATTGTTAGTAGATCATTTATGGGTTCATCAAAGTGGTCCTCCTCATAGCCACTCTGGTTTCCCCAACGGTGTTTTCACCTGGTACCTTTGCGCTTCTCT
>LUCM01005592.1:121947-211811 GCA_008360955.1 Fasciolopsis buskii | reverse complement strand
ATATCGTACGAGTTTTTAGCTGTTAACAGCCTTAGCTCCCTTGTTTTATGGGTCAGTGAGCGGGATTTCAGTAGCAGTAGGTAAAATTCACTGGAACATTTAAACCCACGTGATATCCAACAGGTGGGTTCGGTGGGGATCAAATAATTAATGGATACATTAGGGTTCGGATAGTGCATAGTTGTGATAAGGGAGTAAATTCAGTAGGGTTTGGTGTACTGGCCGGCGAGGGACTGTCTTAGTTAATGGATTTGCGGACCGAAGACAAGTGATAAGAGAAGCTTAGGAGTTAATGAGCGGGTTGTCGGAGGATGCCGGTATGAGAGTGTGGTATCAGTAGGGGGCGGGACAGCGTTAGGTGGCCGAATCGTGACCCTGTTGCGGCGGAACTGGCATTCTTGGAGGATAGTGGGGAGGAGGCTTTGGAAAATGCCGGAGAAAAAGCCGGTTAGCAGGTATATGCATGAATTTTTGGGGATAGGCGTGACTTTTGGAATTCGCAGGAGTCAGAAGAGCAGCGTTTTGTAGCTGGAGCAATTGGGGTAGGCGTTGGACAAGAGTGGGTTGGGAAACGGGTCTCATGATAGGTTGTAGCTCAAAGGGTGAAATACATATGTCTAGAGTTTTCCAGATAGCCTTGGGGAAGCCAAGGGTAAATCGTGCAAAGTTATGAAGTTGCTGGTAGTTGGGTTGAGGAATTGGGCATAAAGAAGCAGAAAGATTGCATTGGAGTGGCGGGAATGCACCTAAATAAGAGTGACTGGCACGGGGCTGAAAGTAGGGAGGATAAGCGGCAGGCCCCAAACATGGAGGAGCATTGGTATCATACTGGAAGATGGAAACTGCTTAACTGAGGGAGGGTAAAGACATGAGCTAACTGGGCCAATCAACTCGTGTTTGTAGGCGGCGGTTAGTTGGCCCTAGTGGGTTTGTGCATCTTCCGATTTGGCAGGGCTCATGTAAGGATGGCTTGCTCTAGTTGAGCGTGCCGAGAGCGCCAGGCAGTCGAGGTGTGCAGAGAGGTCGACCTACTGGGTTAGCAGGATGGTCAGTGGAGTGTGGGTTATGTGACTAGTTGAATAGGTAAGAAGTATTCACTTCCTGCAGGGTTCGACTGATTTAGGCTGGGTGCCATTCTGTTGTTTGATAGAAGAACTAGAAAGTGCTTGAGAGCGTATCTGAGATGGGGCATACGCCAAGCGGCTGGTGTTAGCCCGAAAAAACATCGATGAGACGACAATCATCTGCGTGGTTATACCGTCAACAGCCCTAGCTTGGGTTACCAGAGCTGGTAGAGTTAGATGAGCACGTTTTTAGGGCGGTTGGACGGGCTAAGCGGACTGAGTTTGATCCGGATCTACCAGTATTGAGGATGATTTCCGGGGATTCCCACTTTCGTGGCGGGTTCACGCGAAGGTGGGTTGCCACTGACATCAATAGAATTATTCCCAAACAGACTAGTAACAGAGCTGTGGGCTGAAGAGCTTGGGCAAGAAGCTGGGCGGCGTCACTATGGGAGAGGCGGTTTCTGCAAATTACTTGAAGGTATTACTTTTGAGGGGTTTTGAGTAATCACAGTTTGTGTGTTGCTCCCGGTAGTGGTCATCGGGCACGGAATAGCCGAAGATTTATGGCAATGGAGTCTGTCGCAGGGAGAAGTAAGTTATTTGGAACCATGGCAGTAGGCTCAGGATTTAGCTCATCAGGAGGAACCGTTACTGGCAGCGTACTGGTCTGAGGGGAAGCGCCAGAAACAACCGAAGTCTTGCTAACTTGAGAGGTTTTGGTAAAATTCTGTGACCGCAATACCTCTCTCTGGGAGGGAGTTTTATTCGTAAATTTCTCGGTAGTTTTATAAGACGTATACTTGGCAATGGTTGCCTCATTTGCTATAAACTCCTTATCAGAGTTGGTCACGAAATTGAAATAAAATTGGATAGCTGTTCTGGAGGGATCTTTGTCGGAGCCTGAAGCACAGGCAGGAGTGATGGGGCATACTGCAGGCATTGAGAATGGTCGATTGGACCAGTGGCCGTGGTAAGTGGTCGGGCATATTAAAGACAACGGCGTTCTTCGCATTCGCGATACATTTACGGGCTTCTTTAGTTGCAGAGTCAAAGTGCCCTGTGGAAGCCAGATTCTTGGTGTTAATGTCGTTGGAAGGGTTAATTAGGCTGGCTAGTGTGGGCAGTTCCAGTGACGAGTACTCAATCTGTTGGACCTTGATTTCTAGGTCCCTTAGTCTTTTTGAGACATCCAGAGCTTTGGGACCAGAATTATTAAATATGTCAATAAGCGGGACTGAGCACGTTTTTGTGGGAATCAGAGTTTTTAGGGGTTTTCTGAGTATGGCGGTGCGGCACTGACGTCGGTTTCTTTCCGGTATTTTGCGTGATGTGACTGAAAATTAGGAACGGTGAATATCCACGGCGAGTTTTGGTGCTTCGCAGCCATGTCCCGTAGTGGTTTTGAGAATATTCCTGGCGCATTATATGGATGTGGAATTCGCGGATCATACATCATTCGCTGATGGTCAGCCACAGTCAATATTCAGCCCAAAAAATGGTCACAAATCTCCTTGCATAGTGAATTCCCAGTGAATTCGATTGAAATGGTAATTGCCCGTGTTATGTTTGAAGCGATCGCAGGAGCTTCTCCAAATTTCATTAGACCCAAATCACTCGTTGCCTATGATAGTTATAAACTCTTGCGAGGAAGCTAAACGTTCACTCCCGCGAAAGGTTTGCAACCAATGCCAGGAGCATTATTAGCAAATTCCGCGAGAATAGCCTGATATTCGGTAAAGTAAAACAGAAGTAAAAGAGGCAAGGTTCATTCGATTCCTCTTGATTTCACCAGAATTATGGTGGATGTCCATCTCTACAGGACAAAACTCTTGGCCTAAACGAGCGCAAGGAAGCCGAAAACCCGAGTTTGATGGAGGGAGGCCTGCCCTTGTTCTGAAGCCATATATATGCCCTGTGGGCGCATTTTTACAAGTTCTAGCCTTACATGGATGTCATGAAAATATTGCATCCACAAGGCAGCAAAGTATATAGCCACATTTGAAAGGGAAACCTGTTGCACATAGAAGTCCGATATTGATTATATTATCCATAGAAACTCAGTGGCGGTCATGTCTTCCAAGCATATTCTTGAGAAACCTGTTGGAACAAGTTTCTCTTTTGTCGTTAGCAGCCATTTTGTGAATGAAGTTGGCATAAGGATCAGCGTGTCCGCCCGACGATACCGCGGATCCTTTAGTTGCACCAGCCGTTCGGTGAGCAGACATCATTCCCTCTAAAAGTTGCTTTGATGCTCGGTTTCCATTTTGTGAAATTTGTTCGATTATGTTTATTTTGTCGTACACGAGGCCCGTTCGCTCCTCCTCGCGTTGCCCCCTCGAGGCTTCTGGCTTTTGAGTAGGCCCGGTGACTGGGAAAATCCCTGCCGCGTGTGCCTGTGTAATGACTGTTGTGTCGATGCCACTTAGGCACCATGATATATTCAAAACAATGCTTCCATCTATTTTATGGCTTATTTTAAACATGAGTCAAGTGGAAGGGGCATCTCTCATGAATGCTAATGAACCTACATGAATAGGATGGCGAACCACAGCCTTGACCCCGAAACTTGGAGCAACATGGAACCACGTAATATTTCGCTACGTCAGGAGTTGCAGTGAGCTGGGCGACAGCGAATTGCCATTCACCATCACAATCTTAGACAAATCTGATATTGGAACCCCTGCCAATTCCGTTGTCGGGCGCCTAATCTACTTGGCCAACTCCGCCTTCACTATTCTATCGGCTGATGGCAATTTGTTAGCCGCGGCAACACAGTCTGAAAGAAGAATCGTTCCGGACCGAATTATTGAAGTCTTCTAAATATTTTTCCTTGTTCTATATTCTCCAATTCATGAATAATCTTGTCATGGAAGCCAAAAAGTTTTGTGTGTGGGTGCTACGCGCAATGAGCCACCATGCGCAGTGTGAAAATGCAAACGCGTTAGTGAAAACGACTAAATCTCAGACAGCGAGGAATACACGAGCGAGTGCTCGAAAACAGCAGCAAGTTTACCCGTCCCGCGAGCACAGCCAGCTCTCTTCGATCGAGTAAGTAAGAATAAGGCCGAAGTCATCCAAGCCGTGTGCATTGTGACTCGAAAACCTACAGAGGCCATGCTGTGCTTTGTGCCGGGGGGATCCATTTCGGGTTGCGTGGGCGGTCTTCGCGTTTGCAATTAAACTGTAGGAATGGGACGTCGCCACCTGCAATTTTTCGCAACTTCTGTATTCAAGGATAGTTTTCACTTTGATCTTCTCAGACAAGTGTGAAGCACTAAGCAATACAAAGACCACAGTTAATTTCTCAATGTCGATTCGCTGAGAAATGCAGATGAGGTCATCGCTTTTTGAGATGGTCCACTCTCCGTTATTTAAGGCCGTTCGTTGAGCCGCAATGATGCGGTTCCTAGGGGAGGCATATTACCAATCGCGTGCTCTCCGAGCACAAGAAATCTTTTGAAATTTAAGAATTTACTGAAATTGAACAATAGGTTATCCTTCTTCATGAGGCATTGAGGGAGACAATTTTCTGCCAATCTTTCGATTTTTCATTCATTTTCAAGGGTTTCAGAAGTCCGTATGTGGCCAAAATACGCAGTGGTCGTCTAGTATGCGCAGTGCTTCAGTAATTTCTGACAACGAGAACAAAAACTTTGCTACGGCCAAAATATGTTAGACGCTCAGTGTGAGAAGTTTGGACACAAAAGATCTCATATTTCAAGCCGGGTAATGTGTAGCTTTTGGTTGGTGGGAAATTTTCTGAATCACCTGGGTTTTCAGTTGGTTTTAACACTTGAATGGAGTAATGCCGGTCACGGTGGATTTTTGAAATGCTGCTGCTTGGCGGGAATACCAACCTATTTGGTGGGTGTCAGTTAGTTGTTCCCTCGGTGCTCTTCGCGTCTGTCTTTGTTCGTTTTCAGTCTCAGTTCACGCCTTTGTTCTGGCATTCACTCGGACCGTTTCTTCTAGCTAGACTAACTTTTTGGCCACGGCACATGTTTGCCGTTCCTTGTTCTCTGCGGCTCTAGAGGCCTTCCGTTCGAGCCTTCTTTCTGGTTTCTTTTCTTAACCGTTTGGTGCGTGGATTCCAGATCGTAAATTGCTTCCAACTGCTGACATCTATATTTTGACGGCACTTCGTACTCATTTCAGACCTGTCGTGACGGTCCACGGAATTCGGATTTTTACCCAGCTAGTACAATGCATATGTCCACGAAAGCTGCCAGTAAAGTCGTTAAACAGCTGGCCGGCAGCGGGACTGGTCAAAGTTTGATGGACAGGGTCACCCAAGCGAAATTCAGTCTTGCTGGATCTGGGCTGGGGAAAGTGGTCGCTAAAGCCACCACGGAAGAGATAGGAGCTCCGAAGAAGAAGCACATTGATTGTAACTCATGTGTTATTAATATTTTTTCCACAGACTTAGTTAACTGTAGCAACGAACCAAACGTTTCGATTCCTTTGCTCGCGGGACTTCTTGTGGAGCGTACTCAGGAGAAATCATGGGTAATTGTTTTCAAGGCTCTAATTACCACACATAATTTGATGAACTTTGGAAATGAAGTAGGACCTTTACTGTTTTATTAATTTCAACTTAGAAATTCTCGCACTACTTGGCTTCAAACAATTGCCCACTCCACTTACCGAATTTCAACGACAAAACGAGCGCTCAATGCAAGTCGTTGTTCACCGATTTAACCAAGTGTTTATTCTAAATTTGCAGCGTATGAAATGTCACTTTTCATTCGTCGGTACTCGCATTACATAAGCGAAAAAACGGCGTCCTATAGAGCGATGGCATTCGATTTTTGTAAAGTGAAACGCGGGTAAGTTGTTGTGCGTCTTGCCGATCATTATGTGCAAAGGTTGCTTTTTCAGTTTTTATTTTTCGAATTATTTGGTTTCTTTACTTGCGATGTTCATCTTGCTGCTTCGTGTAATGCGCTTGATCTGCACTTCTATCCATGGTATGCTTACATGCTTAATAGGTGCACGTTTACTGTGAACTGATACCGATTGGCAGTTAAACATCTCTAACCTGCAAAAAATTTCAGCCATTATGATTGGTGTTGACAATGCCTTGGTTTTTGTTTCTTCAGTCTTCAGCTTGATTTGCAGCAAGTATATGTTCTGTTTTACTTGGCCAATCCACGTTAACCGTAACCTGTGGTGTTTGAAATTTCAGTTTTATGGTATAACAAATACACCGTTGTGGGTTGTAGGAGTAGAAGTTTTACGAAATTACTCACCATTTTTAACGTTCAACTGACGCTTTTAAAACCAAAGAAAAGTTCTCATGTTAAGAATCATCGGTGCATATTCACCGCATCCGAAATAGGGCGCGAACTCGGTTGGAGGGATTGTGGGCTGAACGCTTTGACCGATGCACTAAGCGACTAAGCTCAACAATTTAGTAGACTGCATGACATAATAATGGACCTGTGTGATGCGGATTTGGATGGATGTTGAATCTTATCAAGTACACAATAGTTGAGGACCAAGCGGAGTTTTGGTCTGTTCGAAGCTTTATGGGTCAAATATCCGATTTAGATTAACTACTGGAGCATCGATACACCTGCCGAAAATTGGCTGTTGCTGTGTTCGTGACGTCGGAACGGCTTTTGGTTCAGTTGTCGAGACGATTGCTCGTTGAGATACGGTTTATCAGCAGGCATGTTTCAATACTCTGGTCTATCTACAACCATACTTCTGTACATGATTGGAAAGTGAAATCAGTGGCAGAAGTCTATGTTTTCACTGTAGACATACAAACTGATACAAAATCGTAGTATGCACATAAAAAACTGCTGGAAAAATCGTTCTTTCGTTTGATTTGCTTTATTTCACTTTGGCTCTTTCACTTCCGTTCTGTTTTATATAGGTCACGGTCTGATATATATATGTATATGTATATGTATATATATATATACATATATATGTACATATATACAGTATTGATACATATTGCACGCACTTTTATTGATGGAGTTAAGCGTCGATACTATATTATGAATACAGTCCAGTAGCACCAGATTGAGAACAGATAATGTGCCAGTGTGGCACCAGTTTTACGCAACTTTACACAAATTGACTAGCGCCGGAGGGCAAAATTCGGTATACGGCAAGAAAACAAAGTTCACTTGTTTTTTATCCTGCACGTTTCTTCGTTTTTACCAATGTTTCATGCGTCATTCTTTTTGGGAAGCAAGTTACACAGGAAAGGTTTTGCGCCGCTGATTTCGATTCTGAAATAAATCTTGTGCCTCTGTTAAACGAAAATTTCTTATTTCTGCGGTCAGCGAAATCAGAAGCACTATGCAGTGCGAAAGCGGAAGTTAATTTTTCAGTCTTCTTTCACCGAGTTAGTCTGATGAACGTGTTGCTTCTTCGCGGTTTGCCAGACACGTAAAATGAGGACAAAAAGAAAGAACTTATCAAAACCACTAAAGGCGACGCAGTCCAATAACTTCAGCCAAAGGATGATTACCAGCTCATGCCATACGATGACCAAGCTTACCACTCCTAACTACATTTTTACACTAGGATCAGCTGGCAAGCATTCCCAGTGCTGAAGATTCACGTAGTGGAAGTGTACAACAAAACCCAACGCATTTTCGCGCTGTCCAATTTAAAAATCCGTGTCGAGGGATGAACCACGTGTTAGAGGTTTCAAAATTACCGCTCCGTTTTTCGCTTTTCATGATGTGACTAAATCTCGAACGCCATGTTCGGGTGTACTGAGGGTGTTAAAGTATTTGAGTTTATTCGCTGTTACTAGCCGGTCATCGGAAATAGCATCTGAAGACAAAATTCTACCAATCTTGCACGAGTACCTTTCATTTCCAAAATGTGACACGCACACCATGCTTTGATACCCCACCAAGCAATCCATATCGTAATAAGTTGCTTGTGAAGTTTCAGCAGGCCGATACGATCGGCGTAATCGAAGCTGGACGATTTCCGGGGCTATTGTTTCGTCTACTAGAACAGACAGCCTTCAATAGAGCACTCTATCTACCATAGTTGAAAGGAAACTGAAATAAACGGCAGTGCTGTCATAACCCACCAGAGATATACAATATATATATATATATATATATATATATATATATATATATATATATATATATATATATATATATATATATATAAACTGCAGTTCGCCATCCATGCTCGTTTTTCATCTCGACGTCATCGGCGATCCATTGGGATCCATGATTTGTTTCTGGTCTTGCTACCATACGGTTACGCAAACCGAAGTAGAAGATTGCCTTTAGTTTCCTACTCTGACCCTTTAACCAAACGGTCTAACCCAAAAGGCAATAGGATGATCTGAGGGTCACGTAACCCGATGGGGACCATTGACTGGTTCCTCAGACCATACACCCATTGGGTGAAGTTAAACGCTCTGGGTGCACAGTATACCCCTCTTCCACAGAAGTCGGTGAGCATAGTATCGTATTCTGTGTGTTGCCCGTGGTTGGTTTGAAATCAAAGTTTAACCAATTCCCTTAGATTGATTATCAAAGACCAGTCAACCCGGTGGAGAACCACGGGCATTCGTCTTCGTCTTCGCACTTCATTGGGAACATTGCCAAGGGAAAAGGTATGCAGGACTTCCTCAGCAGAGGCTACTTGCGATTCCGGTCATTTAGGAGCATTTCTTTAGGCGTTTAGGATAAGTAATCGACCCGTAGCCTGAGACACACCGCGGTCCATGCTGGAAAGATGGTAAGTGATGTCAGAAGCTGGTCCTATTCTGTAACCCGATATACGATATGACTAGGTCATCTCACCTCTTAGCTACTCTATTCCTCAACGAACACCACCATAATGCAAACCTATCGATGGATTCAAAGATCGCGCGAAGGATTAGGAACACAATGGTTGTTGGTATTTGAGAGACAAAACGGTGTTGTAACAGTTGTTGGGAGTAAATTGTTTGATTAATCCAATCAGCGGACGTCTCTGGCAAGGAATTTAGCTTTTGTAGGGGAAGAAAAAGAAATCAATGAGCTGTAGGGAGTATCAACTTGGATTTTACTTTTCCACGTAGTGCAGTTTCATGGTTCCCGGATAAAAGCGCTGATGTAACACCCTTTTCTAAGGAAAAAGTGTTCAAACTCTTTTGGTCGTCCAAAATAACCACAGGTATGGGTCCTGATAATATCTTCACTTCTAAAATGCGGTTTGGCTTCATTTACCTCTTAATGCCTCCTTGTGCAAACATTCCATTCCCGATTGTTCGGAAACAGTCACTAATGTGCCCATCCCCAAATCCAGTAACTCAAGTACGCCAGCCAAATGTTTCTGCCCCATCGTTCTTACATCATGCGGCCCCAAACTAACAGAACTCGCCGTGCTGAATCGTCTAACTTTCCTTAGTGTGCTCGATGACCCCGTTCAGTTAGCACTAACCACTTAGGATGCTGTAGCTTCCCTGGTTCATAATATCAGCAAATCAATGGATACATCCGCCAAATTTCTCATGAGTTTCCTTGGGTTTTTCTTCTGCATTCGACTCTGTTCCACGGACCTTCTTAAAAAATCACAACAGTTCCGCTGTTCTAGTCGCCTCTAAGCATGGCTCTCAGACTACTTCGCAAATATATCTCAGTGCACAAGACTGAGAAGAAAACAATCAACCACGTTGGTTAATAATTCCGGAGTCCTTTAGGGCGCTGCCGTTTCCCCCTATTTGTTTGCAATACATTAGCGACCTACATGGTAGTTCCCTTGGTCAACTATTCAGATATGCGAATGATGCTGCTTTGTGCCAGGCTATATCTGAAACTGAAGATTTTCTGAACTTTTTCAATAACTTATCTTATGATTTTTCTCTTCACTCTGGCTTAGGTGTTCATTTGTCAAACCGTGTCAAATGTTTGTTTACTTTGTCTTGGTCTGCTTAACCGGCTGACCCTTTTTCCACCAGAATAGGATCACCAACTACGGTAGATTCTGTCAGATATTTAAGTTCTTGTTGATAAAAACATGGGATAGTTCCTTCATACCTATCCCATCCGTTTCGCAATGACCTTTCTAAATGTTCTCATACCATGATACGTCACACATGCCGCTTCATATTCTCCCCCCATAATTATCTGTGGGAACTCAACTGTTCCCTACCTAGCCCAAATTGACAGCAATCGAGAACGGATCATGACTGGCTTTTTCGCAATCTCTCATGAACTTGGATGTTTTATTCGTCGTCACGTTTATTTTTCTCACTATATTCTAATGAGGTGAAGAACGCATGCTGCTTGACTGGAATGCAGACACAACTGCACGCAAAAGTCCAAGCAGTACACTGCAGTACAACCAATTAAGGTGTGGAAACGATTCTAGTCAGCTCGGAAACTCCAAACTTTGAGAGCTGATGTGCCAACACCTTCAATGCTACCAGGACCAGAACTATGCCTCCATTGTTCGCCAAGTCATTATGTCTTTCAGGAAGGTAACAATGAATTCCTCTTACAATGGAGACTTGCTTAGAGCACCAAACTTTACAGAATATGAATTTCTCTAGATAGCAGAGTTCCTCAACCGCTATAGTGAGATGTACGGAAGCCATAAACACCGGGAGCCTTATGACATCTAAAAGCTTGCACTTCTTTGTGGATCGCAGCCTCATAAGAGGTGTCTGTCTATGAAGCCCACTAGATGCTTGCTGAAAGCGATATGGAAGCAGCTGATTGTGAATCTTAGCAAAACGGCGCCTTAAATTGTTAGATCTAATGCGCGAGTCATCGTTGTTGATTATAAACGGGGAAACTGTGAAGCCGAAGCTATAGATACCACATATATTTTATATATGCATATATATGCTTTATATCGGCTTGAAAACAAGCATTCTGCCAACGCAACAGCATGTAAATAAAATTTCACGGAAAATGGACGAAACAGAGAAAATAAACAGCGGGAAAAGAGTAGTCTTATTTTGCGTACACATTTTGTGAAGTTTTGCTTTTTTACCGTATCTTTAGGGGGGCACGACTTTTACAGACAGGTCATACGACATTAGCACCACTGACTTTGGTTCTGAGTCATATCTCTCAGCGTCCTCAACCAAAAACAATCCTCATCCCTTGGGACCCAACCACGAGCACTAAAAGCACCGACCGAAGCTAAAGCCAAAGCCGAAGCTAACTTCTTTACACATCCACGACACGTCATAGCTTGACCACCACGTCGCTTCTTCCAGCCCTACCCAGCATGGATAAAATGAGCAAGAAAGGTTGACAATGGGCGGGCATGCGCAATACGTGTCCAAGCCAACGTAGGCGATGTAGAACGATTATCTCAGTCAGAGGACGACGGTCTGCACCTAACACTCGACCACGCACCTCGTCGCTGCCCACCCAATGTTCCCACAAGACTTGATCAGTGCGTCGGATACCGGTGGTCGAACACAGAAAGTCCCCGGGCATCCTCAATGCAGACAAGCCCGGTCGTGCAACCGTAAAACAACATAACTAACTGTGGCATTGTGCACGTTTTCCTTGAGGGAAAGTCGAGTTTTATGGCTGCACCACAAGTGTTGCATGTTGGGGAAAGCTGCTTTGGCTTTTGCCATTCGTAATGTTGTCGCCACCCCAACACCACCAGGTGTGATCAGGCTCCCGAGGTACTTAACTACCTTTAGTCGATTACCACAAAAGGAGATTAGAGGTACAAGCTCCTGGCAGACCCGAAGACGTACCTTGCATTTTGAAGGTGATATATGTATATATATAAATATATATTGCTCGCGCTTTTTGTGTTGGCGCAGCATTTTTTTTTTAGTTTTGCAAGCTCTACTTTGGTTAGCATGTTGCCCTTTCTGGTCGAGCTTGTGAATTAGTGCCTTTGACTCGATCCACGAGAGGATTTTAAGCAGTGGCCTACTTATTACCACCAAAAAGGGAAGCGCGGTTCTGACTCTTCAGCGCGACGATCGATTGGGTTTAGAGTTAGTTTTATTTTCTGACTCATTAGCATGTTTTCCAGGCACTTTCAGGAAGCCGAGACGTCAAATAGGAGAACGATTAGGATTCTCAAGCAAAGCCTTGGGCTCTAACAAGAATCTATCCGTAAGTCAGTGAGGATTGGTTAAGTGAAAGTGTATGTTTGAATCAGTTATTCTTCAGCGCTATTTGTCTGACTAGGTTGCTATCTAAGGCTGACCTCGGATCTGAAGGATCCGAAGGCTAATTCGCCGTGCCTCTACCCACTAATCTTCCGAACATTGTTGAACCCTGAGGTTAACCTAGGCCATCCTATGTGGCTCTTTTTATCATTGAGGCATGAGATCCGACACACGTTAAGTTATAGTCGTTCTTTTCAAATTTTTAATTGAGGCGATCATCATGGTAGTCTTGTCGTCATGTAAGAGTTGTGGCATTGATACTTGTTTAAGTCGGTAATTGTCTAACTTATGCAGACGATTTTGTTTTTCCGAATGTGTACCCAAATATATTGCATTTCTTTGATTGTTTGAGCAGTAGTGCAGGTATGTTTGACATGCTTTTCGCCTTCCTAGTGTAAAATGCCGTTGCAGAACTGTGTTGCTTTAAAGTCCCAAATATTGCTATTGCAAGGGAAGAGAATTAGGCGAGGCAGACAAATTTGGTTACTTGAGCAGTTGTTTCTTCCCAAGCAATCCTGTATGGGTGGAGCCTCTTCGACTATACTGGATACTCGATTGCTGTTTACCAATTTGTGGCGTCTTTACCATCGGCGTGTTATCTGGTTACCAATCAAAAGTCGAGTATACAAAGTAGCAGTGCGATCAGTTACTACGCGGCTCAGAACCATAGTCGTCAAGAGCAGAAGCTACCGGAATTCTTTCGGTTTTTGAACACAGTTGTCTTCGTATTGTTGGCAGAATATTATCAGTAACTTGTAGGTCAGGTATGAGGCGCTAAGCCCTAACATTCATTTCTTGGGAGAGTCAACGGATGTGAATAGAGTGAGTGCAAAGTATTTCGCTCATTCCCATATAATGCCTGCATGCCCGGCTGAGGACTGTAGCGGTTGATGTGTTAAATGGATGATATTGCGAAGATCAAGAAAATCTTAACCAATTAACTGGCCAGAGTGGATCCAGTTGGGATACCGTTTTGGCGTCCACCAAATTCTTCCAAGGTGTGGCTCTAGATTGGTTAATATGACTCAGTGCTACGATCAGTGGCATTCTTGCATTCAAGGTTTTTCTGTTACATAGTTTTCCAAGTTATTACCTTATACCTAATCTTTCAGCATACTAATGCAAGGTTGCAAAATACTGTAACTGGGTCAGTCGAACCGAACCTTGGACATTCTAATTTGTTTCATCCATAATTGATATCCTTCTATTGTATTTTATTGTGTAGACTTTTGCATACAATCAATAATGTCGCATTTCAGTCAAAAAATGAGGGTTGTGCAGAGGATGCGTGGGATCAGAAAGAATTTTGTGAGTAAATTTCTCACATGCTGATAAGTATTAATCATATAGATAAAGGATAATTCAGTTAGTGGTAAAAAGGACACACGGCTAATAATTGATAGTCCCTGGCGAAGAAATTTAAAGTCTATTTAAGTAAAGCTGGAAATATAACTGTAGAACAGTGAAGAAAGATTGGAAAATCACACTGATGTACAAATCGGGAGATGGTTACACCATGTAGTACCAAAGCTTTCTGATTTGAAATGACAACCGTCGGAGATTCTTTATACAGGTAGAAAGGTGAGAAGTCCCCTTCAGATTTTTGTCAATAGTAACTCCTAGATATTTCACATTCAACTCTGGCAAAAGTTTTTGAGTTGGTGGAAAACGTTTCGGATAGGTAGGCTGACCGAGGGAGAGAGGATAGATAGATTTGTTAAGATTTAAGCCAGCTTGTGCAGAGGAATCGTAAACAGAAGATAGGATGTTAGAAAAACTTTGAAAATCAATGTTGTTCGAAATGGATGAGAGAGGGCAACATCATCAGCATAGTGAAACAGATGACGGGTTGATCTAGTTGATAAGTCGGTGATGTAAGTAGAGAAAAGAAACGGTGAAAGGACAGCACCCTGTAGCACTTCAGACTTGTTAGTCAGCGGTTTCGAAGTTTTACCGTCCATTTGTGTGCACTGGTTTCGGTTAGTGAAGTAATCAGACAGCCATGCTAATAAAGGCCTGGCTGAGACAACCAAATGTTTCGAGTTTGTGAAGTTGAAGAGACCGTGGGACAGAATCAAATGCCGACGAATAATCTGGAATGGCGCAACGGACGGATTTCATTGTTGCGTTTAAGGACTTACAAATATGATGAATAGGGAAGGCGACAGCGTCCATAGTGGACCTGTTAGATCTACAGGCAAACTGAAAAGGATCGTCAGGAGCATACATGGAAGAACGTGGGCGCTTAAGTATGACACGCACCGTCAGTTTAAGACCAGATGTTGAGGCGATGGTGCGAAAGCGTTTTGCCGAAGCAGTAGAACTGGTAGATTTTGGGATGGAAATGGTAGTGCTGACTCTCCAGCACTCAGGGGTAAAAGACGAGCTTAATGACGAGATAATCATAAAAGTGAATGCATCGGTCAGAGCCACCGTACCATGTTTTAAAAGCGCTGAGGAGAGACTGTCAGGACCAACCCTTGTGGTAATTTTATTGGTGCGAAGAAGGTCTAGCTTCTCTTCCCTCAAAAACTTATGAATGTCATAGCATTACGATGTTCAAATATGGTCGGGGTACAAGTGGAAGGATGGGTGAACGTATGGCTGACGTTGTCTACATCAGCAGGACATTTCGCATGTTTCTTTTCTTTCCACACAACAGTCGAATGCCTTGCCATGGGAATGGATTGTTGTTATCAGTCAAGATTTGGCTGCCGAATGTTGTGTTGATGCGTTTGATTTTAGCTTTTATTTGGTTGAAAATATGCTGCACGCTTGGGTTATTACGGGATTTGTAGAAGTACTCTTTGCGTCTTGGATATTTCAGTTTCTGGGTGAAGATATGACCATTTGAGACGACTAGTGTTTCTAAGGGTCAGCAGACATCGGCGATTGCGTTGGCCGTCTGTGCGAAAAGTTGGACAGGGATTCGAAAGAGAAACAGGTAGATGCGAGTGGTGAGGATTTCTGAAGATGAGTATGGCTTATATATGAAACGTGACGGAGGCAAATTCGGATTTGATTTGTTTGCCTGAAGGAATGGAAAGTTGACTCAGAAGTATGTCTTGGGCGTTAACAGAAGCAGATAGTGATAACTACTTGAAATTGGAGCACGCAGTTTCAAGGGAAAGAAATCGGGTTGATTGGCAATAACTTAATCTAAAATGGAATTGCATCTGATGGTAGAATCACAGTGGTCTGTCAAATCCAACAGTCAGAGGTAGGGTTGATGCCTAATTTATATTATCTACAGGAATATGCAGACTATGCTCAGGAAGAGGACTAATAAACATTAGAAAAGAGTCGAACAGAATGTGATATTATGTTGCGAGATAAAGGGGGCAGTATAAAAGCTCGTTAAGATTGTGCTGATATCGCGAGAGAACCTAGGATGAAACTGTATCACGAGACAGTCAATTATGTTTAGCAAGTACATATAAACAACTATGGACCTACCAGACCAGAAGGAATTAATGTAAGTTGCCACACCGCCTCCAGTCTTCTTTTTGTCCGAAACTCTGTCCTGCCGATGGAGTGTAAAGCTGTCTATCGCCACGAGTGAATCAGCGATATCCGGGTTCAGCCAAGTTTTCTGTATGCAGATGATACACGTGTGAAAATGAATCGGTGATTGAAGTGTGAGGGACAGATTTGACATTTTCGTAACCAGAAAGCGGATGTTGGTATTCAATAATGCCGGAATGTCCATCTTGGCTGGAAGGGTGCATTTAAGCGCTGCCTGCCAGTCAGCGCGAGTGCCTCTAGATCGATTAGAAGATCGGTGAGGTGCAGCAATGCGTGATCCCAGTCCATGTTAAGAAACGGTACGGTTTTTGAACAAAAGTAATTCCGAGCGATTGTAGTGTCAAACGGAGAACGTAATAGAACCGAATATCCGATAAGCAAGAAACAGGATGACAAAGAATGAGATTATTGAAATGAAAGAAGTTTCAAAGGGTAATGGAACGTAGCATCTGTGATACTCTGAAACCAGATCTTGCGATTGTTGCCTTGAGTTCACGTCTCGTCGAGAGCCGTCCTTTGTTGTGGTTGGTACCAGACAAGATAGACGGCCTTGCCGGTGGAAGACTCAGATACATCAGAAATCCAGTATCGCGACACTACGGAACAGTTGAAGACTTGGTAAAGTGGCAGAATACAAGTCTTTCCACGTAAGCAACCTGTGCTGGTCGACGTTATAGGCGTTGGTTTTGGACTTTCAGCTGACATGTTATGGGGAGTTGGTTTACGACTTAGACCAGGCAGATTGCTGCAGTATAGCTGCCGCCGCATCCTGCGTCCTGTACGCTCACTAAGCCACTTGGAAAGCTTAATACAGACAAACTAGCGGCCAAGTTGATGGAAGCGCTCCGTTGTGATTGCCACTCTTGTATTCGGCCCCGTCGCCTGTAGCTTAAACGTTGTCAATCTTGGTTCATTGCTGAATCAAAAATGACAAACTTCGGTCGGCTTACTAGTGATTTCGGTTTTTCTTACTTCATCAGGAGTAATTTACTGAAGCATATTATTGCTTATAAAATTATATACTGCCATTATATTTGTGGTTCGCCTATTGAAAACATTCAAACAGGTATTGCTTCAGTTCCCGTGATTAGGAAAGTAGATTCTTAAAACCGCAAAATCGAAACAGTTATGGTAGTTACGGACACCGTCTTATGTTCAATAAGAACTTCCCTCTGTTCGTTTATAACGGATGTTTCGTAATACCACACGGCAGAAAATAGAAAAACCGATATCGGTAGGAAAACAGTAAAAGAGTTACAGTTACAAAAATTGGTAGGAATTCTGTTTCTTGAGTTTTGGAATTACGAATTAGCTAGGACAGAAATTGCAGATACTTAGACTTTGTTTTCACATTTGGCTTAACTGATTTGGATAAGCTTTCACATTTATAGGCATTAAAAAGTGGCTATGAAAATGACGATAGTTTGGTTCGACTATGGTAAAAAGCCGAACTTTGTGGACGAAATTCCCATAAAATTTGGTTTTACTATGGGGATTACCCTAACTCGAGCCCATATTTGGTTGAATGTGGTTCTCACTGGGTTAGTAGAAACTTAAGTTTTAGGATGAATTTTGGTAATAGTTTGAAACTAGTTGATCGTAAAACGTATTACATATCGTCACTTTTATTCATTCGATAGCCGAGATGATGGAGTCCTGCGGACTATGCCTGTCGATAAGGTAATAGTTTTGTACTCGGTGTTGTGGCTTTGATGTTGTATTTTGTTGTCTGACGGCATGGAATCTACGGTCTAGATAACGCAGATTTAAGTATTGCACAGAACCAAAATGTTCCAGTTAGATGTTCAGTCCAATATGATTTCATTCTTGCTCCTATGAGAAACTAGGTGCAACCATTTGCGACTCGTTCAAATCGCTAGCACACCAGTGTATGGCTCGTCTATACCGGAGCCTGTTGAGATATCGATTCTCTAACTGCTCAGTGCTGTCTGACCATAAGAACAATATGGTTGGACACTGATTTTTCGCAGGACAAACGTAACGGTTACGGTGTTTCAAAGACGAACCTATTTGTGGAAGTCTCTTCCAGGTGATAATCCTATTTATGTTCTTCTATGTTGGTGTTTTCAGCTACTGAAGGCTCTTCCGGTGCTGGCGTCACAGATAACAACCTTGTTGGAATTCGATGTGAGTTTTCCACCAAGCAGATTATTTTATAATAAAATTTTTCTAAACGTACTTGTTCTGCTATCCTAGTTAAAGCATGCTCTTCATCTAAAAACAGTTGTGCTATTGATAACTATTAACGTTGCGCTGCTCACCGTCTCCTTCCTTCACACTGTATCAAGTATGTCTATATATATAACCTTCAAAATGCAAGGTACGTCTTCGGATCACTCAATTTACCTTTCAAGCGATTATTTTTTTCACTGTTGTCTTCCTGCTCAGGCACAAGAAAAAGACTTAAACAATGCAATCATCAATGCAGCATTTTTGTTGTTGTACAAAGATCTGATTCGTCTGTTTGCATCCTATAACGAGGGAATGATCAACCTGATTGGTAAGATCCTCTCGAAACGTTTTATACAATGCAATGCTTTTGAATGCTGCTCTTTTGTTGTTTGTCTACGTCGCACTTTCTGTTTCGTGCAGGTTGCTGTGAATATATTTGGCAGGAATTCGGCAAATTGATTTATAGCAACATGAATACTACGCATACATGTATATGCACATATCCATGTATATTTACGTATGTAAATGTCACTTGGTTCAAATTAATCCGACGGGAAAGCGTTAACATTGAGAAATGTTAGCAAAATAGGATATTCTGAAAACAAACCGGCTAAGTGAATCAGACGGTGTTGTTGTACTCCAGAACAGCACTGTTTATGCCTACAGCTGCGTTTAGCAATTCATTTCAACTTCGATATCCCCTCCACAGGCTTGGGGGCAAAATTATGGCTTCAGGTCTGCACTGGTTCCCCGTCTGTTGACGAATTAGATGAGCAGAATTTACGGATAGTTTTCTATCCAAACTACTGACGGTTTCCAAATTGCTGTCTAGCGGTTGTAAACGTGCAACTAACACTTTATTGTCTCATATGCGGACATGAACGACATTGTTGCAACAGCGCAAGTGCCAATGCTAATTGGAGATAAATGGACATTTTCTCGGTGTTTCGGCCTTGGCATAATGATCTACGCATTTGTAAGCCACAATATGGAAAAACACCTAATGCTAATTGTGGAGTTTAATTATTGGCAGTAACTAAGCCTTTGAAATTCATGTGGACCTTATTAATAAAGGCAGATTTATTATACTTTCAGTGACTAATCCTTATTCGTCAATTTACTGTTCGTATCATAAGATGATGAATGGGTCACTCGAAAATTGTTCTCTGTTCACTGTTCGTCTTTACAATTATTTTAAGTCACCCGGCGTTATATAACAGATTCCGTCATCGATTTGTATGCAAGCCACGTATTTAATTAGACGTAAACTTTTCCATCGGTCGCATTTCGTTTTGCACAGTAGTTCTTTAGGTCAGCAACGGGCAATATTCTTCATGGGCAGCGGTGTCATGCCGAGCAAAATAATTAGTATGTCGATCATAAACCATTAAAGCCTGCTCAACAATACTGTGGACATTTGAGCTATTTTCGATGTATCGCTGAATAAAGATAAGTAGATTTAGAAATTTGTTGCAAAACTTTTGGTTGAAGTAATCTTTCTATCTCGCTCTGCCCGATGGATTCTTTAAAAGCTATCGAATTGTTGGGCTTTGAAAATTCATCAGATGTGTTGTGAATGAGTTTTGTAGCACTGCCTACTAAAACGTTTTCTTGCTCCCCATGTTTAGCCATTTATTGTGTATACAGTTTTTGCTATGAAGCATTTCTATGGTACGCATTTTGATTTCTCATCGGAGCTTTGCACTTTTTATCAAATGTTAGAAGTATAAGTGTAGTTCAAGGGGCACACCACATAACCTCTAGGGCCAACTGAGTCTAATTTAAGGGAGTGGGAAAACTGGTAATCAGGATTCGGAAAACTGAAGTGGCCTAAGGTGGCATGAGGTCTCAGTGAATCAAGTGAAGCAACGAGCCGGATGCCAGTAAATTGCTGCTTGCCGCCAAGATTATCAACGGATGTGGGATTCAAACCTTTGATCTTTAAAATAACAAACGCTTGATCCACTCAACCATTGGCCTTCATAGAGAAATGAGAAGCACTCAGTCGTAATTCAGGTGAATTCTGCTGATCATTGGTTGTTCCCTACTGCGGGACAGTCTTTGATTTTGCAAATCAATCCATTTGAAACCTTGCCTTGAGAAAGGTTATCCACATTAGCCGAAACATCGGTCAGTTATACCCCCTACGGACAGTGCACTGCTGTTGACTTTTAAAAAATCAAGTATATGGAAACATTGCGTATATTTCTTCTTGAAACGCCTCAACCGCCGTTCAGATTCGTTAAGTTATTTGAGATAGTTTCGTTGTGTAGCATCTGAGCCAAAGAGTCTTTCAGAACCTACGTATCAAATACACTTTCATTTTACAGAAAAATACTTTACACTTAAGTTGAAAGAATGTCGATTGGGGATGGAATTATACCACAACTTCCCTGGGATATTAGACAAAATTACGGAATTCTTGACTTTGGCCGAAGTGAGTTTGATTTATCATTCTTTATGTGTTCATTTCTGTCTCAACAAAGTGTCAGTTTTAGTCTCACTTTGGTCACTTTTGGTTCCATTCTGTTTGTAAACCACGAAATTTTCGGCATAAACGTATTCAAAAACGTTTGATAAAAATGCTTGAAGGAACAGTAAGTTTCTCCATATCTCTACAAGTACTACGGGAGTTCTCCATGACTAAAAGAAAATTAACATTACGTGAGTACTAAATTCGAGGATTAATTTCTGTGTCTATCAAATGATAGATTTATGACCACAAGTCAGCCTCATGGGAAACGTATACCGAAACCCGCTGGATTGTAAGCTCGATGTCTTCGATTAGTTCATGACTTATTTGACAAAAGCCCAGATAAGCTGCTGCATTTTATTCGGAATTTGCGAAAGAAGTTCCAACAGAAGTGATGTCTCATTGGGATTTTTGCACAACGTATCTTCATGCACCTTGGGACGCCTTGTTCACAAGACCACCAATTGATGTTAGTTTCATCATCAGCGCGCTTATATATATATATATATATATGCTTCACATGCTATTGAGAACGAGCATAGTGCCGACGCAAAAAGGATAAAACTACAAGATGAGGAACAGGTTGTCAGCAGACAGGGCGAATAGAATTTGCGTCACTGAATTTGATTGTAAGCCACATCTCGGAATCTTTAACCAGCGACTATCCCCCTCTCTTTGGTCTCGATCAGGAAGACGAGAAGCGTAAGCGGGTGCCAAAGCAGACGCTAGCTTCTTCATACCTCTGCGCTAAGTCCTAGCTCGGTCGCCACATCGCCTGTTCTAGCCTTCCTCCACACGCCCAAAATTAATATGAGAAGGTTTACGCTGGGTAGGCACAAGGGTAACGCATCCAAGCCATCGAAGGCGATGTAGAGTGAGTGCCTCTATCAGATTAGGACTGTCTGCATCCAAAACAGAATCACGCACATTGTCATTGTTCATTTGGTGTTCTCACCGAACTCGAGAAATAATCCGAATACATCGATGATCCACCGCAGACACTCACCGAGCATTCTTAGTGAAGAGAAGAGGTTTTGCAATCGCAAGAGAAAGCCGGGTGTCACGGCGGCGACATGAGTGTCGCGGGTTCGCAAAAGCAGTTCCGGTTTTCGTCATTCCTGGTTTAATCTCCTCTCCACTGCCAATTGTAATCAGACCTTTGGGGCCATGAGGGTGTTGGCTGTATCTAACCAGTTACTGTAGAAAGTGAATGCGAACACAGTATCTTGCCACTTTTGAAGAGGGACTTTGCGCGTTGCAGGTACAAAGTGCATACGCCAGTCACCAAGTCATCCGAAGTGTGCTACATTGCCTGCGTATTGTGACTCAGCGTGGCGATATCACTGATATATTCAAAGTAAAAATACTATTCCTTGGGAAAAGTTCAACCCCACCGTCTGCCAGACTACACAAAGTATTTTGTTGAGCATTATGGGGAAACAGAACAATTGGGGATAGAGGACAAACTACTCCACGGGTAACGGTTAATGTTGATAAAGGTTAGTCATAAGCCCGACCTAATCCGTTACGCTTTATTAATTGTCCCGGAAACAGTAAATTGTACCGGTATATCCATTCACTGTTGAGTGGTTTTTCAGTTATTTCATGTTCAGCCGAGAGAACATAGCACACGGTAAATTCTGCTAAAGTTTTAGTCAATTCAGTTCGACTCATGTTTTGCGATCATTAACCTTGCGCTTTAGTGATGTTCTTGGCAGATTCATGTGTGCGAATTGATATTCCAACCGTTGTTGGGATATTATTGCTTTAAATATTTGTCCATCGATTTTCGAGTCCTACCACTTCATCAAACATGCGTTGATTGTTGCACGTTGGATGAGTTCCCAATCGTCTGATGCGTGGGGATGAGCTTCGGACTTAGATTAAGTTACCACGGTTTGTCCTGGATACAGAATATTGTTATCTAGACAAATCCTTTTTGAATATTCTTCTGGGAAAACCTGTATCAGATTTACCCATAGGTTGCGAGGAGTATCAGGTAGATGAGAAAATGCGACAAGACCATATCGGGATAACCGACTGCTGCGTTGCAGTTTAGCTAGTAGATACAATTTCTTCAAAGTATTTTCATCAGGGTGTGGTAAAAGAGTTCGACAATTCACCACCCAACAAAGGACGTCAAGGTGACACCAACGAGAAGCCGGTCTAGCATAAGAAATGGAAATAGCAGAACTCACACACTCAGTAACTGAAGGTGTTGTTTGAAGTAGATTAGAATTCTAGGTTTTATCAGCGTAGAAATCTTGCGACGGAAGTTTCGTACTTGCCTGGGTGAGAGGAGTACAACAGCCATTTTTATGTGTCAATAAAATGATCACGTAAAATGTCTAAATTGGAAATATCATTCGCTTGCTTATTGCTAAACAAAATTAAGGCGGAAAATCGAAAACTTCACCAAGATAAAAATAACACACCCTCCTTGATTTGGATGTGAACCATGGTACTTAACAGTAAGTGGAGTTGTCAGTTCACTTTAGAGGATCGATAGGCTTGTTGGGCCGAATTAGTCAAGGGACCAGTTAGTGTTGAACGTAAGTAAAATGACCTGTGAAGGAGACTTTTTTCACTGCTTGATCAGATTGTTAGTGGGAGTGGGAGATGGTTACTTACAGGCAGAGTCGATTGTCGATTGACGAATTAACATTACAGTGGTCGTCTTTATCTCATCATTTGCGTTTTACAACAAGCAACTTGTCCCTACTGGTGTCTAAATCACGTCTTGTGTACGTGTATATTTTATGCTGTAATTATGGTGGGAACGCACCAAATACATTCATTTTGGTGTGTCCGGATCAATGCATTCCTATGTTCACCAGGGTTCTTTGTATTCCATAAAAATCACAATAACATACTGAGAGTATTCATAGGTCGCTTTTCATAATCTCTCACGCTTATCTTCCACGGTCCTGCGCATCAGACGAATAATTTTTTTGTTCACAGAGTCTGGGAATAGGAGATAAAGACAGTCTCGGATTGCAGCCGGTGAGTCCCCTTATTCAGTATTTTATTCTTTCACCGTTTTGCTGACGTTCCCGTTTATCTTTTCTAATCACCATTTACTTCATCTGGTCTGATGCATTGTGGGCATCATGAATACCAGGTTCTTTTATGTTTATTGTTAATTTGGCCTATTATTTTTTTGCTCGAGGCCTGATTTTTGTGTTGAGAAAAGAGTAGAGGTTTGGGACTTAGCGTATTCTGTGGTTTAGGTTCATTTCCTTTCAACACTCGTGCGATGGAGATTTTAGAATCGCATTTATATAGTCTGTATTTATTATATATATATATATATATATATATATATATATATATATATATATATATATATACGTTTGACAACGAGTCCGAGTTTGGATCGGGACGTCATAATAAACGTTGCAACTCAGCGTACGCATTCTGATCTCTCTCTCTCTCTCTATATATATATATGGCAAGATTAGAGCGATTGTGGAATGAAGCAATCAGGATTCTAGTAGAATGTTGGCACGGTATACCTGGAGGATTTATCATTCAACTTATAGGAAGGATATCCAGAAGATTCGGGACTATCATTGTCGTAGGAAGCCTAGGCACTGTGTTAATTTTTATACACTGTTTTTGTTGCACAATGTCTTTAGTATCTCTTTGCACTGCGATTCTTATGACCATCGTACGGATTTGTAAGGTCGCAGTTATTACAGGAATGGCGCCCATTAGTTGGCATTTTCCATCATTGTATATATAAATACGTATAGTATATATAATGAGGTAAAAGTAACAGGAAAAACGCTAAAATAGCGCGTTTGACAATGACTCGTATAATGCTGAAATATTGCAAACCATGCGAAATAGTCTCTAAGACTCCACAGTTGGGATACCCATCAGAAGCTGCACACACTCAGTAAATGGTTTCTGATTCGTTACTTTGGAAAAGAAGTTTAGTAGTTCTGTAAATTTTCAGTCGTAAATTTGTTGTAATGCTAATTCCGCATGATGATTCGTGACAAGTCAGTTATCAAATTGTCATACTGAAACTGTAAAGATGCTGGCAATGCCATTGTCGAGTTCTAGAGAAGATCGATTGAGCTAATCAAAAACTGTTTCAGTTTGGTTCACCGTGCTATCCAAATTTCCGCCATGTTTTTATCTCGTCAGTATCAGACGACGTGTGCACACCATGAACACAGTATATTCGTCCATGTACTTTCCACGTACTTTCCGATCGAGTACCTCCTTGTTCGTACTTTTCATTACCTAAAACGAAACATTTTGGCATCTGGCTCGTTGAATTCGCCAAATCCAATACTCTATTCCATGGATTTTACAACGTGCCAAATTAAGAATGAAATTCTGGACTTTTGATTTCCCGTTTATGCCTTTTTCCCTCTCCTCACTCATCTGTCAGCTACACGCGATAGTGACATTCATTTAACGTTGGTTGTAAAACACTAAAATGTGATAGCTACATCCGTTGTTGTTGAGTTTTTTTAAAAAGAAATCAAGTGATTCTTTCTCTCGGTTTAGCTTTGAATGAGTTCGAAAGTCTGGAACTGATCGGTCATCCGAATCGTTCCCAAACAACGGCGCAGTCCAATTCCCATAGTCCGGATATCGCTGCCTCTATTTGATTCTGCTGGTAATAACATTCGTTCGTCACCGTAGTAACCCGCAGCCACCTAACGAGATTTAGCAACCTTAGTCCAAGGCTCACACAGCATGATACAATGACCACCAAGTGGCATTATGTTGTGTTGCCGAGTTTGGTTGATCTACGCGCACTGAAACACAAGACGCAAGCACTAGCGTCGCACGATAGCACAGGAGCACAAAGCCTGTGGTCTAGTAGGACACGTACACATGATAAGGATTGGAGACCATAGTTCGGACTCAAGTTTTTAAGCCCCGTAGTCGCACAACGAGTGGGACAGAACTACTACTCCTTTGAATGAACAGTCATACAAGACAGAAAGATGGCGCGGAATACGAACAGCTAGATCAGCCCGCTAGCGAAAGAGAGAGAAGTCGAACACAGGGCACAACCACGCGTTTATTGGTGACCCACCTATACAAGTCAGAATTCAAGTGAGCTCTACCGTTTATATAGTTTTGTTGGATGGCCTTGGTCGATATGTGAAATAGCCAATCACAACGAGTTTTGACGAATCTTTTCGCGGACATATAAAAATTTTCAACCGCACAATATTTAAAATAACGTTAATTTCGAAATACTGAGAGAAGGGCAAGTTCTTTTGGAAAATTGATAGCAGAACTAAAATTGGCGGCACAAAAAACCCTAGAATGGTCACCGACCATAACACATTCATCTATGAACTTGATATATATTCATACCAGCTGCTCACCACCCCTACGTTTGCGCTGAATTTAAAATATGCGCATTCATATTTTGAGCCTAAAATGCACCGTGGATAACCGACAGTTTTCCCAATTATTTTGCACATGTTTCCGTTAACCCTGTCGTTTTTGCTTCAACATATTTTCTCGTGTATCGTACCTGAGCTTAACATCCATTGTTTCTTAGGTTCGTAGGACTACGTTTATCTTTAACTTATTCGTCAACTTCCCAGACGATCGTAGGCTTGTTTAGACGGAGCTGTGCGCTACCCGACATGTTTCCAAAATTCTGATAAGGGTACGACCAGAAAACTGGCGCTCGTTAGTGCACAACGACGGACTAAGCTTTGAACTAAGTTGGCTTGCGTTTTGACAGTGGTAATGGAGTCTAGAAAGAGAGAGAGAGAGAGAAAGTTTACCCTATCTGATTCGTACGTCATTCGTCAGACTTATTGCTTCCTCGAACAGCTTTTATCATGGACTAACACCGAATTTGGCACTGCACATTTCGCATTGACGTCCAATGTTTTACCGTTAGTGGTTAGCTAAGCAATTTTCCATACAAAACAAGTGAATATTTGCTCACGTACACTTTCCTAAAACACCAGATAATTACAGCTGGAGAAAATGGAAAGAAAATTCTGTTGCTGTTCGTTACCGGAAGGTATTTTCTCGAAGATTGAAGATTGCATTGTTAACTAGGTACAGGCGATGATATAATCCCATTATTCGTGATACAGAGCACAAAGTATGATTTCCATTCGAAAATAGCTTTTTGTGCATTTCAGTCCGGTCGCATAGGAGAAACGACATACATCTTTGCTTGATCGTCGTTTATTGAATTTTTTCCCGTGGGATGTAGCGTGAAATCACTGTCAAGACGAGTATGTGGTTGGTTTGTTCAGGGTAGAAAAGGTTATTTAAAAATGTAGCTGCGTTATTTCAGTTCCATTCACCGGATAAAGCCCATTGCCCATCGTCACGAAACGTCTCGCTACGTAACAGGCCAGGTTTTCTTTCTCTCTCGTTGCTCCACCGGTTTACGTGAAACATCATTTCTAACCAGATGTCACTGTCGCTGTATTCTTAACTTAATTGGGAAATATCATCTGCGAATCGCAATATTGCCCTTAATCTTAGATTTATAAGAACTTACCATTGGTTGCTCGCAGTACGCTCACACAACATCCCGTTTGAAAACCAAATCACGCTTGTTTGAGAATGCTTCACTATTTCAACTGTTATCACTTTGCTAGATCTGGTCACTTTCAAGCAACTATTTTTGTTATTCTTATTTTGCTCTGCTCGATCTGGAAGAAGCAGTTAACTGATTTCCAGTATTTCCTCCCTTCCAAAGTCAGTGAACTTGGCATAGTTTATTGATGAATGCTGCTTAAATTCCAACCCGTCACAAACCATGTTGTTCTCTTCCTTGCCCTCTTATTTTATTGATCCTCCTGATCGATTGATGTCCGGTTTTTTGTTTTATTCCGGGTACTTTTCCGTGGTTATTGGTGCACGCGTGCTTCCGATGGTGTAATCGGCCAATTGGTGGTTCTTAGGTTTGTGAGCCATTACCCTTTCGGAATACATTTGTGTTTTTCTAGGTTCCGGAAAAAGTGATTCATGCTATGGAACAGCATTTGGCAATCTTAGAGAGCAAGAAAGGGTAAGTTTCACTCCACTTCGATGTCAGATTTGAGTAACACTGAATTTGTTGTAATTTAGTGTGTTTACAGTAGTATGGGAAAATGATCTTCAGTAGGAGCTTGATCGAGCAGAAATTGTTCGCTTTTCCACATTCGGAATTTTGTCGTCTGATTGGATTTTTTGCTCCCAATGAAAACGCTCTGTATCAAGGTATGACCGTCATTACGCTAACCTTGCGATATCCGGCAATTTCTGATTACAGATCGGATGATGAGGAGGAAGCAGCTGTCGATCATCGGACTCCTCGGCCGGCTCCTCCTAAAAAACCTGCTGTTCCGGTGCCTCTCCCAGCCAGCAAACCGGCGGAACCGAAACCAAAACCGATGGAACATCCGACCCCTGACCGTGTTACGTCGGTGCAAGAAACTACCACGGCGGTTGTTCCGAGCGCTGCTGAGTCACAGGAAGATGCCGAGACTACACAGCCGGCGACAAATACGGAGGAGGAGCAAGAAGATCAGTCTGCAATCCGTCCGACTGTTGTCGTGAATGATGAAGGTAGGAAAACCAGTGATTATGAACAAAAGTCGGTGGTCTTAGGTTGTATTTTTCTTCCGATTCAGAAAAAAACGCTATTTGCAAAAGAGAGTAAAGTTCTTCTAACCTCGTGGTAATAACGATAATCATGATAATACTTTGTTTCTTTCGTGATACCGCACAAAAGACCGGTGGTGCTTAGGTGGTTTAAGCGTCTATCACTCCAAAATTAAGGATTCAAATCACTTCAATTAGTCAATCTGTTAGTGGACGGTGGTTCTCTGTCACCTAGCCCGTTACCACGCCTGAACTATTGTGACTTTATGATTGTGTGTCAGCCCAAGTTTCAAGGTCGTGGTTACCGTGATCCTCCACAGTTTTTTGGGCACATTCACGCAACACCCATACTACATCCAAATAATGAATAGGCGATTCAATAGCTTTCGTCCAGAACATGATACAAATTCTGACGTAAACCGGTCGTGTTTATCGGTTAGAAACAAAACAGAAATAAGTTGTCTTCTGATCCTCAGGATAAGGTGGAATCATACCTAATGTTGGAAAACGAAAACGACGAAATAGTTGTATTCGTTGGATTCCTGTACATGACGTCAGATACCTAAGTGAGGACAACCGGGTCGAAGAATAGGAGAGGTACATCAGTAGTTATTGGTTCATGTTTCATTCAGGACTGTTTGGATTTCAAATGATTCATCTTGTTAGACCTTAAAAGTTGTTTTACTGTGTGGAAGACTTGGGGCGGTTTACATTGTTTGACTTCCATAGCAAGTAGTCGATCGAATTGTCATATTTATAGACTTCAGCTTGACTGGAGATAGCCCTTTATAATGTCGTATAAGCTATTGAAGAGATGCCATAGACTAAACCGCACACAGCTTCAGCAGTTTGAATCGGCATGCACTGGACGATGGACAGAAACATGAACGACCAAGGACGGATTTGGTATGAGAAATCTCCATTTTTTCCTAATTGGATTCAGGAATATGAGGCACAAAACTCTGGGTATTGGTTGATGGCTGAGCTTGCGAATGAGTTATGAGTTTACGAACGTGGACTGGAGTCTAGAACGCTATCGTTCCCAACTGCCTAATGAATCAGGTGAATTGGGGCCAGTTCACTTCACCGACCGGCAAGCACATTGATTCGGGGAGCTGCGTAGCGAATATGCATCTACAAGGAAGTTATTTCAGTATTGTATATACGTGTGAACCTAAATGAGACCAGATCATTTAATCACAATTTAACCACAAGAGAGGATGGTTGTGAATCAAGACAATAAAAGATCATGCAGTTAGGCGAAAGACTGATAATCCGTGCTGAGAATTGGCTTTGCTTAGAAAGCTAAATGCAGATATGCGCAAATAATTGGAGTTCTGATCTGTGAATAAAAATTCCACTCCTTATTAGACTGACTTTCCTATTTGGCTGTTCTTGATAACTTTTCTCAAATCCGTTGTATTCTGCTCCTATTCCTACTGATGTTGTCATGGCGCTCAGAGAGAGCGCTGCGGAAATGCCGTTTGACTGAGTCCCAACAAGAAGCCGACTGTGTACAGTGAGACTTAAAGGCTTGTGCATAGTAAACAGTCACCACTCTGGCGGCCCCATTGGATTGTCGTTCTGGCTTGCGTGTCTACAGATTGCAACTCAGCATGCAGTCAAGGATGCCTTCTGCCAAAGGCCACATGAACTGTTACGTAAAGTGGTATCGTGGTTTTCGCAGGAGACGAATGCTCGGACGAAGTATACTTGTTTAATGCTTTTGCTACTTACTGCTATCGCCCAGAAAACGGAGGGCGTTATTAGCTCTTTATCTGAACCACTGATCGTTTCTCGCTAGTACGAGTCTCAGACGTTCCAATTCCCAACTGGCTTCTTTTTTAGTTCAGCAGCTAATCCAGATCCATCACGTCGCTAAAAGCCACAGACTTCGGGGCAATATTCAACATTTCCGGTCATACTTAAATGTTCCTATCCGGTCCGACTGCTTATTTCTCTGCACTAAGTTGCTCATGTGCCTTGTTAGATATTAAAAATACGACGTATTGATTGAAGTAAGTTACTTCAGCTTCCTACGGTGCGTTAGCTGAGAAGCTCGAATCAATGACACCTAATAAAGTCAACCGGCACTGGTCGCTTATCGCGAACGTCTTGCAGTCGACTATCTTTGTGAATTGTGACCTCGATGCATTTTAGTAGTAGGAGATTGAATGTTTACATGAAATAATTCACCATGTGATATCATCGCTCAATCGAACATTAAGAAACCATGGAAGCACTGTACAGCTGTTTCATCCTTGTTAGAAATCATGAGCAGTGCATATCCACCGCGCCCGAACTGAGACGCGAACCCGGGACGAACGATTCTGAGTCGAACGCCTTAGCCATTACTCTACCGGGCCTCCCTGACCTCCCTGACCAGCATCAGCCCATCTCGGGTGGTAGCAAGCACAACATAGAACGGCACATAAAGGGATGTGAGGTCGGTGGAATTCTACTTCAGGATCGCCAAACCCGGTGGTTCCAATGAGGATTAGATACGAAACGTGGAGCCTCTGTGGGTAATTTCCGCAAGCCATTTTATCTTACCCAAATCACCGATTGGAAGGCATTGGGTATGGGCGAAACGATCTAAAAAGTAGAAATGTAACCTTTTCACAATCAACAGTCACGTCTTACGCACTAGGCGGACTACGTTAAGGCAGTCTTAATGGCTTCATGCGCCAGCGCTTCTCAAATATATTTTAGCACGCCCCGTGGTCCGCTTCAAATCAAGCGGGAATTCCGAAGGACATCCAGACTCTGGCGTTACTCGAGCTGTGTTTACGATTGGTGGACTGTTTCTGTCCTGAGAATATCAGGTTGTTTTCTCCAAGATTTTGTATTCTGACGAGCTCCCCTCGTGAACAGAAGGCGTTAGCGTTTTTATCCTACTGGATTTCTATAATACGCTTGGCGAGCAGGCTGGGTTTTATACTAGTCGTGGATGCATCAACTAAATCACCCCGAGACAACTGATTGACCATCCGCCCTTCCGATCTCGTCATTTGGTGTGAAATATGCCATTATTTGTCTGGTAATAGAGGACTTGGGGACTGTGTTAGTCTCCAAGGCGTTGTACCGTCGTATCTTTGGTCAGGTTATAGCTCATGACCAACCTTTGTTGTCCTTCGCCGCCAACTGCGGTTTACGATACATCTGGCCTACATCCCCGTTTCTTTTCGAATTTGTCATAAGGGAGGTTCTACAGAACTCTGTCTGACTTGTCAGATAGTGGATTGGAACTTCCCTCAAAGATCAGGGTTTTGTCTTAGGTATGCTGCTGATATCACCTTGTTGAAAAACAATGCATAAGCACTCATACACTTGGCGATTAGGTGCACAGTTTGTATTTCGCACCTTCAAAATGCAAGTTACTTCTCTAAATCCAGTGGAGCCCTCCACCTGCATTCACCAATCAGTGTTATTCTATGGTTTTAGGTATTTCGGAAGCTTCATTGCAGCTAGTGGGCTTGTTGGAGATCGGTAAAAGTCACGAGTAGCTGGAATCAGACGAGTGTTTACTAAACTGCAATTGCCTGTTGCGTCGCCATGTCATCCAATGTTCCGTTAATCGAGGGGTACAGAATTCTTGAATTCGACAAGTTATGCGATCGCTTAACGAATCAGAACGTCAAGGAGACCTAGGAGGTGAGCTCCAGGGGACCTATAGACCGTCCCGATCGTCATGTAACCGTCGATCGAGAGTTTTATTCGTGGAAGCCATGCTTGTCGCCTTGTGCCTGGTGATTTGTTTGAATTAGCGTACATTCAGCGGGATTCAGCTCCCAGTTGTGAACGTCCTCTGAGAGCCACATTTCCGTTAACGTCACAGTGAGAAGCTTCCTAGTGGGCATTAGAAATTCCAGCTTGATTTGCTGTCAACTGGATAACATCATGATTTAGTCTCTTCTTAGGTGAGGTTTTATTCTTCTCAGGAATGTTTCCGGCTAAAAAGCATTGTTCTCAGGGTGATAGTGCCCTCACCTTAAAGCTTGTGACAGTGATCTGTTATGCTGACATACTAGGTTATGTGTCTGGTGTAGCCGGTGCTGATTCCAGTAATGCCCAGTGATGTCCCGGTGGCCACCGGAGGGCTTTTCCGTTCTGAATGGCGTTCAGGCTCTGATTTGATACAGCTGCCAAGCTCATTTTGCATGTAGAAATTAGTCTGTCTGTTAATATCCTCTCGAGTTCCCTGTGAACTGTTCTGATACTGACACAAGTAATCATGTAGCCATATCTTATCAGTGGTCTTACAGCCCTTCGACAAAAACTATCCGGAATAATCCATATCTGCGTGAGTATCACGGTACTATGGTTGACTAAAGCTGATGAAGAAAAAACGGGGCTATCCCCGGCGTCTTCTAATCATTGCTCAGGTCTGATGGAAACATCGGGTTAGCACTGTTATGTCGTCGTGCGTTTAGCGCTAGTGCTCGCCCTCTGATTGAGATAATCACTCTTCACTCCCTTCGATAGTCTGCATACATTTTGCGTATGCCTGTCCGCCGGTTACCTTTTTGTGCTCGTTTTACGGTTGCCGGGCAGTGCTGGAATAAGCGACGTCGCGGTAGAAGCTTGAAGTAAGTTTAATTTTTGACATTGGTGCATCTATTGTTCTTCGTTAGGGACTTTAAGGTGAAGATTACCGTTCCCTAGAGCCGCTGAGAGATATGACTGAAATTTGAAGTTACTGGCCTAAATTTGTATGTGGTCTGCTGTGCTGTATAGCGAGAATGCACTTTGACAAGTAATCAAAGGGTGTCTACTCCAAGAAAAATGCCCTTTAACTTTCGTTCTAATCAATGTTTCCATCTGTACCTTGCTTCTTGTTACTCTGGTGCTACCCTTAATTTCAAGCCGTTGAAAAAGTAGTCGAATCAAATTGCTAGCTTCATATATGCTTTGAAGGGTACGGGCTGCTAGGTGCGCGTTGATTTTTAATGCAAGAAACCAACTTTGGGATACAGTTGACATCTTTATATGAGAATTTCGATTGGAAGAAGCTCGAATTCAGCTTAGTTCTTATTGTGGGCCGTTGAAAAGTTGTTGGAAAGTTTCTGAATCCGATCTTTTGATAATATCTTGTAGTTTCTTCTTGATATTTAGCAGACTAAAGAGACTACTTGGTGGTTCTTGCTCCGGAAACAATGTTCGAAATGAACGGGAGTGGTATGGATAACCGTTCCTGGATTGAGGAACTCATCTGTAAGAATAGATGTATACGGTTGCATAACTCTAAGGTTAATGGGCAAATAAAAACTGTCCGACAACGTCTGATCAATCCAGTTTGTTTTCCGGTTCCCTGAGGACAAGATGCATAGAAACCTCACTGGATTGTTATTTTATTTGCCATATATTCTACTGGAAGTCGCAGGCGAAATCAACACAATGGGTTTCGATTTACTTTGCTGTCTTTGGAAAAGTTTCAGTTACGCTTGCGTTGTTTCCTTCCGGTTTTATTCCCTCCTACTCGTTCTCTCCATCTTATCCTTTTGTTTCTTGTGTGATTTTGTATCACGGTTCCATGATGCGTGGATTAGAGGGTTTACCGTCCATTTTGCAAGAGGAGGTAATTGCGGCTGCCACAAGTCATCTGGCCGAGACGATCGATAAGAGCAATGAGGCTGTAAAACGATCTGCACGACAAACTACAGTCAGCCCGATCCACACGCAAATGGGCCGGTAAGTATCCAGATTGAATATTCTCCATGTTTCTGTGTGCTTGATTTCTTTTACCTTGTTTGCATTTAGGTTGGCAGATTTCGAAGTCTACTGCATGACAGATGCATGAATAAATTACTTTGGTTGCTGTTTATAAAGGATTTTGAATCCGTTACCTTTGGGTGAGGTTGGTGAAAATCGTCGGTGAAAGTGGTATTTCAGAACCGAATGATGGTTCTAAGGCTCTGCGGTAAATGCACGCGTATGTGAAACCGCAATTTGTGGGTTACCATAAACTAGGGGCTGATGGCATCAAGTTCCTTAATGTTTGCACTGTCAACTTGTCAAACACAATTAAGCCAAACTCCACCAATTTGTGGACGCCAGCAGACTCCATCAGCACAATAGAAACAACAGAACGGTACTAATTGTTTTTATGAAGTTTGTATAGGCCTGAATTTCTGTGAATGATCTGAAAGATGTGTGACGAACGGTTCCTTAGGGAATAAAGAAAACAGCAAGGCGTGCGAAGAGATCATTTTCCAGAAGAATGTGACTATTCAGTGTCAGTGTCGTGATAGCCTGGAAGTGTTTTTTCTTTTCGGGGTTTACGATCTAATTGAATGAGGTTGAGTGACGGAAGAGGGAATAATTCATTTTTATGGCTTGGTTATACCAGTTAGCTCATCAGGTTGAAGCAACTGAACTATGGTCTCGGGTGGCTAGTTAATCTAGTTAGCACGGCATTGGTATTAGATCAGTGATTGTGCCACTCTTACAATCGGACAGTTGGATAGTCCCTGCGCTTTGGTGGGACCATTCTTGCGGTAACTGCTGCATTCACACAGCTTGATCTTCACGATGCTTTCATTTTTAATTCTTCCATTGGTTTTCCGTGCTGCTGGTTGGTGTGATTCTCGAATGATAACAATCAAAGCCGTTAAACTCAGTGCGCACGGCAATACGAGGTGTTCTTCGTTCAAATACACGAAGCGAATTTACGTACAAGCAAGGCATCAGAAGGGTTAGTTCTTTAAATGTAGGACTTCTCCCGTCGACAGCAGTCCTCCTCTTCACGACGTTCGAAACGTGAATGATAAATGCATGTACAGTTTGCTATTATATCTTCTTAAACCTCGCTGTCGAAGTTGCACATCAGAATGACGCGTATGACGTACGGATTATTGTTTTAAAATATGGATACAACTCCGACATTTATCGACATTTGCTTGTTCTTGAATTTAGCTCCGAGCAGCGCACCGTCTCAGTTCGTTCAGGAGCGCCGTCCCGATCTCGAAGCCCCTCACCAGGCCGACCAGTCAGCCGTCCAAAGACAATTCCTACTCATGAGATCGTAAACAGTGCCAGTGACACCGATTTGAAGGCACATACACCCGTACCGAATTTATCCAGTGGTGGGCGTGGAAGCAATCAAAATTTATCCGTTCACGGTGAGTCTTCACTCCACTAAGGATGCTTCCAGAATTGTGGCTATTTCGTTTTTCAATATCACTGGAAAAAACGACACCGTTTTCTTTACTGTATGTCACGGTTCCAGCGTCTAAATACGAGAGCTTTAAGGTGGGAATCTTGTTTTTGTCTCAGCGTTAGAAATCTGTTCTAAATTCCACGCTGGCGTTTGATGGATTTTTGTCTTTACCATCGATCATTGTATTATGACAAGTAACCTTGAACCTAACTGGTTTTTACGTTTGCCAAATCATGCCCCTTGTTGATTTTGGTTTCTGTTCGCTATCACTCATCTGTGCAGACAGCAATCAGATGCGCTCGCAATTGGGACATGCGCTTGTAGTGCAGTTATTCCACCATTTGCTTACCTATAAGCTGATTATTGTTCCAGCAACCTGTATTGACCTTGCTCAATGTAACGGGCTTCCGGGTAACTAAGCAGGATTTTACGTTGACTAAAGCTATAACAAATTTTATTGATTTCTGTGGTTGGTTCGTTTGGCTGCGTTCATGCATCCATTTTTCGTTTGACACGCTACTCTGTGGACACAAGGTAGCATCAATGTGTTAAATTACACATTTTCTGCCACACGCTTCCCTCTCCAAATCATTTGGTAGAGACAGATTTGTTTTATTTTCTTTACTGGTCAGGTTGTTTGTTCATTCTTTTTACCGACACTGAGCGATAAGCGTAGACTGTACATGCTTAGCACATGCAAATAACCGAGATAAATGATGGAAAATATTTGCTCACAAAATTGTGGCAACTGCATTGTCGGGTGATCCGGCGGACGATCGATTTGATTCCCAGACATGGTGATTAGAAGTGAAAAAATCGGTAAGCTCAGGAAAATTGCAGACGCGTGCCAGTTTGCTTTGTGGAACGCAAGGCGATTATTAAATGAGGCTAAACAGTTATAACGCGAGAATTCAGCGTACAAGTATTGCTTTTCCTAGATATTGCATCGGTAATTCGATGTGTACATAATTATTTCTCCTTATTTTCATGTGTATAACTCTCGCAAGTGCATAAGTCAACTTCTTGGATATACCCTGTTGCAATCGTCCATGTATTATTTGCGCCAAAGTTTGCATCCACACCCGCATTGAAAGTCCTCGTCCACACCTTCATTCGGCCACCAAAGCGACATTTACGATCTTAGCACAACGGCAGTACACTCGTCGTTAGCTCTGTTTCGCTTTGTCAAAGGACACATTCAAACCAGTGGAGGTGGTCTTTTAGGGAACAAGAAAAGTCGTTTTGTATTCTTGAAGTTTCAACGCACGAACATGTCTGAAACTTGGTCATACTGAATTGGTTATGGCCACGAGGCGGAGGCACCTGCGGTGAAAGCCTACCAGTCTTTTCATATCGTCTAACCCCAGTATCTATACGTACGTAAGGTCTGCATGGGCGGTTGCCCGTTGGTTATACTGCTTCCTGTGGTGGCTTGTTTTATCGCGAGATCATATTTTAATCTAAGAGCGCCTCCTTACGAGTTTTATCTGTCACCTAGGTTCTCCGTCTTTTTTGAATGGCTGAAACTAGATACGTGAGGTTGGACATCAATTTCAAGGTTTTACTTTTGATGTAGATAGGATACACTGGATCTTGCGATGTCGTAAGGAGCTTAGCTTTTGCAATGATCTGCATTCTAGTATCCTTGGTTTCTCATACGATCTGATCTAGAATCAGCTAGAGAATTCCAAGAGCTTCTCTTGGTACGAGAATACCATCGGTAACCTAATAATCGCGTCCGAGTTGTGTTCCTCAAAATTTACTGAGGCTGCGGTCAACTATCTGATCTTTACCGCAGTTAAATGGTATTGGCGACCAAGGTCGCCTTTGATGGACGCCAGAGTCGAGTGGGATCCCTGCGGACTCTCCGTCATAAGGGCGAACGCGCATCTGTGTTGCTAAGTAATTGGATCCTAACTATCTGATGTAGTGATAGTATTATGCTCAAGAATAAACTGGCTGTCAACAGAGCAGAGGGCTATGCGGAAGTTGATGAAACACGATCTGACGAGTTGACGAAAGTCATAGAAACTTTCTGGAACTTGCTACACGATGAAAATTTGGTCAACATCACTTCTTCGTTGACGAAAATCACGCTGGTTGTAACCTGTTCATGCACCCCCCTTATAGTAGCAGATTGCGATTTCCCCGAGTAGGAGAATGTGAGCTATGAACGATTTCCAAAATCTCCAACAGCTGTTGGGGTTCCGAACTTGTCCGCAATTTCAAAGCAAAATCGTTTTCGGTCACTCTTCACTGGGCGTGTAACTTCAAGGAGAAGGTTGTGATAAATGGTTAAGTGATCTCGCATCCATAGTCTCAGCGTAATGGTTAAAGACCTTTATAGGGACCACTTGGTTTTGCCTAGCTACTGTTCACGAGAGGTACTGTGCACCTCCGGTAGTCTCTGTTCAGTTTTGTTCGATTGGGCTTGAAGGCCTTTCAAGATTCTTATGTTACTGAATTGAGGCTTAAAGCGAGCGTTTACCGATGAGTGATCTGTGTCATTCACGTCTCCCGTCGCGTCGCCTGTGTATGCTTGATAGCCCTCGACTGATGATGATCAATGAGAGTGAACCAACATATGGTTGATTTAATAGGCTATGCTGTCGTCGTTGGAGTACCGTGTCAGAGGGTTGCCTTTTTGGCGTGGAAAGCTGAAATTGGAGTCGACCAGTGGATCATGATCCAAAAAATTGACTAAACAATTTCTATTTTTGCACTGTTCGGCGAAGCCAAATTCCTTCAGAATGTTTTAGGTATACTCATCCTCCGACCCCGTGATGGCGTTCCAGTCAGGCGGTCAGGTAGATTCCGCGTCTGCAGACATGATGGACTAAATTTCAAAATCCACTTCACCTTTGATGGTTAGTTCAGTATGCAATGTTAGGCATAGGTTTTAATGGGGTTACTTTTCATAGAGTTCGTCTGAACCGCGTCACGACGACTACCAAAGAAACTGATTCCCAAGAAACCCAGGTGCTGTGGGCTTACCTGCTCATTGGGATTCCAACTAGATCCAGTGGAATGCGGTTGTTCGACGAGCTTGCCGGTTCCGAACAAATGTTATTCGGATGAACAAACTGTGTGGACTCCGTAATCCTAATATGTGCGCACTGGTAACATGCATGCACAATAGTTCCCACATCCCAACAGACTGTGTGGACTCGTGACATTGTGTTCGGGTTTAGGTCCCCACTTCGTGTTGGGGTCACTCCTACCACTGACGGGACATGGTGCGTTGCCTTACCGGGGACATCATAGCACGATGAGAACGTATTATAGCGACTAAATCCATGGAGATACTGGGGAATAGTATACCTGGTGGCATATGTGCGTGTATATGAAATTTCGGGGCATATGTTTGTACATAGTAATTTAAAGCGACAGATATCCGTGGCATCGCGTTTACCGAGTCCGTTTCGACTCAGCTGAGATCGCATCGACAAAGTACTCATTCTGCGACAGACTTTAGAATAGCCCATCTTCCCTAGATTCATGATATCTGAAATGAACTGAACTGTTGATCGCAGGTCGATGACTTGAGCGGACACTGATTTGGAAAGGATCAGTAAAAGCTAAGTCTTGTTGAAAATTTTCGTGTTTCTGATGGGGACTTGTTCTCGTTGGTACCATCATAGCAACATTCGGAATTTTGCAGTAAAATAAGCGATTGTTATTAGCAGTCTTGCATGTTCCGTTTTGTGTTTATGCTAATCCAGTCTTTTAAAAGTTTTCCTGGCTTTGTTTCATCTCCTTTTCTGGATATTTATGAAACAGGATTAAATGAGCCGGACGAAAGGGATGGCGGTGCTTCTCCGATTTGTGGGAGCCCTTTTGAAGGAGATGAGAAGATAGTGGAGCCAGCTACTGGAGTTGAAGATTGGCCTGAACCTGCTGGTGCGTGTATATTTCCCCGCGGTCACCGTTACCTGCCCAGCATTTTTTATATATGTGCTTGTTAAAGTCTTTTTCAGTTGAGATAAACCAACCTCGAGAGAGAGAGCTGAATGCTGCTAGAACTGATATTTAATATAAGTAGTATCTAGACAGTATTCCACCGGAAGTACACTCCTGGTTTCGCGGTTGTTGCCGCACATCCCGTACGCGTACCCGGCATGAATGCCAGAGAATGTCCTCGAATGAGGTACATCCAGAAAGCCCTCTTGGTCTGATTTCCCGTCGTCCTGAAAACGGGGAACGGTTGTTGGCTTTGTGCTCCGACCATTAATTGCTCCTCGCTAGAACGAGCTTCACACGTTCCAATCGCCGACACGCCACCTGGTATCCGCCCTCTTCGGGTCAGTGGTGGCCCCAGATGAATCACATTTCTCTGCAAATGTTTGGACGGTCTAAAAGACGGCAGGTCATACTGGAGCACACCCCTCAACTCCGATCATGTGTTAGTATGCACTAGTCTGTCCATGTACTTTGGTGGGCCCCCAAAACGCACGCTGCAGCGTCGGCTAGATTGTGAAAATATATCGGACTCGACTCACATGCCAATCTTTCGTAGCGCACTGAGTGAAGAGCTAAGATTGCCCCCACCTCGAAATATCAATCAGCACTGGTCGCTCATCAAGAATGCCTTGCATTCTGCTGGCTCACTTAATTGTGGCCTAAGCCGTTACTTGGCGAGACCCTGGATTTCTGCTGAGTCTCTGCGCATTCCTGACGCACGCTGGTCCATATGAGCTGGTAGCGAGTATGATGAAGTAAGGCTCTTAACGAGATATGAACTAAAAGCAAGCTGTTTAGGGCTCGCAAGATCTATCGATCTCAATGAGCTTTGGAGACGAAACGTGCTGCCGCTACGGTAAATTCCCTCAAGCTGTTCCACCCTCTCCGAGCTACCGGTAGGAAGTATTAGGTGTGAGCGAAACGATGAGTGAAGCTGGCGGTTCGCCTATCGACAACCTAAAGAGCTATCTTTTAGGCTGGGTGGAGCACTTTGAGGAACAATTTGGCTGGTTCTCAGCGTCAGCGCCTCTTACAGGTCTTCCGGCAAGCTTTCAGTGGCTTGTTACAACAGATCCGCCAACTGAGGCGTAAGTCCTCAGGGAAATCTGGGCCTTAGGGTGTCATAGAATACCGGGATCTGATGGGCTTTCTGCAGCTGTGTTTAAGACTGAAGGAATGAAACCGGTCAGAGAAATTCAATTTTTACTCTCGAAGATCTGGTACTCCGAGAAAGTTCCTCCCTCGTGGGGGAATTCGATTGTTGTCCGCATTCGTAAAAGGGTTTGGAGTAGTGACTGCCCATGGGGCTATTAGCCTAATTTCAAAAGCGTCAAAACTGCTTTCGTCCATCATTCGTCGCATGTTATACAGCACTCGTGAATGGCGCACTCGTGGGGAACAGGCCGACTTTTGCGCTGGTTGTGTACCCATCGATCAAATCTTCATCCTCGGACGGCTGTCAGAACTCCGCATTACCTTCCAAAGTCCAGCGGTCATCGTGTTCTTGGACATTTGCGCGGGTTTTGTCTTTGTTAACAGGTGTGCACTATGGCACTGTTTATCGAGAAATGGAATTCCTGAGAAGTATGTGTGGGTAGCCGAACAGGATCGGCCTGAGGAGATCTTCTGGTCAGGCTAATTTTCACGCCTACGTAGTGAAATCTACTTTTGAAAGAAACCTGTAGTCGCTACCGAATTCCTAACTCGATTTCGCCTTTGGTGCCTCACCGCTAGGAGTAAAAATTGCCGGAGGCACAACGTTGTTGCAGAAGGAACACTCTGCCGGTCCCTAACTAGCAGTCTGCAGTTTAATTTAGCCAAGTGAATAAGATAGTCTGTGATTTCGGCCTTTGATTTAGAGTGCATTCGAAAGATTATTGGTGGATATTTCTCCTTTTATACTCTATTTAGTATGTACAAACAAAATTGTGATGTCTAGAAAGTAGTCTTCTGGTTTCAGCTGGATTTCTTATTGTTAGGAAACGAGGCTAATAAAATTATCCCCGAATGGTAAATGTCTCCAGATCGACAGCACATTGACCACCGCGGACAGAAAATAAAACACAATATGTGTCCTAAAACAACCTGAGACGTAATATTCTTTTTACCATGAGAACTGTAATGGACGGCGACAAAGGCGTTATTTACATATAAATTAACATGCGGATTCGATATTGACAATACCTGAGTCTTTCGATCGCAGGGTAGCGTGAATCGGTCATAATCAGCGCTTTGCAAGCCTCACTCTCACGACTCTTGGATGCCACTCGATCCGACTAAAATATCCAGAAACTTAGTAACCTTACGCCACAATTTAGACGGACGCCCATTACGACTATCTTTATGTAGTTCAACCAATCCGGATTTCCTGACGTCAATCCGAGTTTCTAGCGATGTTCCGGCTTTTGTGAGTAATGCCGACACCAACCTATGACCTTCAAAAACCGTTAATCGGATTATTTTTCTACGCGTGTTTGAAGGCGTTAGTCGATTAAGCGTGTCTATCGCCGTCTGAATTCTCGAGGCGTTTGGTAATTTCTTTTCTTATCCCGTGGTCTGAGCTGTTGAAATTGACTTGGTAGACAAGAAGGGATTGATAAAACCGACATCATACTGGTGTCACAACGAAACAGTGATATTTGGTTTACGGCGATTGGTGACTATCCGCTCAGCTTAAGGCGAGCATTATTGTGCGGCTAGTAGCAGCAGTTTTATTGATGTTCAATTTTCCGCAGTATAAAATAGGATCGTTGCTTGTGAAGTGATCAATTTTAGAAATAAAAAAGGGATAGTATTACGTGTGTTGTGAAAGACATAAGGTTCAAGATCCATATTATTTATGGTTGATTGTGCGAATTTGAAGTTGTACCTGTCGTACTATGCAAGTACAGCTGTTAAAACACGACATGAAGCTTCGCTACAGAATTATTGAGTCGTCTTTCTGCGATCCTCTTGAGCTTGTCTTCTTTTCGTTCCGCGAGAAATTTACCGAACTTTTGAAATACTCCATTCCTCCATCCACTGAATAAAAAAGAAACGGAAAAATATCTTCTTCAAACCAGCTTCATATATCCATCGGTATAAAGAACGTTGTCAAAGATTATCTTCATTCTGATGTTTGGCTTTTCGGTGTTCATTTTCGATGAGCATGTCTCTAGATGTCCCAACCGTTGTTTGAAAGCGTCAATCGCGATCAAGTTCAACACAAATAGCATTTAGGGTTGCCCTCTCTGTTTCTCTTCAAATATGTGTTCCTCACGAGTATAGCCCTCTCCTCACATGACATTTGCTCAGACAGGAGACTGTCTCACTTAGACTATGCAGATTACATCGATCTTTCGATTGAAGACTCCGGTAATTTGGAAGTATTTTTCGATTGTCTTGATCACAGTGTAGCCATTTATGAAATGCATTCAGCACCTTCAGAATGTAAAATGCTGCCTCAGAGCTAGACTGATTCGAAGCCCAACTTTGTTTTTGTAGGGGAGCACAAGGGTAATGTAGACATGTTCGATGACGTGGATAACTGTATCTCACTTGGTGGTTCTAAATCAAATGGAGTATCGTCACATACAGCAGGCTCGATCAACATTTATCAATTTGATGCATTTGCGGCGTCAGCGTGGAATGTGGTTATCGGCAAGTGATAGCGTTTGTAGCGGTGCTATGGCCAGTCCAACTATGTAGGTCGGAAACTTGGCCGTTCGGGACAGATGATGCGCGAAGACATTCAAGGTTTTAGCATCGTTGTCTTCGTTGTATTGGTATAATATGATAGTAGCATTTTGTTAATGATTCAGAGGTTAGGCTTGAGGCACCTTGCCCTGGGGTTCAATCTTTAGAACCGCTCACCATAAGTAGATTAGGGTGATTGGAGCATGTTTTACGCGTACCCAAGTGACGCCCGCATGCCCCGGTACACGTTCTCCGAAGCAAGTGCTGTTTGGAAGATGGGTCCAGATGATCAGTCAGTGCCAAGTCAAAAAGTTACCAAAATTTTGCCCAGTCTAGCGGCTCGTGCAGGTGCAGTTAGACTACGGGTTGGGAGTTCACGATATCATGTCCAGTTACGATTTGAGACAATAAATGATGCGGCTGAATGCCGTTCTTGCGTTCATAGTCATTTCTGCATAGGTATTCAGCCTACTGCCTAGCAGTTGATCTTTAATTGTTTACTGTTTATTTTCGTCTCCAGTGGATGGAGCTGTGAGCTAGCAGTCACAGCCAGGGCGTGTAAAGTACAGGGTTAATGATTGTAAAAACTGAACTAAGCGGAACTGCACGCCTTCAGAAATCCATTGGAAATTTTATTCTTCGTGTTTGTGTAACACTCATAATACAGTAAATTGAGCATCCAAATGCCTCAACCCATGTTGAATAAACGCTCCACAGAACAAGCGATATCAATTAGGAACGATCCATAGACCAGTTGCGCGTCTTCATTACGAACCGTTGGTAATAATAAAGTATCTAGTTAAAGACGAAGTTTTTGGTTGTAAACAGAACATTACCCCAGACAGTTTAAATTGACTGGACCGGCATCAGCAACTATGCGGAATTGAATGTAGTCACTGTTTGCCTTGACTTATGTCCTCTAAGCTCGTAATGGGACGTCATTCGTAGTAGTTTAACAAATAAACCGTGATTTTAACTTTCCTTTCAAACACGAGGAAAGTTGCGACCACCTTCGGAGATGACATTCTCAATTCATAGTATAAGTGCAATGACTGCGCGATTCAGGGACCATTGAGTCCCCTTGTGGATATCTTGTATTTATCAGCCATGTTATCCATAGAAGTTCTTTTCTTCCGTGACCTTCAGGAACGAAAGAGTCTTTACAATATATTTCGTATTTTTCGCACTTCAAGAGCAAAGCATCGCAGTCCATAGAGTCACAATCTAAGATCAATATGTGTATAGGTCAGTCGTTAGGATCGACTTCTAAAATGTGGCGCAAACTACGAAGCATGCCGGCCTTGGTCTGACTGATGACACCGTGACACTTCATAGCGAAGTTCACGAGTTCGAATCCCCCCACGGTCAGTCACTTCCCCTTCTTGACAGTCCTCAGTGGTCATGGCCCCTTTTAAAAATATTACCCATTGGCTGTACCGCAAAATATGGAGTGTAAGAGACTATTATTGTAGTTTATTATTATTATTATCATTATTATTATTATTTTTATTATCAAACGAGAGTCGTCTTCTGATTACCTAATTACTTTGTCCTTTGAAAGTGCATCATACTAGTACGTGTAATTCGTACTTGCACGAATCTTATTAATAAACGTCGTGCTGTGCAAATGACACGAAGTTAGTTATGTCGATGAGTGATTTAACCCAGCCATGGAGCCAAATAAAGGGATGCGCAGACTCTGTTGATAGGCGCTCACTGTGGCACTGTTGAGAAATGGAGTACCAGAGAAGTGTGTCGGCTCTCAGAGAGTTGTGCCATCATACGTTAGGTCGAGTTAGAACTTATGGCCAGCGGTCGCCGCCCTTCGTCGTCTCTAATGGAGTACAACAAGGCTACCCCATATCCCCATTTCATTTTAACGTTGTCATAAAGGATGCTATACAGAATGCTTTATCTGGAATTTAGGCGGTGGAGTTGAACTCTTCCTAGGGTACCGAGTTTCTGACTTAGAATGTGTCAATGGTATCGCCTTGCTAAGTGGCAATGCACAGACAATCCAACAAGCGTTCGGCCGCATGGTGATTGTGGTCCCTAGGTACGGTATATGCTTTGCACCTTCAAAATGCAAGGTACTTCCTCAGATCTGCCAGGAGCCTGTATCTGCACTCACCGTTTGTGATGATCTTTTAGAGGTAGTCAATAGCTTCATGTACCTTGAAAGGAGATGGAGGTCACATTGCGAATTGCAAAAGCCCAAGCAGCTTTTGCGAACCTGCAACACTTGTGGGGCTGTCATAACATTCGGCTTTCCCTCAAGATAAACGTGTACAATCTCACAGCCAGTAGTGTTTTAGGGTTGCACGACCTGGTTTGTCTGCATTGAGGATGCCCGGGGACTTTCTGTGTTCGACCACCGGTATCCGACGCACTGCTCAAGTCTTGTGGGAACATTGGGTGAGCAGCGACGAGGTGCGTGGTCGTGTGTTAGGTGCAGACCGTCGTCCTCTGACTGAAATAATCGTTCTACATCGCCTACGTTGGCTTGGACACGTATTGCGCATGCCCGCCCATTGTCTACCTTTCTTGCTCATTTTACCCGGACTGGGTGGGGCTGGAAGAAGTGACGTGGCGGTCAAGCTATAACGTGTCGTGGATGTGTAAAGAAGTTAGCTTCGGCTTTGGCTTTAGCTTCGGTCGGTGCTTCTAGTGCTCGTGGTTGGGTCCCAAGGGATGAGGATTGTTTTTGGTTGAGGACGCTGAGAGATATGACTCAGGACCGAAGTCAGTGGTGCGAATGCTGTGTGTATAGAGCTCACCTCCCCCTAAAAATAATCCGCACATACCCAGAATATCGCTATATATATAAATATATATATAGTGACCATTTTGAAGTTATATAGTTCTCAGTGGGCCTTCCTTATATAAATGCAACCGGTAAGCTAAAAGATCTGTCTACAATGTTGCACGGTTGCCCACTCACTTCACTGGGAAGTGATCTAGTATCTAACCGCTGGCTCTCTCCAGTTAATGCCAATTCACCGAGTATTGCGCAGTTTTGTGTAATACCACATCTCGTCTGTCGTCTTTTATCTTATTACGGGCGTATTAGGATGTATTGGCCAACTGTAGATAATTTTTTGTATTGCTATATACTAATGGATTTTTCTTCTCGCTATCTTACTGCATTGCAGAAGAACCTGAGTCAAAATTTGATGCTCAGTTTGGCACACCAGCTCAAAGTAAGTGCAGTTATGTCATGTTGATTTTTGTCTCCATATTTCGCGCTAAATTATAATATGAAATGAGCTAGGGCTGGTTAGACCTAAAATCGGCGTGTCTAACTTTTTGTATAGTGCTTTGCGTCATTCCGTCGGACGTGGAAAGTTTCGGAGGGAAGTCAAGTTTCATTTTGCTTGACAATCTTAGCTATCAAAATACTAAAGGAATCAATCGGGCGGGATGAGCTTGGAACTATCGAGATCGGCTCATCGAATGATTGGGAAAATCTGGCAACTTGGCTATTACTACAATTGGCCTGCTTGCATAGATTATGTCGGCAATTTTTTGTTGTTTTGTAACTTCTGTTAGCATCAGTCTCGACCAAGTGATGATGCCACATTGAAAACGAAACCATTGTGAAAGTATTGGTTTCACTCAGATTTCTAGTTGTCACATTCAGTCGGTTGGCCATCCCCAGAACGTGGCCGGCGGTGGCCAAGCGGATAAGGTCGTGGCGTTTGGACGTGCAGGTCGCGGGTTCCAATCCTCTCACCGCCAGTCTACTTCCCCTCTTGACGGCTCTCTGTTGCCCGTGCTCTCCTTCCTGAAAAGTGATGTGCATTGTTGTTTCGTTAGTAAAAGGAATTAAAGGATATATAAAAATATATAGTCGAAAAGGGTTCTGTCGACTTTATCACTAGCATAAGTCAGACTCAGTGAGCCTCTATCACAAGCAGCGATTAATTTGACTTGGTCAAGGTTATTAATTTATTCCGAACATGAGCAATAGGAATGTGGTCGCGTTCAATCCTATCTATGCTCTACCATATAGAAATCAATTTATTCTGAAAAATTGAACTTCCAGTGAACATTGACGTAATCTTGACAAAATGCTGTGAGTAGTCGCTGTTTTTGCATTCCCCTAAGGATGCGAATCACGATGAACGAGCGCAGCGTAAATACGTTTATTTAGGATACCGAGGTTCATCAGCATCGTCCTATGGTCCTCACCTTTTCCCAGTGTTCAGTGATGAACACTTGCACTAATTTAGGGAACTTGCAGTTGATTACACGATTAGCCTGCAAGGCATATCAAATAATTATTATATTCCATTCTCGTTGTCTACCGTTCTTAGGCACCTCGAAACCACCACCTGCTCCAACTCAAACCACCACTGGCTCTTCCGTGATGGATGACTTACTCGATTTAGATTTACTTGACACCGGCCCCATTGATAGCACTCCAGTCCCCATTCCCACTCCGATCACTCCAAACAGTTCCGTTCCTATGCCTTCTGCTGGTACAGCAACCAATACATCCGCTCCAGTCAAAACTGGATTGAGTAAGTCAACTTGTTTTTTTACCTATGTGCATTCATGCTATTCTAAGAGTTTGGATAAATAATAATAATGATAATAGTTATTATCTTTGTTTAATATGTCAGGAGTATAAAAGACTTCTGGAATGCGTTCGTGTCCATTAAAAGACCGTCAAATGAATTGAACGACAGTGCAGCAGTCGAACTATATACTACAATATTGATCACTCGATCACTGCCGAAAAATTGATTGGATGCAGTCACTGATGGCAAGTGGAACAATGTATTTAATTGGCAGTGAGGTGTGGATCAGTATGCGATGACACTAGAAGTGTTTACTCAACGGAGGAGGTAGAATTTCTCTGATACGGAAACCGGTTGCTACTAGTTATTAAATATGCATATCCCGTATTCTCATGTTAAATCAGCACCAGAGATGACCAGATGAGAGAGTGCCGAGTGGACATCCCTAAAGAGCGGAATCGCAACGTGGCCTTAAACCTTAGCCGTGACGTTCCTTCCGTCTCCAAACATCCCTGCTGCATGATCACTGCCGCACTTTTGTACATTTCCGAGTTTTTTTACCGTCACTAAAGTAACTGTTGCCCCGCTAAATAGATACCGCAAATAGCTGTCTCTTTGAGAAGCTTTGCAAATTTCCGCTGGCATTTGCTTGTTATACAGAAGAATTCGCTCAGTCGGTTTATCAAGAATAAAGTAGAAATCAACTTTTTGAGAATTTGACGGCCTTTGGGAATGCATCATCCCGGATGGAGTTCCTTTTCGCTGATATTCCTTCATCAACATGTGTATGCCAACACTTTTGAGCTGATGGATCTAATTAACCTGGCTTATGTTGTGCTCAGCCTGGAATGCAAACAACCGGGTGTCATTATGCTCTGAGGGATTTGTTCAGGACACTAATGGCGATTCGTCGCTCAAGCAGCAATTTCGTCGTTTTAAGATTGCCTCTTTGATTACAGCAATACACCCAACTGTATTGGAAAGTACAGGCTGACACGAATCCTTGGGGTTGATGGTTTAATCCAAGTAGTTTATAGCTGCTCACAAACTGTTTTGATAATCGCCAGTGATTTATTCGATTTTAGGGAGTTTGGAGGGGCAGGATTTCCTCCACTCTTTGTCCCCACAAGGGACATTCCTGTCTCTTCGCTATTGTTTTCTACATGTTTCTTTCATGATTTTATCCCACTTTACTAGATAGCGTAACGAAGCTTGGAAACTGATCCTTTTTGCACATCCTAAAGGGAAATCTTAGACAGTTTTCACAATCTAGTCAGATATTTCTATTCTACGATTCTGTTCGCCTTACGATTATTAAAGGTCAGCATCTCGGTGATCAGTTAATAATTCACCACTTAGGTATCTTTGTAAACGGAACTTTCATTGGTCTAAAAATGTGGCCGCACTATTGACTAAAGTAAGATGGCTGCCCTTTTACGTTTAACAGCTCGAATCCCTTTCAACTCTGGTGCACCTCGTTCGTCATTTTATCTGTTCCTTTCTTCTGTCAAAATGTGACCGCACCTTGACATGGTGTAACGGCTTCCGTGCCTTGGAGACCCAGAAAACTATATAGGATGGCTCATCTCAAGCCAAAGATTCACTCATACCTGGAAGGTTACTGAATTGAGGATTGACGAAACAGTCTCTACCTCTGGGTGGTAGGTTGATTTGGACCGGTAACTCAGTCGGAAAAGTGAGTGGGCGAATAATTGATCGAGATGGATGGGGTTCTACTCAGCCACTACCCGCTATCTTGCAGACAGTTTTTTTAGAATCAAAAGCTTTGGTTGAAAACCTTAATCGTTCTCCTAATTAGCGGCTGTGCTCCCTAGCAGTACGCGCCCACCTTCTCTCATGAGTCCCACCTTTTATCTTATCTCACTGGATTTATTTCTCTGCTGTGTGGTCATTTATGCATACCTAGTGCCGGAGATGTTCCTTAACCAACTTACCCAATGTGCATTATCCGAACATCATAACAACAGTATAGTTGTTACTTAACCATCATCGATATGATCCTTTATATATATATATATATATATATATATATATATATATATATATATATATATATATATATAACTGAAATTCTTTGTCTTAAGTGGGTTTCAAACGCATGTTCGTTGTGCGGAAGGACCAACCTTAGAACGCAGAAAAACCAAGCGAATGCTTCATTGCATAACTGTATAAGGTTAGCTTTCCTAAGCAGTTCACTTGGACGAGCCAAACGCGTCTTTTTATTTAATGATGGATTGGTTAACAGGTCTGTATAAAAACCACGGCGGTACAACTAACCGAGCGCTTTTCTGGAGCACTGATAAAAAGTGATCTGCATTTCCTTTTCCTTGTTATTCTCAAATTATTTGCAATGCATAAAGCATCGACAACTGCATCCTATTTTTTTACAATTCCTGCGCAGTCGAGTGATTTAATATGGTGAAATTCAATGTACTGATGAGTCGACTTGATGTGTGCGTCAAATCCACATGCACCTAAACAAGACTGATTTGTGCCGGATAATTTGCCTGAGTTTTGTTGAAGGCTAGTAACATTTTTGAAACACTTTGCATGTCATAACGAACGGCCTCAACTTGGATGCTGTGCGATTTATAGAGGGCGACAGAGCTCAATTCACTTACTGTGCTAAAGAACCTTACGGGCTTATGTACATGTTTGGCTGGTGGACCTCATACAATTTCATTCATGTTCAAGCGTGGACTTTGAGTAGTTCAGTTCGTAGTCCTGATTTCTGGCTACATTATCCACGATCTGGTGAGAGTGGCTATGTGGATAACCGCGTTGCTATGCTGGCCGTTCGTTTATGGCTGTCGGGTTTCCATATTTAAAGGAAAAAGGAAGTCATTTTGTGTCTTTTTGTAGCAGCCTGCTTTGTTGTTCTGTTAGAATCAACTTCGAAGGCCGAATAGTATCATCCATTGTATGTCCATGTAAGTCTACGAAGATTCTCTAATAGAAGCGCTAAGATTGCCTGGCATTTCACGCATCGTATTATCGCACACGAAATCTGGCTTATCGTTGCTGTTACAGGAAGGGTCAGTCAGTCCCGAAAGAGATTGACCTCACCTTCCTGTGCTGCAAAAGTGTTGCAATCTGTAACAATTTTTGCATGTGCCACGAGCTGATTGTTCAGCTGCAACGCCGTCGGTTGATTTGACGCATCAGCTTTCATTCTTCGAGAAGCTAGGTGCAACTACCGTGGATTTGTAAGTTTTTACGAGGACTCGTTCGATAATTATCTCGGATCCTTGGTATTCGACACTTTTCATTCACTCATTCTTGAACTACATACCAATTTTCCATTTGAATGTACACTAGATTACCAACCTAAACTAGAGGGCGTGACCTGTTTAGGTTCCAGTAAGGAATGCAATTGATAAAGATATCGGTGATTACAGACAATTGGGCACATCTAGTTATGAATTGAGCCATTAACGACAATGTTCATTGCACATCGTGATTATTTTGTTGTTTGTGCCACTCACTCAAGTAATACCACATCGCACATTTTTGCGGGGTCACTGGATTTTATTTCAGGACTTTTGAAACTTATTTAATAGGTTGGCCTATCAGCGTTCCAATTTCCGACATCACGAGTCACCCAGTGCTTGACGAATAAAAAAATACGGCGGGGTTAGTAAAAAAAATGTGCTCTACTTGGTTGTCTGGTTTTGTTGTATGCGGCTAATCAGAAGTATGTCAAATGCACTGTGTGACATTTAAGTGCGGTTATTATCCATACTATTGTTCTTGTGCCCTCTTTCATTGCTGACAGTTTTGGACGATTTGTTGTCGTTAGATCCACTGCTGGGTTCCATGGATCCTGTGCCACCACCTACGACTGCCCCAACGTCGACAACCACAATCCCCGTGGCCGGCGGTTCGATCACCTTACCCCCTGGTGCGTGATGATTAAAATATTCCGTTCATTCAATATACATTGATTTATTTTCCTCTGCGTACCTTGAATAGAAGCCCTTCACGTATATATATATATATATATATATATATATATATATATATATCGTGTCGTACAGTGAATCTTCACAATCGCGTTGTAGAAAGTTGCTACGTTGTTAATATTGACAGAAAGCCTGGGTGAATGCCGCTTGGATTAGATCTTTCACGCACAGAACTCAGATCATTCGGTCAACCTTACATTCGAAACACCACACTCGAGTTTTGTTTTCACAGTCTATATCCACCATCTCACCCAGGCTTTGAATCCGACTCTTTTCTCTGGAAGGTCTTATCAATGCATTACCAGTTTCCGTTCAAATTAATTAAAATTACTCAGCCATGCTTGTTCAGATATCCTCCTCACTGACATCCAGCTGAGTCCGATGGCATCCGTTTGGAGTTAGTAACGGAATAACTGGAATGTGAGATGATGTACTGATTCAAACCAATTTCGGACAGTGATTGGCTTCGAACCCAATAACATGGGGTCCAGTTTGCTGATGGAAAACCTACGGAAGCTCAGTTGCACATAATGTACGCGCGTCGGAAAATAAGTCAAACGGATCACATCTGCAGCGTTCCAGATATCGAGTGCTATTTTATTAACGACTTCGGTCTCGTTCTATGAATATTTGTGTTCCTGGCTAAATAAGAAGGACATTAGTTAGGAGTCGCTTGAAAGTGGTCGACACAAATGGAATCCTAAAGCAGAAATACTAGTTTCGGCCGTGAAGGAACCGAACTACTTAGTATAAGAGAAATCGCCCTGCTGGATCCGGATTAGAAAATCTCTCACTTGAACATTTTACTCGGGTGTGCGGGTTTTTGGTGTTCATTGTCATATCTTATTTTGAAACCGGTGGAGGTTATATTAAAGTGGGAAAAATAAGTCTATATTATGAATTACATAGTTAATAACAACGTTGTCGGTACATGTAATTTGCCGACGTTTGGACTACCGTGGTTAGTCCTTACCAAGACAAGTTTCACATTCAAAAATGGTTTATATTAGATCAGCGTAAACTGATAAATTGTGCAGTTATTATCTGAATTAGACAAGAAAATAGCCTATGTGAACAACGGAGGTAATATAGCTAATCGAGGGTATCTTGAGTTTTCGTTTATTTGCTATTTTCTTACCATTATCACCTGTTCAGGTCTAAAGCAAGTCAACTCGAATGTGCCCATTCGACCTGCTGCGCCAGTAGTTTCGACAAACAAGAACGCTCTGGATTCTCTGGACAGTACGCTGATGAACTTGGCCTCAAGTTTGGGCGGCCAACAAGGCTGGGGATCGTCACAAATAAAGGTACCCAAATTGTGCTTGTGTGTGGTTTGATGTGAATTCTGTCGCTTCAGAAAAATAGGTCTCTCGGGCGAGTTAATAATGCTCTTTCAATCATTTGATGGACAATGAAGTTTAAATAGTACCCATTTCAACAGATTTCCTCCAACTCTGTCTTTATTTATTACCCGAGGTTGGCAATTATATTTCAACTAAGAGAGATCCTGCGGCTACCATAGAAAACAATGACTAACGAGAGAGAATGGAAATAGTGTTTCAATGACAATGTATTACCTTCTGAGAGTTGAAATATTCTATTCTTTTCAACATTTTGTTTCATATTCTAACCGATTATGGGGCATGCTAGAGGCTCAAAATAACCTTGTTCTAGATAGGACACATTAGAAGGCAGTGGCTTTGTCCGATGAACACCATCAAATACCTTAAACACTTCACAGCGAGTGAGGCGAATGGGTAAGTGAAGGTTAACCCACCCTAAAATTGTAAAAATATTTTGAATAATCTACTCATCTGAGAAGAGTTCTTCATGCTATTGGGTTTGAGAAAGGGTTGGAAAATGGTTGGGCTCCTCAGGTGTTTTGCAGTTCAGCTGGCTAGTTCCGTGTTCAGGGTTGATGATCGGAGAGAACGCCTTTATTTTCAGAACAAGAATTAACATTACTTTGACTCTTCCTGTTGTTATCCTGAAAAACAAACCAATGTACTCGCTTGGGATCACTATTCTTTGGTCCCTGACTGCATTCTTGGAGCTCCATGCACAGTGGTCCTGTAGTCTAAACTAGACACTTTACTGCCACCTGTCAGTGTCCAAACATGCGGACAAATATACAACATGGTGTTAGCAGCACAGTTATGCGTATCCAAAAGTTTACAGTTATCTTCATCTCGATCACTCTTTCTGAGTTTACTGAGCTGGTCAGAGATCACTTCAAATGACCGATTCTTCCCACATCCCATAGATTAGCCACACATGCCCGTTGTTTTTGCATTTAAAGGAACCTGTGCTACGGAGGCGGATTGCTTGGTTAGCTCGGGTTGATGTTTTTCTATTTCAGATCAGTGCTTGATGTCTGTTTTTGTTGGTTCTGTCGTCGCGATGTTTAACTTCAGGTATACTGGAATAGTTCATAAGTTGTCCTTTTGTATCTTCTAGGTGATTGGTAACTTTCCTCATGATTGTGAGGTGACATTTATGTATGTTCTAAGATATTACAGCATACATTTATCATGGTATCTTAGAAAGGTCGCTGCCTGTTCTCGTGCATAACGTGCTTCATAGTCCATGGCGAAAGTCCGTATAAAGTTGATAGTGTTAGATTTTGGATTTTTCAAACTTTTTTTGACAGGTTTAGTCAAAGTTATGCACAAGATTATCATGTTTTACTGGACGACGATAGTCAAATATAATACACAGTACACTTATAAGAATATTCATCCATTTAGTTGGCTTTGCTTGATCTCGCACAAAAAGCACGTTTCATGCGAAAGAGTATTAAGATTGAATTTCGTCCTCACAGTAGACCTCGGATTTACCGTGTTCAAAGGACACTTTGAATCAAAATAAATGATCAGATAAACTGTACAATAGGATCCCTGTTTATGATGCATTTTATGCTAAAGCCCTTTTTGCAGGTCAATTACAACAGTAGACGATTCTCCATCGAATCCAAGTTACGTAGAAAACATCTATCCAGGTGCTTTTTTATCTCTGTATTTATATTGCACTGGAGAAGGGGCGAATGAAAAACATCTACGCAGAAAACTTGATTCGTACATGTTGTGAGGATTTGGTATGCACATTTATCTATTGAGTTCACGTTACGGGACCTAGGCTACTTTGATTGAAAAATAAAGTGTTATACGAGGCATTGGTTTTACTTCCTCACTGCTCCAATCTAGTAGCTTTGCATCTGAATGATAAATAGCAAGACTCCGGAATTTACTGTTCTTGTAGGAGAAATAGGTTGGTTCTTGATTCTGCTGACAAATGCTGATAGTTACAGATGTACTCTGTCACTTTGCATCTCTTCAAGAAGAACAGTGATTGAAGTCCATATAACGCATTCACTGTTTGATGTAATTTAGAGGTGTATAAATTTCCAGTGACAGACGTGAGGCCGTAGAAGGATTTGATGCTTAGAAGGACTACAACTGAGCGGTCGGAAAAAATAGGAAAAGACATTTAAGTACATCGGTTGGTGGCGTGTTTGCGGTTGTGCTTTTGATTAATGTCCCCTGTTCGTTTAGTCGGATAGTTTCAAATAGGAAAGCAGTATGATCGGGAACGTTTGTAATAAGCTGACTTTTTGGTTTCACTGGAAACCTTTCTCGCCTCTTTTAGCTGTTTGATCTCTAGAGGGCTTGACAAAAAACGCTTCAATTTCAACTCTAAACGAAATAATGACTAACATGCTGAAGTGATGGTAGGAATCGACTTGAAGACGTTCGCTGAGTTGTTGTGTTGTATTGTATTGCATTGTATTGTATTGTATTGTATAATGTCGCCTTTCAATCAAAAAAAACTTAGGGTGAAAAATGCAATAGGAAACAAAAAAAGAATTTACACTCGTCACCTTGTAAAAATGTGAAAAAAACTCATCGAGGAATAATCAAAGCACATTATGATAGATTGTTCAGGAATTCGGCTAAAACACGATCACGGGTTGTCAAAATGCGTGCAAAGCATGAGACAGTAGAGTTCCTGTAGATATTGATACTAGACGGTATGGAACGAAAAGCGGATCGTGTGAAAATATGAGAGCGACACTGAAAAATCATTGTGCAGAGGGTGCGTGGGATCAGAAAGAATTTTGTGAGTAAACTTCTCACATGCTGATAAGTGTTGATCACATGGATTAATGGACAGTTCAGTTAGCGGTACAAAGGACACATCGATAATAATCGGTAGTCCCCGGCGAAGAATTTTAAACTCTATTTAAGTGGACCTGGAAATGCAACTGTAGAACAGTGAAGAAAGATTGGAAAATCACTGATGTACAAATCGGGAGATGGTGCTTTGTTACACCTTGAAGGGCCAAAGCTTTCTGATTCGAAATGACAACCGTCGGAGATTCTTTACACAGGTAGAAAGGTGAGAAGTCCCCTTCAGATTTTTGTCAATAGTAACTCCTAGATATTTCACATTCAACTTTGGCAAAAGTTTTTGAGTTGATGGAAAACGTTTCGGATAGGTAGGCTGACCGAGGGAGAGAGGATAGATAGATTTGTTAAGATTTAAGCCAGCTTGTGCAGAGGAATCGTAAACAGAAGATAGGATGTTAGAAAAACTTTGAAAATCAATGTTGTTCGAAATGGATTGAGAGAGGGCAACATCATCAGCATAGTGAAACAGATGACGGGTTGATCTAGTTGATAAGTCGGTGATGTAAGTAGAGAAAAGAAACGGTGAAAGGACAGCACCCTGTAGCACTTCAGACTTGTTAGTCAGCGGTTTCGAAGTTTTACCGTCCATTTGTGTGCACTGGTTTCGGTTAGTGAAGTAATCAGACAGCCATGCTAATAAAGGCCTGGCTGAGACAACCAAATGTTTCGAGTTTGTGAAGTTGAAGAGACCGTGGGACATAATCAAATGCCGACGAATAATCTGGAATGGCGCAACGGACGGATTTCATTGTTGCGTTTAAGGACTTACAAATATGATGAATAGGGAAGGCGACAGCGTCCATAGGGGACCTGTTAGATCTACAGGCAAACTGAAAAGGATCGTCAGGAGCATACATGGAAGAACGTGGGCGCTTAAGTATGACACGCACCGTCAGTTTAAGACCAGATGTTGAGGCGATGGTGCGAAAGCGTTTTGCCGAAGCAGTAGAACTGGTAGATTTTGGGATGGAAGTGGTAGTGCTGACTCTCCAGCACTCAGGGGTAAAAGACGAGCTTAATGACGAGATAATCATAAAAGTGAATGCATCGGTCAGAGCCACCGTACCATGTTTTAAAAGCGCTGAGGAGAGACTGTCAGGACCAACCCTTGTGGTAATTTTATTGGTGCGAAGAAGGTCTAGCTTCTCTTCCCTCAAAAACTTATGAATGTCATAGCATTACGATGTTCAAATATGGTCGGGGTACAAGTGGAAGGATGGGTGAACGTATGGCTGACGTTGTCTACATCAGCAGGACATTTCGCATGTTTCTTTTTCTTTCCACACAACAGTCGAATGCCTTGCCATGGGAATGGATTGTTGTTATCAGTCAAGATTTGGCTGCCGAATGTTGTGTTGATGCGTTTGATTTTAGCTTTTATTTGGTTGAAAATATGCTGCACGCTTGGGTTATTACGGGATTTGTAGAAGTACTCTTTGCGTCTTGGATATTTCAGTTTCTGGGTGAAGATATGACCATTTGAGACGACTAGTGTTTCTAAGGGTCAGCAGACATCGGCGATTGCGTTGGCCGTCTGTGCGAAAAGTTGGACAGGGATTCGAAAGAGAAACAGGTAGATGCGAGTGGTGAGGATTTCTGAAGATGAGTATGGCTTATATATGAAACGTGACGGAGGCAAATTCGGATTTGATTTGTTTGCCTGAAGGAATGGAAAGTTGACTCAGAAGTATGTCTTGGGCGTTAACAGAAGCAGATAGTGATAACTACTTGAAATTGGAGCACGCAGTTTCAAGGGAAAGAAATCGGGTTGATTGGCAATAACTTAATCTAAAATGGAATTGCATCTGATGGTAGAATCACAGTGGTCTGTCAAATCCAACAGTCAGAGGTAGGGTTGATGCCTAATTCATATTATCTACAGGAATATGCAGACTATGCTCAGGAAGAGGACTAATAAACATTAGAAAAGAGTCGAACAGAATGTGATATTATGTTGCGAGATAAAGGGGGCAGTATAAAAGCTCGTTAAGATTGTGCTGATATCGCGAGAGAACCTAGGATGAAACTGTATCACGAGACAGTCAATTATGTTTAGCAAGTACATATAAACAACTATGGACCTACCAGACCAGAAGGAATTAATGTAAGTTGCCACACCGCCTCCAGTCTTCTTTTTGTCCGAAACTCTGTCCTGCCGATGGAGTGTAAAGCTGTCTATCGCCACGAGTGAATCAGCGATATCCGGGTTCAGCCAAGTTTTCTGTATGCAGATGATACACGTGTGAAAATGAATCGGTGATTGAAGTGTGAGGGACAGATTTGACATTTTCGTAACCAGAAAGCGGATGTTGGTATTCAATAATGCCGGAATGTCCATCTTGGCTGGAAGGGTGCATTTAAGCGCTGCCTGCCAGTCAGCACGAGTGCCTCTAGATCAATTAGAAGATCGGTGAGGTGCAGCAATGCGTGATCCCAGTCCATGTTAAGAAACGGTACGGTTTTTGAACAAAAGTAATTCCAAGCGATTGTAGTGTCAAACGGAGAACGTAATCGAACCGAATACCCAATAAGCTTTATAGCGTAGCGTAGCAAGTCAATGGATGCACCCCTTACATACTGTCATAACGTTTCGACCCAAACTAGGACTCGTGAAACGTTTGAGTGATGTATTTTCATGTATTGTGTTAAAAAGTTTCGTTATTCTAGCACTTGTGCCCAAGCAGAAATTTTAGAATACAAAGATGAGGGGAAAGAATTTTAAATAGTGTTTTCTTTATTCGTAATTTGATACAAAATAGTAATGGCTGGAAAATCCAATGCTTCTCAGAGTATTGTTGGTGTAAGTGAGCTTATACTGAGATTTGATCCGATTGAAAATTCGAATGGTTCTCCTTTCCACTCGGCTTTATTTTGTAGTTTTTTTACTTCGTATGATCCCCGGAAGTTGTGTGTATGTTTGATCACACACACACAGGCGCTGCAATCTTGCATTGCTTTCTTCATATCCCATCTATACTTAATCTGACTACATTTCCACTCCGTCGCATCCTGTTGCCGTTACAGAAACGACCTATTGCAAACACTGCAAAGCCTCAGGTAAGTTAACGCGTGAGCAGTGACTGCGTGGGTGGTGAGGACTGGTCACCATCGCGTCAAAAAATCGTAAATCTTCGTGTCGCAAATTGTGGTTTGTATGCAGTTGTTTTTTCTTTCGCTCCGTTCACCAGTTTCCATCGTTTTCGTCTGAATTTTTTTCTGCGACCGACTCTGCGTCATCACTGTAATTCGCCTAATTCAAATAGTTAATAGGATTTTGTGGGACATGTTCCTCCTTAACGAATCAACATCTATCAATAATAAATATTTCATCGTCGAATAGCGGAGGGCGGTACTGTTGATACCTTGTGACCAGTTACGATTTCAGCCGAAGTCAGTATGACTTCTGCCGTTCAATGTCTATGCATTTTGTTGGCGGTTGCACTTTCCAAGTCCCCACTAGCTTAAATCTGTTTACCTGTTTCTTACTCCGGATTCTATTCGACTCTTCACAACATTTTTACGGCTGTTCTGACAGATGATGAATAAGACAGAGAATTGCGCATAGCTCTTCTGGTTTGGTTATGCGTAACTTCCGGTACAGTCGTCTCCACGGCTGCGAATTGTTAACTCCAATTAGTAAGTGTGTAGCCTATGCAATCCCAACAACTGGACTGTATTGTCGTAAGGAGTGTATCGGGAAGTCGATGCGCCATGTATTGGTTTTTATCGTGAATGATATAATGTTAATAACACGGCGTTGTTGGTGGATATAGTGCCAACATTTCGACCACCGTGGGTAGTCTTTCTCAAGGTAACTTTTACAGTCAAATACATTTGATTGTTATGAACATTATACCATTCACAGTGGACTGCACTGTATTTGTAGTGTTTGATACATAGGACTACGACAATCAGCTTGTCCTATGTCGGAATTCGTGATCCTAAGAAAAGAATGTTTATCAGGAGCTTTCCGAATCGACCAATGGACGCGTTTGTTTTTTAAGGCATCAAATCTAATCGGCGAAATCATTCACTGTTATCGGATTTTTTGGCTGGATCATTGGTATTAAACTTGTTTCGGGTTCACAGCCTACCATTTGGCAATATGTGTCGTACCCCCTAGAAACATCAACGAGTTATCAACAAGAAACTAGCCTTGTCATTCTGAGTTCTATGGGCGATGTGGAAAAGTTTCCCCGCTTTAATCTTGATTTTTGCGAAACTTGCCAAGTAACGATGATCATTTTTGACCGCTGTGTTTAAAATGGTCTTTTTTTTCTTTCCGTTTTCCACAGTGACGAACGCCATCATTGGGCTGCGAGTTGTCTGTCCCCCTCTATGCATACACACACGCATACAAAAAGACGGGAACACTGCTAGCTGCGTTGTGATTCCTTGCATTTACATTATCCGATGACTTTTGTCAGGCCATCTGTTTATTTCTTTCCCCTTTCTTGTTAAACTTGTGGATCTGCTGTTCGGTACACAAAGGCTCTTTGGAGGTTGAGTTTGAATTCTATTTATCGACTGCCTGTCATTCCACAGCTCCGATCATGATTGTACGAGACGACACAAGTTCAGTCACTTCGCTATTTTTGCCTTCATGTTCATTCTTTAGCAAACCAACCGGATTCCCGTGGATTGGTAGTCAATATCTTGTTGATTACACTGGCTCACAGTTCCTCGATATGCTATCGAAAACTGTTTCCGTTTACCGTTTTTGCCCACTGTTTTGATGTTCGGGTTCTTTCCTCTGTTGGTTATTTGTTTTTATTAGCTCATTTCATCGGGATATTGCGATGAACATTAACATTTTGGCACACACACCACACTTTTCTTCGGAGTCCAGTAGGCTCCAAACAGGATTCGATTAACCGAGTTAACTTACGAGTGATGTTTCGCTTTGCTTCCAGTGATCAACACTATCATCACTCCTATATCTTTTGATTAGTTGGGAGCTGTTACGCATAACCTCCCCATCCCACCATACCCTAGATGTCTAATTTATCTATCCTTCGTTTCTGGCAAAATGAGATTTGCATTGCTTTCTTCACTATTCCCTTCTCCCACCAGCATTACTTGTATGCTTTCGCGCTTGCAGATTGTAGCATCTTGCTTTTTCCAACCTTTCGCAATGCGTTTACGCAGCACCCAACAATTTGATTGAAATCATGTTCTATATACAAACGACTGTGACTGCCGTAATCTAGTTGGCCTGGGCTGGTAGCACATAGGTGCTTCTCGTTCTCCTTGCGGGTGTCAGATAAGGATTAATTGGGGCAGAAATGGCTGGTAAATATCCAGCCACATATACGAGATGTGACTAGGTTCCGTAATTTTCATAATGGTAATTTGTGACAATAAGTGCGTTTTGTCGGGTCTAATGGTGCACACGTTTGATACTGGGTAATTCGGGTTTTCATTCTTCAGAATGGCAGTCACAGATAGATTCCACTTTACAGTCGCATGCGGAGCAGTGATACTTGGTATTTTCTCCAGATGGCTTTTGTCTCAGACTTCTGGACATATTAGGGCGTTCCCTGTACCGGTCCGGCGTTTGTTGATATTTTCTGAAGTAACAAATTTCCGTCTCAGTTCTGGTGCTTTTAGCGCACGTGGTTTCTTTGAGAAAAGGTTTGCCGATGTGTTTTGTTCGTTATTTTTATTTGGTAGCAAGCTATTATCCGGTATCCTTTACCTGTATAAAACGAGCTTCCACTGCGTTATAATTGATTTTGGACCTTGTATCAACTTCCCATAAATGTGTAGAGCTGGGACCATATTTGATTCACGTTTCCGGTACTGTTTGTCTCATCTTTCACAGTCGGCTTGCTCTTATTCATCGCCACGATCGAATTCAACAACACGTCTACATTCGCATTCTGGACCGGTTCAATGAAGTCGAAAACATTAACATTTGGGTATGCCAGTAAGAATACTACACACCAAAGAAATTGGTCACAGTAGATCGGTTTGCTGTCAGATTTATGAGATTGCTCAGATGTCTACTGAGCTCTAAATGCATACGTGGTGCTAGCGAGATTTTGATATCAGTTGAACGACGTTCTAATGAGAAATAATAAAGTTTGATATAGCTCTTATGGGGTGGTCGAAGGCTATATGACTTCAAAATTAAAATGCTCTGATCGCTGTCTGCTGTTTTCGCAAAAGCAACGCACGTACATGAAATGATTCTGTCTAATGATTGGAGACGTAAGACTTGTAGCCGAACATACATTCCACAATCAAGCAGTGAACATTCAGTAACCTTAGTGAGCATCAGTAGCGCAACACCATGCATTGTGACCTTGCAATGGAAGGATTTTCCCTCGGGGTAATGCAATCGATCTCCGGTCGGCTAGAATCCATTAGTGAAGTAGCAACCAGAAAATGACTCAAAAGTCGGGTTTTCGCATAACTGAACAGTCAATGTCTGGTTTACTCTGTCGGAGTATATGTGCTTGCATTCGCCCCAGGCGTTGAATGCTTCAAGCCGTTAGCCGAATGCATGAACGGGTAGGACAATAGAAGCATTCGGTATGTACCAAGGACCAATCAAATTCGGAGTCGTTCTTTTGCGCGGTGTACGTTAATCGTAGTTTCATAAGGATTGCGTCAGTTGTTTCGGAGAAATTAATCAGTTCCTGGGATGTTTGACATTGATCGAAGTTTTATTTGGGTAGCCAAGTTAAAAGCTAAAGTAAAACTTAGGACGGGTATCATAAAGCACGGAAGTTTTCCAGAAGTGAACTTATTTCACACCATTATACGGAAGATTACACCTTTTGACGACAGAGTTGTGCGCTTTGAAAAGTACTTAGAGCGAGAATGTTAAATAAGCCTAGACAACTCTTCATGTACTTTTTGGCAGTAGGAGATTGAATGTTTTCATGAAATAATTCACCATGTGATATCATCGCCCAACTCACCATAAAGAAACCATGGAAGCACTGTACAGCTGTTTCATCCTTGTTAGGAATCATCAGCGAGCTACTATGTTGAGTATACGTCCAGTTTAAGTTATGGAGTCCGGTACAGCTGTACGCTGGCTAGCGTGGGCAAGCAAGCAATGAGCCGTAACAGCAAGCGGCTGCGAAGACAAACATTCTGTAAAGGCGGTTGGGTGGGATGTATTCCACAAATCGGCATATTTACACTTTTGTATATAAATCAAACTGCAACTACTTTCCCTTCTGTTATGGGCCTCAAGCTGACATCGGTTGCACAGCTCGGGCTAAGCCAATTCAGTACTTACTGTTATGCCCGAAGGGCCGGTTACCATGAATGATGAAATTTTGTAGGCCAAAGTTAGGCCCTTTTAATGCAGCCTCCATATGCTCCGGCATTTTTGACTTTAGCTGAAAGGAAAAGCCTTACAGCATCTGAGGATTCTTGTATCGTCCAGCCAAGGTCCTACCCAGGGTGATGNAAAGTTTGATATAGCTCTTATGGGGTGGTCGAAGGCTATATGACTTCAAAATTAAAATGCTCTGATCGCTGTCTGCTGTTTTCGCAAAAGCAACGCACGTACATGAAATGATTCTGTCTAATGATTGGAGACGTAAGACTTGTAGCCGAACATACATTCCACAATCAAGCAGTGAACATTCAGTAACCTTAGTGAGCATCAGTAGCGCAACACCATGCATTGTGACCTTGCAATGGAAGGATTTTCCCTCGGGGTAATGCAATCGATCTCCGGTCGGCTAGAATCCATTAGTGAAGTAGCAACCAGAAAATGACTCAAAAGTCGGGTTTTCGCATAACTGAACAGTCAATGTCTGGTTTACTCTGTCGGAGTATATGTGCTTGCATTCGCCCCAGGCGTTGAATGCTTCAAGCCGTTAGCCGAATGCATGAACGGGTAGGACAATAGAAGCATTCGGTATGTACCAAGGACCAATCAAATTCGGAGTCGTTCTTTTGCGCGGTGTACGTTAATCGTAGTTTCATAAGGATTGCGTCAGTTGTTTCGGAGAAATTAATCAGTTCCTGGGATGTTTGACATTGATCGAAGTTTTATTTGGGTAGCCAAGTTAAAAGCTAAAGTAAAACTTAGGACGGGTATCATAAAGCACGGAAGTTTTCCAGAAGTGAACTTATTTCACACCATTATACGGAAGATTACACCTTTTGACGACAGAGTTGTGCGCTTTGAAAAGTACTTAGAGCGAGAATGTTAAATAAGCCTAGACAACTCTTCATGTACTTTTTGGCAGTAGGAGATTGAATGTTTTCATGAAATAATTCACCATGTGATATCATCGCCCAACTCACCATAAAGAAACCATGGAAGCACTGTACAGCTGTTTCATCCTTGTTAGGAATCATCAGCAGTGCATATCCACCGCGCCCGAACTGGGACGCGAACCCGAACAAGGACGAACGATTCTGAGTCGAACGCCTTAGCCATTACGCTACCGGGCAGGCTCTGAACGGTTTGTTGAACTTCACTACATGTAACCGTGCAAATCAGTGACGGATAGGTGCAACATCATGGTTCCTTTATGGTGAGTTGGGCGATGATATCACATGGTGAATTATTTCATGAAAACTCTTCATGTATTTAATCAGGTGAAATGGATCAAACAAAATAATCCAATCACAGCGTGGGTCGGACAACCGAAAAAATAATGACAGCCACACAGGGGCAAGCATGCAATCAAAATAGCTTGTGAATGGCCGATGTTTCCAATTAATATAAGGACATTTCGTGGCAGTTCGGCTTAGTTGTTCTTGCCTGGTTCATTGGGGCCGTCGAGTGAAGATTGCTTGATTGAAGTCGTGATATTGCAACAGTAGCCCGGTATTACTCATCTGTGACACTGCAATAAACGTAATACTTCGATCATTTGTTTCTCTATCAAATGAAGTCTAAACAAGTAACATATTTGTGATCTTTCCAGGCCTCGCGGTCATTATCACTAACTTCACTGCTGTTATCCACGACAACAACATCAAAATCAACAAAATGACAGAATATAAAGAATGATTTCATCCAAAGTTAAGACCAGAATTCTTGCATTCTAACCGCTAGTTGCTCTTTCGTAATTAAAATTTTGTACCCTGGCTATCGAGGTCAACCGTCTGTATGGTCTGCGGAATTGAAACGGGGAAATACAGTTCTATTGCAGTGAAATATTTCCTTCCAACGACGTTCCGCGTTCAACTGAATCTAAAAACCTGCACATGGTTCGTATAGATCGTGACTTGTTTGTACTGAAACAACCGCGGCGACAAAGTTGTCCACTCGGCTCACAAAGGCATCACAGAGATCAACCGTTCTGCCCTGCCGAAGTAGCACCTTAGGTTTCACTAGCCAAATACTGAAATCTACGAAGATTTCTTCAAAATAACAGCAGTAGTAAATTAGCAAAAATATACTTCGGTGGAAAAACCGTAACAGTCAAAAATCATACAAAACTGGGATGAAAAGTGAAGCTAAGTGTTAAAGTTTTTACGGTGATTAAGCGATGATTTGGTCACACTATCAAACGTGCTTCTGTCAGCGTGAAACAAGGAAGCCAATGCCGGCGGCTAAAGTCAGACAAATCAGAAAAGCACCTAGAAACAGAATGCTGTTCATTTTTCTGGTCATTGTCTTTAGTCGCTTTTGCATCTCTGCTCGATCATTCACACGAGGAAAAGGTACGTTGGGGTTTGGTTTACCCAAAAATCGACACAAGGGTTCCCATCCGTCTTTGAGATGGAATAACAAAAGTCGTTTGGCTGGTACGACACTTTTGATTTCGTCAAATCGATTGCAATAGCCTCGAATCACCTGTTCATCGTCCGTCAAATCGACGTTCCCACCAAGGGCCAAGGTCAACGACTGTTCCGCCATATGAATAATTCCGGGAACAAGAAACAGTCGCTCTTTTAGTCGATCTAGCCAACCAGATCCGAGTAGGAATTTGCTCGGCAGAGCGGTTTGACGCATGCTCTGAATCCATGTATGCGGATCTCTGACGATATACACAAACTACAACCGAGAGGGCAGGATGCAGACAGAAATAACAGTAGGGAAATTCAGAAATTAGATAATCTTTTAGCAGAAAATGAACTTTGTTGGTATGTCCGGATATGAAAGTTGCTATATTACGCAAGGTCAAAAACAGAGCAATTGCGTCGTGGGTGCCTTACCGCCTGAGGTGCGAGGTCGTACTGAATGGGGCTCAGACGACTCAGTTATGAAGCTATCAAAAGAGAGTGAAAAATGAGTGATCAGAAATGAACAGAAATCGAGCCTAACCTTGGCGTACTTGTTGGCACATCGGCCACGTTGGTCTAACGTTCGTGTTTACAAGAAAGCACGGTAAAATGGACCACTGCTTGCGCATGCCAGGTAGCACGCCTACGTATTCTAGCCATGTTAGGATGAGCCAAGTGGTCTTGGTACTATACCGCTGGTATTGGTAATAAGAACCCTCCAACTAGCTATCATTTCTGTAGTGAGTTGCATGTAACTGACTGCTGACAACTTTGCATTAGTTTCAGCCGTTTTGGGACAAAGCATCGCGCCTCGCTTTGGAAAGATTAGAAGCAAAGTCCTGTAGCAAGACAAAATGGTATAGTTCCGAAACTACTGTTTAAGAGTCTTGACCGGCGTGTTCTTAAGCTGTGAAACTCAGTGCACAACTGTTATTCTCTTGCTGCATGTCAGAAAGAAGTATAACGTTGCCAATTATAAGGGTAACTTCTTAATAAAATCATTTCTTGATTAACAACGTAACGTTGGATTCTAACCTCTCTCCTGATTGTAAATGTACCACTATTACAGAAAAAACCACTGAATAAACAAGCTTCTTAATACATGCATCTGTGACAAGCTTGACCCAGTTGGAAACTAAATTCATCTTGACTGATGACATCCGTTCAATGAACGTGTAATTGCGAGCCCTGCACGCAACCTACAGTGTTGGCGAAAACTGCTTAATCTTGATCACCGGTGATCCCGCCATGACGACACTAGATAAGTTTTGGATTTCAAAATTACGTTACATCAGTAACAGAAAAATGAGCTACATGACTCGGAATGAAAGCCAAAACTATCATGACAACCAATGCGGTAACCACTCGTCGATCAACCCGTTAGCCTCATAAACAATCTCTAACATACGACAGAAGCCCGTGGATTGGATACTTCAAAGCAAACACAGATGCCACAACAAACATCACCCGACCCTACCGAACTGAGTGGCAAATCACATCGACCTATACTGTTTGAACTATTACACGAAACTCCCCGGTTCAAGTTGTATGCTTTCGTATATTCAAGAATACACACTCTTCTGTAGCTTTACGTTCAACACATTTAGTATTAGCCCTCTGTGGATTCGGTAATCGTTCATCATAAAGTGGGGTAATTATTTGGCTCGCAGTAACTTTACTTCTCAGCTAGAGCAAACTTGTAAGAGTAGATTGAGTGCTGTAGACTTCTACTAGAGCAAGCATTCTGTATTTTTTTTGCTAAACTGATTTTCCAGCTTCAGTATTTAACGTAATGCTCTGGTTTGATTTTAAAACTATTTCCCTAACCCCTTCCCTTTTCGAGTGTACCATTCAAGAATTACTCGTCCAACCCTCAATAATGTCTTTCCGTTTAATGCCAGTAGTCATCAATTTCATCCGGTAGCTTTTTACAGCGCCATCGCCCTGAACCGGCCATGACTGTGAGGTGCTCTGCTTCCGATTTTTTGAGATGACAATTTTTCCTAGCAAAACTATTGGCAACCAAGAGCTTGCTCTTAACACCCGGAAACGGTTAAATTTGATTTGGTTGCTATTTTATAGTCTTTCTCAGGAAGAAGAAATAGTTAGATATGAAACTGATAACATTCCTGATACCTTAGTGTACCAAAAGTATAATTATGAGCCCTTTCCATATCCTGATCGATTTCTGAAAATCAGTGAACATTACAAAGTGTTACTGGCTTGAAATTTCCATCATCTGAATGTGTTATTAATTAGTTAAACATATTCATGGTTGTTCCTGTCATCGGCCATCTCAGCGTGAGATGATAAAACGCGTCGGCAACCGGGACGATTTTGTTCGGTCAAAATTCAAATTTTTACTACACAGTTCAGCAGATGTGCATAAAATGAAGCCATGCTCACGACACTATGACGTTAGTCCTTAAACCTTGCTTGCACAAAAATAGTAAGTCAGTCCAAATAGCCGGATTTTGCATTCGGAGTTGAATACTTGATAGTACAAGGTGTCACTTACCCTGGCGTACAATTTCGATTCCGGAATGAGAGAGACCATGAACAATGTTCCGTGATCTGCCTTACGCCTAAATTTAAACGAAATTGATCATGGAATATTTAGACGCAAATCTCGCACCTTAAGTTCCTCAATTTATTAGGATTCATCATGCTTTGTAGATCGGTCGATAGTGAATGCTGCCTTACACGGGTGCACGCTTACGGTGGATTTTCCAGAATTTCATTCGTTGTGACCTTGATAACTTTGTCCACCCGCGCGCATTCACTGATTGGCATACATGCACACCGGCTCACGCAAAACGTGCTTCATGAGATCAGCGTCATCTTCGATGATTGACACATTAGCAAGGAACGTTGAGGATCGATCGATAACAGTCCATTTGACGTCCTGCTACCGGGACAAGAAAGTGTGAGTTAGTTGGATATCCTGACTGAATCCAGCACAGTAATCCAGACCGCACAAACTCGGCGTCGAAACCAAAACAGCTGAGAAGGTCATTTCAACTGAACCATTCAACTGAACAGTTACAGATGACACCTGCTAGACCAACCATAAGATTTTTTCTGCACTATGCATGCAATTGGAAAAAAACAAGGGGCAATAGGTAGAAACGGGTTGAAAACGATAAAGCTCCGTAATAATTCCAGCCTCATGCACGGTTTGATATCCCAAGCGTGCTATAATTGGAACTTTCATGCGATTCGTATTATTTCGGCTAAAATGTAGCGACGAGCAAATAAAAGCATTTGCCGAGATAGAAAAAACGTCCTTTCGGACAAATTACCCGTTATAATGGGAAAGTAAGCCCATTATTGCATCCATGGTGAAAGCTGATTTGATTCGCACAAATTACTCTAGTAACTCAAAAATATTGGGGACTTTAACAACGTTGCAATGCTGACCAGGGTTGATGTTTTCTCGTCAACGTTTTTTGTCTGAATGATTCCTAAGAAGAATCTGTAGTAGTCATGAGAGAAAAACGGTCAGTGATCGCGAATCGATTTTTCCTCGTACATTACCATTTTTGCCGCAGTTGCTATGGTCGAAGATTACCGGTGCAATAGAACGGCAAGGCATGATGGTCCGCGTCAATCTGTTAGTACCTCTGATCTATTTTTTAACAATATAGTTTTTTTTGGGAAAAAAACAACAAAAATGGACCACTCGGGAAGGAGGTGAAAAAAACCGTTAGATCTTAGTATCATAAAGATTTCGGTATGCATTCGAACATCTAATAATTCGTTGGTTTTTCTCCTATCAAAAGACTTTTAGTGTAAAGATGAATTTATTCGGAACGAAAAATTTCCAGTTGGTGGCCGTTTCAAAGGTCGATCAATGCAATTTGTCATCTATTTAGGGAGTGATTTTAGGCAAAAAATTCGCATTTTTTGATATTCCGAATTTCCGAGGTGTCAGTACTATTTATTATCCTGGACTATTCCATGTCTTGAATCGTTCTCCTCGGATGCAACAACAGAATGCCTTGGCATATTCTGCCCTCCGTATTGTACCAATGGAACAATGCGTGAGAACACATTTTGCATAAATGAAACAGATTCATCTGTTTGACCAAACTGGACCTAGTAATCCGAATTGCTACCTGGTTATTCGATGGTCAGTCTATTCACCATGGTAGTGACTTATTGTTGTCTAGCCCTAATATGACCTTTTTAGAGACCGTCCTTTGTACTTTTAACTTTGTAATGAACAGAAATATGAAACTGTATACCAAAAGGAAGCATTATATGAGTGAACAGAATGCCTGAATAACTGTTGTTTACCTCATCCCGCCTTACGAAAATTCAAACAAACGGCCAAATTTTGAGTAGTCGAATCCAAGGCCATTGACAATCCTGCACAAACTGCCTTTTGAGGAAATAACAGCAAACAGAATGGTTTCCCCTAGCAAATTTAAAACTTTTATCGTTTTTAAAATTCTGCAGTGCGCATCTGTTGATCGTGAACTTAAAAAGTAGCTAGTTTTCGTCGTTTTTATTCATCCAAGGCAAAAATCAACATGGCTAAAACAGAAGAACAACGGAAAGGGCAGGGGTGGTGGGAGTTACAAAGTTCACACATACTGGATGATCGAAGTGCATGGGAGATCGGATGTGGAATGATTACCGAGATCAGTAAGCTGTATTTTTGCATTGTTAAGACATGTCTTTTTACAACTACGATTCCTCATTCAATCCTCTGCTTAGTTCACTTGCTTCTCGCTTAATAGATTAGCAAATCAGTATTGTGCATACGTTTTACTAAGCGGCTTAAAACCATTGAATTGACGAGACAAAGTGTCACACGAAATGGTTGGTTGCTCCACACTCATTGTGAATGCAAAGAGAGGGAAAAATGCGTTGACTATGACCCCGACTGGTTAGTTGTCAAGCATTTTATGGCCAGTTCCTTATTACCAAATCCAAGTAATTCTGGCGAGCAAAACCAAATCGATCGGACACAATATTCTCGTGTACTAGTCAAAAACGTTTACATTGGTTTTGTGTTCATTTATTCGCTCTCCTTGCCAACTACCTTACTCGATGCGGTGACTCCAAATTTGCATGATTATTTTGACTTGGATATTGAATATTTTAATGCAGCATTCGTTGCACTCACCTACTGAGTCTGTTCAGCCGAAATGATAGATTTTGATCTGTGTTAGTCTGTTTTATGTGGGTAACAAATGGTCGCCCAAATGAGCGCATGGAAGACTGACAATCCTTCAGTAGTAAGTGCATTTCTACTCCATCCCTAGACGTTCTTTTAACAGTGCTGAAGTTTCCAAAACAAGCCTTTTTTGAAGTCTTGAATCATTAAGCACAGTACAGAAGCTTACAAAATCTGATGGAAGAAATAGGACCGAAGACTTTGGAGAGTGGTCTGCACAGTGCCAACATTTTGGTCATCCTCGACCAAAGTGGCAGATCAAGAAGGTGGTTAGAAACCGCGATAGCCGAAATTCCAAATTGTCTAGGTTGATAAGAAGAGGTAACACAGTTGTGAAATTGCATGCATTTTGAAAGGAATAAACAGTTTGCCATATCTGTGTTAGATAACGGATGCCATAGAAAGTTCCTACCTTGTGACGGGAAGACTCACTTTTGCTTCAGGATATAACTCAATCAGCTGTTTGTAAATTGTGCAACCCGGAATGTCAGTCGTTGCACAATAGCCTCGAAAAATCTCCTTGATCAAATCCCTGGGCAATTTAGCGTTTGGATCCTCGGATATCAAATCATTCAGCTTTGTCCAAATTTCGACATGTTCTTTGCGCTTGCAAACCACTTCAGTCATGTGATAACACGGTTTCTCGTACAGTATTTCCAGCGCGTGTTTCAAACTGGTTGTGCCTGTACGACATACACTGAGACCAATAACGGACAATGGAGCGCCATCCCCAGACAGCGTTTTGTTGGACATTTTTGGTTTGTTGTCAGTAGTCTGTAAATTTGCGATACAGACAAGTGGATCGTTATTTAATCAGACATGCACTTGATTCGTAGCAATTCATAAGAATACGAAATAACATAAAAGGCTTTCCGCTTGATGACAAGTGGCTGCTGCACTCGGAACGAACGAATAAATCAGAAAAAGCAGCATGTAGACTGTTCTTACCTGCAATCAATGGCTAGTTTGCCAGGATCGCTGCACGGCTTAGTGTCGTTTCTTTGCCTATTTTTTAAGGTACCAAATCTCTTTTGTTTATGGATTGATTTATATGATGGCAGAGTTTGGCCCTAATTTCAAGAGTAAGGGAACACCTAGTAGCAAACAAAAAGGTTGGGATATTCGACACTTTTGGTCATGCTTCATGCTTGAATCTCATTCGAAACACAATTTACTGATGTACAACGGTAACGAAAACAAAAACAACAACAGCCACAACGATAACGGCAACTGTTGGGACAGCTAACAAAACCACGCGTTATTCATACTTAGTGAAGGCAGGTTTCTTGGGTGATGCTTGGAGCCGAAAAATCTGTGCCAGATGTGGACTATGTCCTGCTGGATGTATTGAAGAGAACATTTGATGAGGATCAGAAGACAAACTAATTAACTTTTCCAAATTGGACAACCTTATCTTCTTCATTTTTAACCCTAACGTTTTGCTCAAATTTGATAGATTCATCACCAAGTCTAGTCATCAGAAACATATTTGGCCTAATGGTGCAATATTTGGTTAAGTGACACAAATTTTGTGCAAAATATCTACTGTAACTGTTGTTATATTTCAGCTTCTATAAAAATGATCTACCCAACATGTAGGATTAAACATGAAAAATTTGACAACTCCGCCAAAACGGATCCATAACTGCACATTTTCGCGTGCCTGGTTTGATGTTTTTCCTCATATGTGATGGATTCCTTCCAACAATGGGATAAACAAATGAGAGTAGTTCATTTGTTAGGTCACTGGCATGTCAAATTTTAAATAAGCTGCTTGAAGGCTCCGTCAATTTCAAGAGTCAAAAAATAATTTGTTTGGGGATGCATGTATGCGATTGGACCGTGCTGGATTCAGTCAGCCTGTCAGGTAAGCTTGTCTTTGTTCCATAGATGTTATCGTCCAAACAAATCGTCTTGGTTCGAGACCTGGGCAATCATTGCAGCCAGAATTAACCGAATTCCAATATCTTGAGGCTTATCATAAAAATTTCCCAAGAGCATACCTAATCAGGAGTACAACCAAAGAAACAGCATTTACCAAAGTATGTCAACTGATCTGACATCGGGACTGCCTGATGGTCATGACATGAAAGAAATTCCGGGGAACAGGTGTCACCCCTTGATTGCAAAACAGTGCTGGACTACCTTTTGATTCTTCTGTAATATGGCACGTTGTTGGAAAGTTTGCGTCCTTACCGAGAAGTAATGCACCAATATTGGAATCCATACACTGGAGTCATAGATACCATTTCCTATTGCTAATATGCAAATTTTATGAGCAGGTGCTTACTTAAACTCAGTTGAAGCGCTCATTTTGTTCTTTTAGTAGTAGCTTATACCTGCCACATCGGTGGCATGTTTTATGCGTCAATGACAGGTACAAATTTCCGCGCTGCACAAAGTAGTGTTTTCAAACTTCATCATGGTTTTAAACCTGCTTGATGTCACCGAAATATCAGTTTCAAAATGTAAATAACAGACCTAGCCATTGATTTATTTTAGTATTCTATGATTTTCCATCGAAATATTTATTTGTAGTATATATTTTATCTCTGATGCGAAGAAAAAATCGAATTCGTAGGGTTTAGTCACCTTTTCAAAGTAGTTTATTTTCTCCGAAATGATGAAATTTGGATTATTTCAAAGCCACAAAAACTGAAACCTTCTGTCCTGTGCATGGAATACGATGTGTCTTCCTCAAGGTAGTGCAATATCCAGGCATATTGCAATCGTCAGATTGATAGCAAGGCCTTGGTAGGACATTTTATCAGGCATCACATTAGCGTGTAAGTACGTCGGGATTTTCAATCTCGGTTACCAAAGCGGACAATTTAAAATCCAGTGAATTTCCGCACACTTTAAGGATGAAAAACGTTCGCCAATCGAATATCACATTTATTGGAGAAATTCAAGCCACAAAACATGGTTTCCAAGACGTCAGTATTCCACTAGTTCGTCCTTGGCTGATCATTTTCTGGCTATCGCTCAGGAGTCACTGAAAATAGTTATTGTAGCTTCCGGCTGGCAAAATTAGCCTCGAATCAGAGTAAAATAAATACAGCTTTGGATGACACAAAAATATCATTTTCTACGACAAATTTGCGCTTTAAATCTAGTACTTCCGATTTCATAACCTGATTTGCAAGTGAAACAGAAGTTCGATGGACCTGAAATGGTAATCAAGTGAATGGCAATCGGGAATTTTCATTTTTCATAAATTTTCCTCCATTGTGACCTGCCTGTTGCACCGATAAATCGATGGTTCCAGCGGATGAAATACAGATACTAAGTGTGCAACAAGTTTGTCGTTCTACCAATCGTACAGTAACAATTCATGTAAAATTTTGCAATGATTGAAAAAAGCCGATAATAAATCCGTTTGCAATATTGATGGTGACACTTAGGACATTTATTGCTCGTTTGTGACCCATTGCTTTATTATTTTATGATATTATAAAAGAGTGGTAACACTTACGAGAGAGTAAGACAGTTTCTTTCCTGTTCCTCTTCTACGCAGTCCGGATCTGCGGTCGTGCATACTCGCACACATGTTTATGTATGATTTCATAGACCTGATGTGCTATGTGATTTGCTGGTTGTTATTCGGATTAACGGATTCTCGTACACAAACCAGGTTACATTTAGCCAGTTGACCACGTGCGGTTTGTCTAGGAACACACGTAAACTAATGCAACAAAATCTAGAGCAAAACGCCTTTGTGATCTATCATCGAAATTTGCCATTGGCACAGCACAGTTAAATCTTGGATAATACGTGATAAAAATTATGCTACCCTTTAAATTTTTTCCAGCATTCCCGCTGCTCTTGTGAGCAAAATAACCAACTGTAACTAGGAATGAAATAGGCTTTTAAATACTTACTTTTGTTCGGCTACTGTTTTGACGTGAGTATGAAGAAAATTGGAAAATAATGCACTAATGAAAATGTTCCTTCATCTACTTTTCGTAGCGAATGAATCAAGTAAACGGTGATGAAAGCGTCCGTTGAGTTCCAGAAGTACATAAAATTTATGGGCGTGACATCTCCTGGAGTTCGTTACACAAAACTGGAACTAAACATCCTGCCTCGAACAGCTGAGTGAACTTGCCAAGCATGCCAAGAGTCCGAGATGAGCTACGGAACAGTAAAGTTTTCCAGGCTATTTCCACCCACACAATCAACAAAATCACACATTTTAGAAGGGATTATGACTCAAGTTGATGACTTAGCCAAGCGGAGACGGAGCGGCACATCGGAGGATTATTTTTTATCGCCACCTATCAGACTGACGACGGAGATCGTCCCAGTCAATTCGTTCTGATCACAGACTGCTTCTGGGGGACACCGATTTTTTCATAGAAAGTGACATCTACTCGCCTGGCGCCCCCAGTCGTGTTCACAGCCTTGCGCTCAGATGGATCACATGGACCTCGATCACAGGCGCCGTGGATCAGTCGAGGATTGCCGGTCATTCTGGCTCACACCCGTGTGCTCAGACCACGCTTTGGTTCGGCCCTGTATTTGTTTCCACCTAGTGCTCGGCCATACCAGCATATAAACCAGTTTTCCGGCTCAGATGAGTCTAGACGATAATCGCCGATTACACTTCCAATGGGAACCCCTAATGCGACTGTCGTCCCAACAAAATGCCCGGGGTCCGAGCAACAACCGGGAGCAGATCAATAAAGTTCTGCACGCGACAGCAACTACCACGCAGAATTCCTTGCCACACTAGCCTCAGAAACGATGAATGTCTTTGACTTCAGTTGCACTGTTAGGTACTTGCAGATTCAACATCCCGGATACGACATACAAAAAGGGGCCTAGATGCCTGAGATGTAAACTGACCAGGAGTTTTAGAAATGACTGGGAACAACAGTGGATGGGAAAGCTTACGGAAATGGAAAAGGCTTAGATTTTCCGAAATAATCGTATCGGTTACTGACCAATTAGGAATGCTGGCCTAGGGAAACCAAGCGCAAGCGAATTGATGATGAAATCCGACGACAAAACGGATTCACTCTCAAAAGCTTCGGCCGGAAAGTTGTGCAGAACACTTTGGGGGGCAGTTTAGTTGACCCTCAGCTAAACTAGACCTTTCACTTCTGCCTCCAAGTGAACTAATGCACATGAATCCTAACTATTCATCCGCAACGGAGGTGATGAACGAAGTGTTAACAAAACTTCCGGGATCACTTTTGAAAAGGAAGAGATTCCTAAGGAATGTCGTGAATCCGTGATTGTGCGAATTTGTAAGAAAAATCATAGACTGTCATATGAAGACCACCGAGGAACTAGTTCGGTAATTGTTGCATCGAAACTAGTTTCAGGCATTATCCTCCGCTGAGTATCCAGTACTCACGAAAGGCGTGTGTGAGAACCTAACCGGTTTTCGTCCCGTTGGGGTTGTACTGACCATATTTTCACATTGCGACAAGTCTTAGAACATAGGCACATATTCCGTAGACGCAAGATTAAATTCGGGATTTCAAAGCGGCATCCGACTAGATTCTTTGGCACTACCTGTCATGGAAGGATGGGCCAGAGTAAGCCCTTTCACTCGTGCGAATAGCCGAAGTCAAGTTCCTACTTATAGAGACATTTTACACGGGTTCAACTTGAGAAGTGATGCTCATCAGGGTCCCTCTCGTTCTCCTTTCCTTTTTAACTTTGTCATTGAGACGGTTATGGAGAAAGTCCTATCCTCATGTAAGAATAGTAGCACTGATATTTGCTCAGACAGGAATATCTGACTTGAAACATGCGAATGCTGTTTTGGTACTGAATAAAGATCCAAGTAAGTTGCAGTTTTTTATTGGTAATGTGAACGATAGTGCAGATATGATTGGGATGTGTTTTACACTTTTGAATTGTAAAATTCTATTGCAGAATTAGATTGAATCTAGGCCTAAACTTGTTCTTGTAGCGAAGCAGATGGAAGAGGTGGACAGGTTGAGTTACTTGATTGGTTGTATCTAACCTGATGTCCTCATTCATGTACAGGACTCAATTATCACTCGGTGAATCACTTGTTGTTTGCCGTTTTTCCAGGTGAGAAACTTTTGGAAGTTAGGTGAAGAGGACCAGAAGCCGACATGGTTAAAAAACTACGATAGAGTTAGTCAGTAGGTTGTCTCTTGTAGACGTATTCAAACTGTCGGGTTGGGGTCCACAAAATCTCTCCAGATGATGGTTGGAAGGTAGACGATATAGCTCAACATCGGAGTCCGTAGTTTTCTTTCGTCCGAAGTATCTTGTCTTCTTTGTGATTGTTCAACTTAGTATTATGCAAACGAGTTTTTGTCATTTTGTTCTCTTTTTTTCTTACTTTGTTGCCCATTGCTTTCAGGTGACAACTGAAACACTTTGTTGCAAGGTTATAGGCTATTCAAACCGAAGTGTACCGAAATGCTCTTAGAATCCGAAGTTGGATGACCCTCTAGATGTTTGTTTCAAGTATTCATAAATAGCATCGTCAGCTAGTGTATCGGAATTGAGTTCACGCCGGAGTATCTTGAATAACGGATGTATCTTGTGGGAATTTCAGTGCAAAGTCTATTGGCCGAAATCACAATATGGTCGAATTAGCCGGTCACTAAAGCCGGTCGCATCATCAGCTTTATTTTTATTCTATAGAGGCAATACTAATTTTAAACCGGTCTGCAGATGTGAACAGTACCCCAAATTTCTGTATTTTGCACGTTACGGAAGCGTAAATTGGGGCAGTTAAGTTTACTTCCAGAAGCCTTGTGTTTTATTGCAACATCCTAGTGCATGCTAGTCCATAAAGACGGTAAATTCGCCGACGTTTTCTTTAGATGGCTTCGTCTTTGACTTATCTACCAGTATGATTATGCATACCGATTACGTTATAATATAAATATCAAAGGCCTCCAGTTGACACCTCCCACTTGGTTGAAACTTCTGTCTCCAAAAGTGATTTGCGTGGTCATTTTATTAGTAAGCAAATCAAATTAACAAAAGGTTGCCTGTTAGAGATGATTTCTTTTCTCGCACATGCCACGATATATTAGAGAGACGACACTGCAAAATCCTCTATAGTTGAATGGCCTCTGGCTTGGAATGTTTAACACCAATGGGCTGGGCTGGAATAAGCGCACTCCTGTCCTCAGAATGCAGTTTAATCAATACAAATTCCACCAGTCTACCAAGCTGAGTAAGCTGGGTAATATATGTAAAATACTGATGGGACAGAAACTTGCATTTAGTCTAACCGGGGCCGATGAATAGCGCTCAATCCGTTGGAATACTTGATTCGAATAAATCTTGTTGAATATGTTCTCACTTAGTTATTCGGTTTCGTGTCTTAGAACCGGGTCAGTCTGCTCCCATCATCGTCAACGTCACTTTTAGATGAGCAAGCCTACCAACAGTGACAAATCTTATGATGCAAATCAAATAAACACATTGAAGCTAAACATGAAGTTGATTTTATCCATTCTACCGCTTGAGGTGGAATATACTTTTTCTCAAATTTCGACTGGACATCCGTATTGGAGAGTAGAACTTTCTTAAAGCCTTTCGTAACTAATCTATTTTCCCGTTGCACTCACAAAAAGCGTCCAATCCAATACTTTAGTCGATCGATTATTGCCGAAAATTCGTTGAAATGATGGTTCGTGCATTGCTCATGGTAGCTCGTACAATAAAAATGAATTGTATAGACAAATAAATACTGATTTCTTAAATAAAATACTGAAGAGTAGAAAGCAAACCTTAAAAAATGTAGGAATTACTTACTGTGTGATGGATGGTCGAAGTAAGTATAGGTAGACATGTGGACACGTTGGTAAAAATTAGTCTATGATGTTGAGACGAAGAGTGAACAATCGCTAATACCAACCGATACCTCGAGGATACTTAACGGCATTTCTCAATGACACGGGCCATTTTCTGACGGAAAACAGAAACTTAATTCATCATGGACTGAAAATCGTCGAAGGTTACTAGAAAAAATAGAGGGAAATAAGACGTCTGCGACCGGTTAGATCACTAAATGTTATCCCTATTGGCGAACTACCGAACGTTTCGAAAGCAAAACATTGGTGAGCAGGTCAAGAAATTTTCAGCATGTGAAGCTTCCCAAGCAGTAACTTTGGACGGAGTATGGGTAGCAGTCAGCAACTGATTCATAGAGGTGTTTGGCTATATTTGACGTCGATGATGCAGCGATAACACGCGCACCTCCTATTTGGAAATTTCGGATTCAAATCCTGTAAGCTCTTGAAGAATGTACACAACTGACGTGCTCTAGTCAGTGCAAAACTCCCGTCTGGTATTTTTTTAGTGAAGGTTATGCGTATAAACCGGATTGCAATGAAAGTTGCAATTCGAAGAATAATAAGTTAGGCACTGAATAAATAACTAACCAAAACGTCAGACATAACAAGGATCTAGCATGGCTTAAATTTTACCCATCAAGAAACTGGATGAGGTTTTCCGGAAGCGTGTTAGAAAATGTCAGATTATTGGAAAACTTTCATGATTTACACCGAGGATAACAAAACTAACTGTGTAAAATTATTGTTTTGAAATTTTCTAAGTGAATAGATTTGAACAGGTGACAGACACACACCACTGATGCGAACATGACAATTGCCGTTTCTCACTATCCTCCAGAGATGGGCTAAAACCGACAGGACTTTGGGAGTCAGGTGAGCCAATAGTCCAGTATTTTGCAAGCCACAATATTCAGGGGTTCTCAGGTGCTCAGAGTTTCAGAACTCTATCAAAATTCGGGGGAAATGTTGACGAGATAAATAGAAAGTACCAGAAGTAATTTACTCACTGTCACTCTATCAGCTTCATCTCAACCAAAATACCAGCTTTTGCAGGCAACTGATTTCAAATTTCAACAGATGAAAGGTCACCTTTGTTGACATTCAACGTATCTACTAATGGCTTCTTACCAACAAACAATATCGCTGTTCTGTAAAACGTTTTGAATGCGTGCATTTCAATCGACCGTGAAAAATGCATTGTCCTTTCTTCATTTAGAGAATGCCAGGTCACTCCTGTCAATCCGAAGCATGCTGTGCAAAACTTGATGCGATTACAGCTTATACGTTGTTGTCTTGCGTTTAACTTATTTTAGACTACGGGACTTTGCTCCATGGCATCATATATGAATGTAATTAGTTTTATACTAGTCTCCAGGACCACCGAAAAAATGACTTAAAGTAATATCCCATTTTTCATCCTATTAGTTTGTCTATCATAAAATACCACCAGTAAATATGGTTGCGCTTGTGAACTGGAGCATTTACTCAAACTCTCAGCGAAAAACATTAAAAAACCGGTGTGTCTTTTGAGTACTTTCTATCCCAGGGGCATCAACTTCACGAATCAGCGATGGATGTGGCCATGAAAACAGGCGGTTACAAGGCGGAATTCTAGGCTACCAGAAATTTCTAGTGTGGGCACACGCAGTGTATAATCTTTAGGGATTGATTTGTATTAGTTGATGTGATTGTAAAAGGTTTGTGAGAATTAACGACGTTCATCACTAGAATCACATTTCACTCGATAGGAGCGTGTGTGGATGGTAAGTTCAATTAAAGATCACACGGCAATTCGGCGTTCGTTTTCGTCAGTCAGCCGAGGCTTCTGGAGCTTCCCGAGAAAGTTCATCCATCCATCCCAATGGGAAATATACTGACTTCTCATGACATAGGGTTCTTTGGCTGAATGCCTTTCGACTGGCTGCTCTAAAATTCGTCAGTCATTGCTGCTGTCTCCTGAAATTAACCGACCATCCTTCCACCCATACATCAGTCATATTTGGACAGGTTTTTCTAAGGAGGAGGTGCTCGACCTTATGCGCACCACTAAAATTACCACAGAGGTTGGTCCTAACAGTCTGTCCTCAGCTGATTTAAGGCATGGTGCTGTGGCTCTGGCCGATGCATTTACTTCTCTGATTAATTCATTATTAAGATCTTCTTCTACCTCTGACTGTTGGAGACCCGTCACTATTATTCCCCTCCTTAAATCTACCAGTTCTACTGCTTCAGTAAAACCTTTTCGTCCCATCACCTCAACATCTTCTGGTCCTAAACTAATGGAGCCCCTGCTATACTTAAGCGTCTACTTTCTATTGACTATCCTGTAGATCTAACAAGTCCACTTTGAATCCTATCGCCTCCCTCATTCAGTCCTGAGAAGCATCAATGAAATCTGTGCATTGCACCTTTCCGGACTGTTCTTCAGAATTTGATTCTGTCCCACGGTTTCTTGTACTTCACAAATTAAGAACATTTGCTTGTCCCGGTTCTTTACTGGCATGGCTGTCTGATTAATTTGCAAACCGGACCCAGTGCACATGAATGGCCGTTATAACTTCAAAGCCGTTGGTTAACAACTCAGGTGTTCTACAGGGTGCTGTTCTTTCACCGTTTCTTTTCTCTTCCTACATCAGCGACTTATCAACCAGGCTCCCCTTGTCGTCTGTTTAAGCTAGCCGATGATGCTTCTGTCTCAAGCCTTTTCAAGGAACGATGATTTTCAAAACCTTTCTGACGACCTATCTTCTATTTATGATTGCTCTGCGCGAGCTGGTTTAACTCTCAACATATCTAAAGATTTCGAATGTTTGTTCTCTCTCCCTAGGTCAGCTTACCTATCCGAAAAGTCTTCCATTAACTCAAAAACTGTTACCAGGGTTGATTTTGTGAAATATCTGGGATTTACTATTGATAAAAACCTGAAGTGGACTTCTCACATTTCTGCCTGTGTAGAGAATCTCCGATGGTTGTCATTTCAAATCAGGAAGTTTCGACACTTCAAGGTGCAACAGAGCACAGTCTCTCGATTTGTTTTCCCATGTGTTTTTACAGTCCTTCTTCACTGTTTTCCTTTTATTTTTCCAGGTTTACTCAAATGATGACTTTGATATTCTTCGCCGGGGGCTATCGATTATTAGCTGTGTATCCTTCGTACCACTACCTGAATTGTCCTTCAATCAGCACTTATCTGCTTGTGAGAAATTCGCCCACGAAATTCTTTTTGATCCTATAGATTCTCTGCACAACGACTTTTCAAATTGCCGCTCTCATATTTCTGCACGATCCGGTTTTGATTTCATGCCATTTAGAATCAATATCTGCAGGAACTCCAATGTCGCATATTTGGCACGCCTTCTGACAAACTGTGGCTGCATTTTAGCCCAGTTCTTGCACAACCTACTATAATGTGCTTTGATTATTCCTTGATGAATATTTTTCACATTTTTACAAGGTGATGAATGTGAAATGTTTCTATTTTATTTTTAACCTCCCGTTTTTTGACTGAAATGCAAGACTATTCTTTGTATACAAATTCAGTACTGTACAATAGAACACAATTTTTTCCTTATAGCTTGCAATTCGTTATTCGACCGGAATCTTCATCCTGATTGGCTTTGTTTTATTATCTCATTAGGCGTGGTTTATGTGATCTTTTGATTTGGCCTCGTTCAAGGAAAGCAAGCATGCTAACTAACAGGTGGCCCTTAGTTGAAGAACACTCAACGAGATTAGAACTTCGGTTTTGGTTACCAGTAAAATTGTCTTTAATAGAGAAAATACCGTACAAAAACAACGTTCTGATTTCTCGAATTCGCCCGAACACTTGTGATTTCTATCCATAAACTTTAGCTCAGCAACAATAGTAGGAAGGACTTGTTTCGCCTTGAAAACTTTTAATGCTTTTATCAGGACTAAGCTTAATGTAAGTTGAAGACTCAAGTCCAACAATATCTTCTTTCTCCAGCAATAGCCTCGACTATGTGTTGATTTAAGGTTATCCCTGATTTTACTCTTATCGTGGCCTGGTATAATCGATAACTTGTATATATCTCCGTTTTGTTCTGTACGTGATACCAATGTGTTATATGATGCAATTCGAATACTGACATTCTGAATGCCACGCTTGTCCACCCATTCTCCGAGACCATGTCATCCTGCATCATGCCGGCTAGCATAGAACATGAATCCGTCTCTTCAGAGGGGTTATTCATGCTGTCTTGATCTCTAAAGGCTGCATCCGCAGTGGATTCAGACAGAATAAATTCTACTGTTATCCATTTTTAGGCAATCTATATTTTAGCTGATATTACCGCGTTTCTCAACAAATTTTTTCTCGTTGGATCTATCCCAGCTCTATGAAAATCCGCACAGGTTGTTCCCATTTTCAAACACAAAACATCGAAAATTATCAGGACACTTTCGCCCCATCGTCATTACCTCTTTTACTCCCAAATTAATCAAACGGGAGGGCCGTAACTCTTCTCGTCTGTTCCTTTTTATCCCTTGTGAATAATTTCACTCTGGGTATGAAAGAAACAGGTGTATTCCGGATGCAGTCACTTTATTCTGACACTTTATTTCCAAACATTTTAACAGCTACGTGAAATCGGTCTGCGGTATCATTTTAGATTATTCCTGTGCCCTCGACTTGATACTCCTTTCTCTCTACTAAGGTGTCGTGGTCGGAAGATTACCTTTTCATAAGATACAACGAACGTAATTTAATCATGACCAATCGCGTCCCGTATTCAACAGCTCTGATTCTATTCAAACAGCTGCCCTTTTGCTTTATTCTTTCCCTACCTACCTTGGTGATTTGGTTACTGAACCACGTGCTGGTCTTCTTAAGCATGCGGATGATGCAATGCTCTACAGCTCAATTTTCAGTCAGTCGGTTTTTTCTCTTATTCTTCACATTCCTACAGTACAATATATCTTGTGTGAAATACAGCGATTTCTTCAATGAGCTAGGATTAATAATTCTGTTGGAATTTTATTTTCGGAAGTGTGATACTATCAGATGGGATTCTTGAAACTTCCTTGGCTAGAACAACTAATGATGGTTCAGGTAGTCAAATATTCATCGTTTTTTGGCTTGATGAAAGGTGCCGGGGTGTTTAAATTGCTCATCATTATAACTATCTCATTCTTGTCTTCATTGATTGTCATTGAAAAGTTCAGCTGCGCACTACGCATTGTGCATCCGAAAGTCGGTTCGTGATATGTAATTTGATTTATGATTTCCACAAATTACTTGGCTTCTCTTGTTGTTCCCAGAATGTTTGAATTTACCGTGAAACTGTCCTTTGGTTTGTGACCAACAGCAATGGTCGCTCCCATTTGAACTTGTCTAGTGAAGTTAATCCAGTGACTAAAACTAGGACATTCCCTAATTCTATTTGGAATAGTGACTGCACCAAATTGAACGTGCACTCGTGGAATTTGCCTTAGAGAAATCAGTTGCACTCAGGTTATCGTTACAGCATCTACGTGGCATGTGGAAGATCACCGGTTCGATTCCAGACCATGGTGTCAAACTTTCAGTGTGCATTTGGGAAGCGGAAGTCCCATTTTATATGACACCTGTTGATCTAATTTCATCCCGTAATAATCTTAGACTTTCTGGACATTCACTGTGCCCCAGGTGTTGCATTTGGTGTCGATTAAACGATGCGTCAACTCTTAACCTACTCGAATTGTTTTTTTCATGTTTTTTCCACTCATGCGTAGAAAAAGACATCAAAGTAGCCGAGTAAATCAAAAGATTTACGTATTTACCGGTCAGTTGGTCTTAAGCACGAGGCAGAGTGCACAGAAAAAATTAAGCGCACAATAATCAGTTGACACGAACTTCCCCCATGTTGATTCAATCTGAAAACCTTCTCTAGAGGGCTGATATTTTCAATTTCTCCGATCACTTGAGAATCCACAATCGTGAATTGTTACGACTGACACCATACGATTAGTTGTATCAATGATTTGCTACTATAAGACAAGTGAAACGGTTTGGTTTTAGGAACTATGGTCTAGCACAACAAATCTCGGGGGTTCCAGGTCAGACCAAACTTGGACGTGATTGCTCGGCAAATTCTCTCAGATATTGCTGCGGTCAAATGGTCCGTTTTCCATCGGAACGAACGGTTGCAGGTCACACGTTTTTCAAACATACTGCAAGGTAAAACAAGTTGTTTTACTGCTTATAATTTGGCATTGAGAAAGCCCTGATTATCACTGTCACACAGCTTTAAGGATGAGGATTCTGATGTAGATGGAAACCATCAGTTTGTCCTAGTTTGTGCAGTTTTGACCAGAAATTTCTAGACACAGTATGATTGATTGCTTCCTTTTCTTCTGTAACTGTAAGATTTCACATCCAACCAATAATCTCGTGCTTATGGAAAGAAGAAATCAAATTTGATTGACTTTAATGCAACGAAAGCTGGGATCAAATGAAGTCGCAATAAATTTCCTTCTCCGGACCATGAATCGTCATCTCTACCATCACTAATGCTATCGCTGTCATTGTTCTATTTTATCTGCTATTCTGTTAATTCTTTTATCATTCATTCAATTCATTGCGTTCGTTTTGGTTAGGGGGTCCCCACCACTCAAAAGCTACCGAATGGTTCGCGTGACCAACTGTGAAATGATTGAGACGCGATCCGAGTTAACCTTATTGGCCTACTAACTAACCTCAATCACAATCCTAAATACAACATGCATCGCGAAGATAGTGACGCTGCAGAGACTAGGTATTCAGTTCGCATGATGCTTCGATTTTGAAAACTTATCATCGCGACTACTAATTCTGGCAGTCTTAATCGGTCGTCTCGATTCTAGTTCAGACCCATACTCCTTAATCATAGATGAACCATCAAACAGCTTCGGGTAGGCCAACGTGATGATCGATTATTTGTCACAAATAAGTGATTTATATGGATCCTTTCGGGTTATTGCCTACTGTTTCTTCTTTGGTCTTCGTTTAGAGCAATCTTCCTGTTCGTCCCTGAACGCGTACCGAAAGCCAGACCACTCTTTCGTTGTCCCCAAGCTGGGACGCAATGCTCTCAAGTTGCAATCGACCACACTCGCTTCCCGTAAGCCAAAACAGTTTGGTTGCAGTTCTATATTCTAGACCTGTTTCAGCTTCATTACTAAAAACTTTCCGTATAAAAAACAAAGCTCTTTTAGCCAGGTGTTGAGGCAGTGCTCCTACTGAGTGACTGAGCCATAACCCTGTGTCACCAACATCACTGTTTCTTTGTGAAAATTTGGCTCTATTATGACCTCTGTTTACCATCAAAATGGTTTGAAAGTATTACTGTTTTAGATCCTCATTGGCTTAAATCCTTCATTCGGCATTGTTACATCCTTGTGATGTTCTGTTCCATCGAGAAGAATCACTCGCCCCAGCTGACAGATAGATCTTAAGAGTACCGCTCTAATCAAGATGTTCATTCCGACGTTGTAGAGTACCAGCACTCATCTCCTGTTCACGAAGATGTCGGATCTGTCCTTCGTATCCCAATCATTAATTCATGCTCAGGCTTGTGTCATCTACATTCAAGAACAGTGGCTCAATCCGAATGTTGCTGATTCACTCGTGTAGATCAACAGGTTCAAACCACACTGACAGAATACAGTATCCAACAAGAAGAAAACCGGAGGTGGTGCAGTGATATGCATAAAATGTTTCTCGCATAGAAAGTAACAAACCCGTAGCCGACCTGACATCCTGGAATCTCAGTGTCATCCCAGGTTTTCTAGTCATAACAGCGCAATTATACTGCACGTTCAAACAACCTTTTTTAGACTGCAACACAAGACTACAACATCTTTTGATTTCACTTAACCTTTTAGTATTCCGTTTTCTGAGAATAGTCTATGCAGTGTCGTAGACCATTTCGGTGACGCATCAGTAAATGCATTTGGTTTGATAGATATTTGCGTATTCCATTTTAGAAAAATTATCACCAACTATCTTCAATTGTTATCCCTGAAACTGCGTGCACCCGGTTCAACGAGCGATGATTTTTCTGCTCACGGTAAGACCGAATATATACTCCCGGTCATTTTGACATTTTTTCAATCAAACAAGTGAAATCCAAATCCGCATCCCTAATGTCTCACATGTTAACTTCAATCTCGTTCGACAGTTTTCTTGATTCTTTTTAGAAACTTTGCTAATTTACAGTTTCAGAAAAGAACCCAACGTGATCTTTGACTTTTTCTGTTCGCTAGATATCCCATTCGTCTCAAATGGTCCCATCCAATCTCACTTACTGTAGTCACTAAGGCGAAGGAAGGGACAATCTAACAAATTCTGTGACAATTCATGTTTTCAATATATTTTTGCCATAACCAAGGCTGAAATCAAACTTGTTAAGACCAAGTTCGCCAGTCAACACTTGAATGGCAAGAACCACTGATTCCCATAGCAAGGCATTCGACTTCTGTGTGGAAAGAAAGGCCATCCAGGAATTGTTCTGCAAATGTCGATATCATTAATCACGCTTTCATCCGTACTTCTAAGTACGTATCAAATTGCACTTGTACCGGGTGAGGACAAGCCTCGGCACATTTTTCTACTGAAGGGATGTTTAAGTTTATCGGAAGCATTAAAATTTCCTGACAATCCATCTTCCTCTCATCTAAAGCTTCGTGGACCGATCTTGAATCATAAATTCACTTCTTTAATTACCAACTCAGGCTAATTTTCTAGCCCCAACTTCTACCGACTCTTCGCCATTGTTCTCATCTAAATTCTAGTATTTTTACCACTTATTTGAATTCTTTTATTTCCTTGTCTTAACTTCTTCCAACCTTATATTGACAGAGCTTGCTTTGTTTAATCTTACAGATTCTTCTATGAGTCTTCCTGACGCCTTCAGTTCAGGATGCTTGCAAAGCTAACAGGTTCATTTCGGCATGCTATCAACACTCCTTTGCTTCATATTTGTAGGTCCTTAGTCTCATCGAAGAACTTCTTAGACTATTTCTCTGCAGTCGTCTCTGTTCGCTGTCAGTTCTGCTTCTCGAGTCGGAAATATTTTTGCCGCCTCGGTCCATTACTTGCATTTCTGTTTGGTTGCTGTGCTAACCAATCCCAGTTTACTCGATGAAGAAGCAAAATATCAAAAGCGTTAGTTAAGGACTCAGGAGTGATTCAGGGTGCTATTTTTTCCCTTATTTATTTTCTCTTCGCATCTGTTCAAGCCGGCTAGAATATTGTCATATCTGAATGTTGCGAATGTTTGTTCTTTCACTTTCTCGGTCAGCCGCCCAATCTGAATCGTTTCTCATCGGCCCAGAAACACTTGCCAGGGTTGATTCTTTGAAATATCTAAGGGTTCTTTTCTATTTTTCTGTTACCTTTGTAGAGTTACTCAAGAAAGACATCGACATTTTTCATCTGAGATGTTCAGATATTAGATATGTCGTTCGAACCATTAAACGAATTAGCCATTAAAGCGCATGACCGACACCTATCCGAATGCGAAGAGTTTACCAACGAAATGTTTTCACAAATCGTTGCACGACGAGCTATCATAGTGCCGTTCTCCCGTTTCGCTCTTCGTCCCACACCCTTCAGTATTAATCTACGCAGGAATTCTATTGTACATTACAAAGCCTGCATCATTGCGGACTGCGACTGGATTTCCGTAGACTTTTTGAGCAACCTATCCCAAGTGCTGCTATGGTACATTTGACGGATTTTTCTTCCCTTTCAAGAGATGATGAGTGTAAATCCTTTTCCCATGATATTTTTGGCTGAAATACTACCTTTATGTGCAAAGGTCTAATCAATACACTACAATGCGCACCTTTCATCATCAGTCAAGGTGATATCATCCGTGACAGCGGTAGATGGTAGCACCCTTTAGTAGTTGAATAGTCTCGTGAGAAACATGTTGGGGAAGGATTTTCTTATTTGAGCTAGCTTGCAAATTCCTCCGGGAAAACCGAGACCAAGCACCAAGACTGTCACGTCTACTGGTGATGAAAGGTTTGCGATCTAATCCCAAATTACAACTCTGAGTGCTTCACGCAAACAAACAACCTGGGCTACGATCAACACAACTTTCCCAAATCACTGGGGCCATCACAGAAACATTGGTACACAACTAATCAATCGCTGAAATTTATAAACTTCATCACACAACCTTAATCGTGTGAATGCTTACCGGTGCACTGTCCATGCTCAGAGTAATTCCTAATATCCGTTATTTTTTTACCGGAGATTGGTACGACCAAAGTTCAGCTATTCTCATGATTAGTTGTGTGTTTATGTGTACCAGTAAACACGCAGTTAGACAGCGACAAAACATCCAGGTGAAACTGGAACTAGTTTGCTCAGACCTTGCTTGTAGAACTGTTTGGCCCCTGTTTTCATCTGTCCACGATCTTTTGCATGTGGAAACGGCTTGTCGGGGATCGGCCTGTCCAAAAACCGACATAACGGTTCCCAACCACGGTTGACTTCGAAAACCTACAATCTGTCAGCCGGGACTGTTAGTTTGACTGGACTGGTCCATTGGAGAAAACCATGAACAATTTGTTTACGACTGTTCAGGTCCATATTAGGTTCAAAAGAGAACCACATTGCAGGGTCAGTCATGTAAAGAAACCCTGTAGCGGAAAGCAGTTTTTCGGCTATACGATTTAACACGTTTTGTCCCAGTATTGACCATTTGCGTTGAATGATTCCACGTACACTTTGAATCCATTTGTTCGGATAGCGTACAGTGAGTAAGTGAAAGCAAATGATCGATATTGGAAGGTCTAATCGAAAATCGATGGAATAGATTAGTTGTTTCAGATCGCACTGGTATACAATGAGTGAAACTAACGTCGCTGACCGTTTTTTGCAATTCGGACTTAATGGATAAGTCCTGAACGCATAGCTGAGCTCACTGGGCATGCTGTTCTGAAAAGCAAGCACTTAGTTCGAATACTCAAACGTTTATCATCAGTGAATTCATCTATTGGACAAAATAGCTTTACTTTCGCAATTATAAACAAGCAGTTTTTTTAAACAGAGTATTTTCCATTTAGTCCTGACAACAGACTCCACCCGGCTTAGTTATCTACTTTTCCACGTTCCATTTTCCTCTCCTCGTTTCAAACATCGAATCTGTTTCGTTGGTTACGGAACTTCTAAATTCCTATTGCAGATTTACAGCAAATGCAAATTTATTCGATTTTCTATCGAGGGCAAAAGTAAATTTTTTAAAATTGATTTTTGGGCGATAGAGGAGCATGGGAAATCACCATACCGTCTACTGTTAACAGACAATTAAAAAGTAATAAGCAAAAGGATTTTCATGAAATAATTCACCATGTGATATCATCACTCAACTCACCATAAAGAAACCATGGAAGCACTGTACAGCTGTTTCATCCTTGTTAGGAATCATCAGCCTTCGTCGTACTTAGGCTACCTGCAGAGAAGTCATCTATCAGTAGGGGTCGATCGCTGTGAGGTAACGGACAGTAACCGTGCAAACTAGTGACGGATAGGTGCAACATCATGTGGTGAAGTTCAACAAACCGTTCAGAGCCTGCCCGGTAGCGTAATGGCTAAGGCGTTCGACTCACAATCGTTCGTCCCGGGTTCGCGTCCCAGTTGGGGCGCGGTGGATATGCACTGCTGATGATTCCTAACAAGGATGAAACAGCTGTACAGTGCTTCCA